>CM045767.1:62164843-62489486 GCA_025200525.1 Camellia lanceoleosa
TTTTGAGTCCTTGGTTCTTGAGAAGTGCAAGAGAAGTCCACTTTTCAGATCAAAAGGTCTTTGCGAAGGTTCAACTCAGGCCTTTGATGTGTGTCTCATCGTCAGCCGGCATGAACGTGGTGTATCCTTTTGAAATACATCATGACTCCTCCGAGAGGTAACTCAGAGGTTGCAATTGCATCCGTCCTTTTCAGATGCGCATTTCTTTATTCAAAGTTTTGCGTTACATATGTTATTGATATTGCATTGCATATGTATTATCATTGAGCACAAAATATGCATGATGCATTGTATTGCATTACCTATGTTTTTATATTACATTGTATTGCATTACCGATGTTTTTATATTGCATAGAATATGCATGTCATGTTGTATTGCATTGTGTATGCTCTCACCTTGCACCTATTGCATTGTGCATGCATTCGATGTTGCATAGAACATGCTCCATGTTTTGTTGCATAAGATGTGCTCCTGTTTCGTTCCTTGCAAGATGTGCATACAGCATGCCTCGCTAGGTATTGTATCATGGTTATTCGTCTCGCATAGAACATGCATTCCTATTGTACTGTGCTTGTCAAAGTTTCTTTCTTGTGCAGGCATGATATTGTATGTACGGTTTATTCGAAGCTGATGCAATCAAGCACAATATTGTATGTACAATTCATTCAAGAGGATTCCAGGTAAGATTATTCCTTTCCTTTGAACACCTTGCTTTGGTTAGAAACATTCGGGTACGCCCGGTGTTTACACCACCCTCTCTGCTTTGGTTAGAAGTGTTTGGGGTGTGTGCCCGACGCTTATACCTCTCTACTTTGGTGAGAAGCGTTTGGGGCACGTGCGGACGCTTATACCTCTTTTGCTTTGGTTAGAAGCGTTTGGGGCATATGTCGATGCTTATACCTCTGCTTTTGGGTAGAAGTGTTTGGGACGTCCGATGCTTACACCTTGCTTTGGTTAAGAGCGTTTAGACCTTGTGTCCGATGCTTATACCATCTCGTTGGTTAGAAACATTAGGTCGTTCGATGTCTATACCACTCCTTTGGTTAGAAGTGTTTGGACCGTGTGCCCGACGCTATACCATCTTCTTCGGTTAGAGACATTGGGTTGTGTGCCCGATGTCTATACTGCTTCGATTAGAAACACTCTGCACACCCGATGTTTATGCCGTCTTGTTGGTTAGAAGCATTGGGTTGTGTGCCCAATGGTTATACCACTCTTCCAGTTAGAAGCATTTGGAATGAGTTTCGACGCTTATACCGCCTTGTTTTGGTTAGAAACATTGGAACGTGTTTTGATGTTTATACCACCCTTCGGTGTGCGCACCGCTCCCGTTTCCCTCTTGCACGAGGCGTGTTAGGATGCTTTGCTAAAATGCATCTGGACGGACTCCGATGCTTATACCGCTCTTTGTTTCGATTGCATAATAGGTTGAATGTATTTCACTTGTTATCATTTTTCTTTGTGGCTTGGAACCTTTAGGGTGTGTCCTTAGGTTCGCATCACCTCTCTCCTCGCGTGTGCCACGCGTTGGGATCTTGTTTGTTGTCCTGGGTGTGCCTGACGGTTGTGTTTTTTGCCTATTCTATGTGAGGCATAGTTAAGATTGTATAATTTTTAACATCCTTTCTGCATGCGATGCGGTTTGGTTCGTGTTGACTTGCTTATGTATGCGTTTACTGTAGCATTTCTTTGCATAGCGTTTGCATCTAGATGTTTCATTACAGCCCTCATTGCATGATCATAAGTTAGGTTCGGCATCGTGTCGATTGCATTTGCATTTTGCCCTCATGCGCATCTATTTGGTTATGTTGCTTGTTTTTCTAAACCTTCGGTCTTGTCAAAAATGGGTCGTCTCTGGGCTTTGACATTCACTTCCGTCATTTCATGACTTTCAAGTTCTATCAAAGAGGGACAAGCGTACACACCCCATTTTCTTGACCTTAAGACTTCGACGTCATCGTTTGTGCGGCGATGATTGTGCATGTTTGTGCTCGTTTGGCGCCCGAAGGTCTCACCGTGTGCCTTGTCTCTCGGGCCTCTAAACTCTTTGTGTTTTGGCCTTGTTTTGGGCCAAACCTTGGAGCCTCTTGCTTGGAGGAGAAGTGCCTTCTTGGCCACTTTTGGCTATTACGACCACTTTTCTTCTTTTGCCACCACTTGAAGTGGTCGGCTAGGGAGGTGGCGGCCGCCTAATATGGCCGACGGCCATTCTTCTCCTTTTTCAGATATTTTGTGAGCCAGCTGTTGGTCATTGAAGGCATTCTCCATACACGTGTATGGAGGAATGGAACCAAGCTTTTGCTTGATTTTCTTATATAAGGGGAGGTTCCTCCCCCTTAGAGGGGTTCAGAAAATGGAGGAGCTAAATTTTACTCTCTCTAAAATCCTTTATCTCTCTCTGTATCGTGTTATATTGTGCCTAAAAGTGAGTTTTTTTTCACATATTTGCACTAAGACAGCTAGTCAAACACCTTCACTTTGGAGCTGAGGTCCCTTGAAGCTTGGTTTGAGGTCTTAGGCTTGGTTTTTGTCCAGAATTGTTGTCGTGCTTCAAGGGTAAGAGCTTGTCCCTTTCAAACTTTATTTGATTAAGTGCTTGACCACCTATAGAAACCCTATTTTTACTGACCCTAAGACTCAAACGTCATCGATTGAGAGCTCGGTGATAGTGCATGTTGTGCTCGTTTCGAAGTTTTGGAGTTTTGGCTGAGAGCCTTGCCTCCGGGCCTCTGAACTCTTTATGTTTCGGCTCGGTTTGCGGACCAAGCCTTGTTTTCCTTGCCTGAGGGAAGGAGAGGTCTTGTAAACCCCTTCTTGTGGTGGTAGACCACTTTTGCGATCATAGACCACTTTTCCCGTTTGGAGACTAGTTTAGGTTTTGAGCCTTGGTAGGCGCCTTGTCTCGAGAATTTAACGCGTTCTCCGTTTGGCATGGTTTTTGAGCGACACCTTGTTTCCTTGGCCTAGAGGGCCACTGTGGTTTGAGAGACCACTTTGTGGTCGTGAACCACTTTTGGTGCTTGTCGCCTAGTTTTCAAGGCTTCAGGTTGGGCTTTGCCTCTGAACTTTTCTTTGCATTCGTTTTGGTTTGTTTTTGGTACAAACCTTGTTTTCCTTGTTTAGAAGGTGGTACAAGGGTGAGACTAGTATTTCCTTGGAGACCACTTTTCCTCCAACCGACCAGCCAGTTTTCTAGTTTGACAACTAGTCTCTTTGGTTTTTGGGCCACCTTTTCTGGTCGGCCACCACACCATTGCATTCTTTTCATGCTCTAGACCTTCTTCCACCATGGCCGACCAGTTGTTGTTCTGGGAGACCACTTAAAGTGGTCGGCCGGCCAGTTTAAGTAGTTGGCCGACCACTTTAAGTGGTTGGCTGCTTTTTGTCACCTTTTTGGAGATATTTTCCTCCAGCTGTAGCTGGAGGGCACCAGAACCATCCTCCATACACGTGTATGGAGGGATGGTCTTGAACCTTAGCTTCTTCTAGAAGCTTTAGCTTTTGGTTCTCTATAAGAGAGAACCACCTCCTCCCTCCTCTAGGTTCAAAAAAATTGCCTTGAGAGTTATACATATAGCTTTGTCTCTATATTGCTCTTGTTCTTGATTTTGTGCCTTAGAAGTGCAGTTTTACCACACTTTAACACACAAACACACACTCAAACACCATACTCTTGGAGCTGAGGTCCCTTGAGGGTGTTGTTGAAGCTTTTGGACTGGTTTTGGTTGGAAAAAGCTGCTGGAGTTTTGGTTTTGAAGAGGGTCTTCAAGGGTGAGTTTTTAACCTTTTAAACCCCCATTCTTACTTAAGCTTTTGGACCCTTTTGCATGCTATTTTAAGCTTAATTCTTAGCTACAAAAAGTTCTGAATTTTGGTGCTTTAAATCTTTGTTTAAAGTCACTTTTGTATTTGGGGTTGTTTACCCCCTCTTAGGCCTTGTTTGGCCTTGCTTTTGTGCCTTCTTTTTAAGCTTTGGGACCACCTTGTTTTGGCCTTCTCACCACTGAAACTCAGAGGAATTTTAGTGGTGGGAAGAGTGTTTTGAGGTCCCAAAAAGGAGAGGGTCATCCCCTCTCCTTGTGTCTTCAATACTTGCTTCATTAGCCTCATGTGTGAGCATGTTTGTTAAGCTTATGTTGACCATATCTTAGCTTGTATTTGGGCTTATTTTTCTGTGGCATGCCACTATTTTTACTTGGTTTTGTCACTCCATGCATGCCTATTACACTTGTTGTATAAAACTCTTAGTCTAGCTTTGTATGCTTCATGAAGTAGCATGTCATTCTAGCTTGATTTGAGTCTACCTCAGCATGTTTTTGGTGTTGTTTTACCATGTCATACCTCTGTTTTGGTTTGGTTTGGTTGGCCTTTGCATGCTCCTTGCACTTGTAGTGCATTTCCATGAGATAGCCTAACATGCATCATGTTTTAACATGCCATTCTAGCATGCTTTTGGCTTAACTTCAAGAAGCTTTTGTCCATGTCTTAACATGCTTTAGCTCTGATTTGGGTTGTTTTGGCCATGCATGACTTGCTTTGTATAGCTATAGTGCATTCTAGCTTGTTAGCTTTGTGTGTCAAATCCACTAGCATGCTTTACTTGGCCTATTTGAATGATTTGGCATCATTTCATATGTGATTTCAGTTCATGTTTCATGCTCATGCACTTGCATTTATTACTCATTCAATGCGTTGGAGGGTTTCCCTCTTTATGCCTTAACATGAATCATTGCGTGTGCCTTCATGCCTTAGCTTGCGAGCCATCATTTCAATGTGTTTTTGGGTTATCTTGCCATGATATAACTCTGATTTTTGTTGGTTAAGTCATCCCATGCTCGGTCTTAATAGGTGTAGTGTAATCCACCTTATTTGCCTTATATGCATCATGCCTTATGCCCTTTATGCTAGCTTGTTTTCGCTTACTTCCATGCATGTTTTAGTATCATTTTGACATGTTCTAGGACTGTTTTGGGTTTCCTTTGCCATATCCTTCAAGCTTTGTATAGCTGTAGTGCATTTGGCCTTGCTAGCTTTGTGTTTCGTTGATTCATGCATGCTATCTTTGAGCTATTTAGATGATTTGGCATTGTTTAATAATTCATTTCAGAGCATGTAGCATTGCCATGTTCCCACTTCATTCACTCTTTGAATGCTTGAAAGGGTTGTGCATTATTGCCTTGTTATGGCCTACCATGTATGCCATCTTGCCTAGGTCCTTGTGCCCTCATTTTAGCATGTTGTGGTCTTTGTTTAGGCCTAATTAAGCTCTGTCCATGTTTAGTTGATGCACTTGTGCCATGTATTGCATGCCCCCTTTGTAGTCCTCTTTACTAGCTTTCATGCTTAAGGATCTTCGCATGCTATACTTGCGTTGTTTAAATGATTTGGCATCATTTCTTACTTAATTTCAGTGCATTTAGTGTTGTTATACTTCCGCATTTATCACTCCTTGAGCCTTCTTGAGGGTTGTGCTCTTAGGCCTACTTGGTTGGCCAATGCATGTGTATGCTTGCCTTGCCCTTTTGTGCCTTAGTTTCATCTTTATGGCCATTGATTTGGGCATGACTGAGGTCTACCCCCTTTTGGTTCAAGTCCATTTAGCATGTTTATTTACATGTTGTTCGCATGCTTATTGTTGATTGCATTGAGTATGCCATCTTACATTGCATTGAGTATGCCATGTGGTTATTTGCATTGTGTATGTCAAGTTGTTTCTTTGCATTGTGTATGCATGTCCCTAACATTGCTAAGTTGCCCTTATAGCATTGCATTGTGCATGCATGCATTAGCATTGTTCGTATGTCATTAGCTTTCTTAAGTTGATCATGTCACATTGCATTTTTGCATACTCCATGTTACATAGCATTGTACATGCCATGTTATGTGTTGCATTTTGTTTGGAATAGGTGTTAGTCCAAACACGAGAAACGAGGGGCGTTTCATACTTAAAGTGATGAAACGTGCCTCAATTCTCGGTTGCTGACACTCTTGATCATACATGATAGAGTTCTAGGCCTTACGTGTTTACTTGTGCATTCATTTTTACATTGAATTGTGCAACTTCGCCTCTCGGCCATCATGTATTTAAATGCATGATTGGTGGCCTGAGGGTCGAGAACCACACTCCCTTGAGCTCATGAAATGATAGGGAGGGTGGTTGTGCACACATCTCTTGCAAATACATTGCTATGCCCTTTCTTGCTCTCTGTTGCAGCAAACTGGAATTCAGCAGCACCAACTGATCGGCCGACCAGTATTACTAGCTGGGCGACTACTTTTTCTGGTTTTCGGCACAGAAAGTGGTCGGCAGGTGGTTTCCTTCCTCAACAACTGGTTAATAGCCCTCCCACAAGTTCCCATGATGGAGTTTCACCTTTCTGGAGCTTTGTGCAGTGTTCTGGAAACAATTGCAAACAGAGGCAAATTGGGGCATCGCGACGGATTTCCGAACGAGGCGACCGAGCATGCATCCAGTCTTCTCCCTCTAAGAACCTCCTGTTTTATTGCTTTATTTAGTTTCTTTACTTAGCTAGATTAAGCATTCGTTTTGTACTTCAATAGTTAATGCATTTAGCTATTTCAATTTGTTTTGTAATAATTAGTTAACTAGGATTAGTTAATTAGTTGTGCCGTAATAATTAGTTTAATTAGCTTAGATTAGCTAGTTAGCTTCTTATTCGGTTCCTCCGTCGAGAGGGTGCAATGTTGTAATAAGCGTATGTGTGTGTGATACATGTCTTCCAACTCCCATTTCTTTCTCCCCTTTACTTAACTGCTTACGATGGTTAGTTTTAGGGCATATTTCGTTTAGCATACCTTATGCTTTGCCTGTGTGCATCCATTCATCTGTTTTGCATGCACCGGGCTCGCCGTATCATACTAATTGCATTATATTTTCAATACATTTACTTGAATACGTGTTCAACAACATGTTATCGAGTTGCATTTCACATGATATCTTAGAATAGCCGAGCCTATCTGAGTTGCATTTTTAGCCATCTTAAGATGAACTAGGATCATGCATGATTTCTAACTAGCTCTTTGTTTTGGCTCGGAGTATACTGTGAGTGTTTACGCTTTAGCATACTGCATGTGTTATTGATTGCAATGAAAGCATGCTTGCCGTGAGGCTAACTGCTTAAGTGTATAACTGCCTGAATGCATGTGGGTGAAGGTTGGATTACTTGAATTAGAACAATTCATCGAGTCTCCAATTTAGCCTACTTGCGAGTAGCAAACTTCAAACTATTTTCACAAACGAACATGCAATGTTTTGTTCCAAATTAGGCGATCTAGTCTATACTTGTATGCTATGCGCATCATGTAGTAAGATTAGCTAATTAACCGGAATAAGAGCACATGTGTTTTCAAAAACAAAATATCATGCTTAGTACAGGCCGATCTTTGATCGAGTGAGCGGGGGTGCTCATTGCATGACCTTCCCCTCTCGTACCCAAGTTCCCGAGCCGAGGCAACTTTGGTGATGACGGACACGTGGCCTTAGGCACGAGTCAGGGTTTCCTAAATTCCCTCAAAATAAAATATTTACGTGGCGACTCTGTATCTGGCAAAACAGTCCATGTTTGGCACTTCTTTAAAAAAATCAGTTTTCCAAAACGATTTGCTGGATTTGGACTCTTTGGTGATTTATCGATCTTACATTGCACATTGTGAGATTAGATTCAGAACCATGACATTGAGTCCGAACTGTAGTAGCTCAGAACAAAATGAGATTTGCGCCGCGCTCGCAGGCGCGCGGATATCGGGGAGTTCCCAGGAGTGCATCTACAGTTTCTGGCGACTCTGCTGGGGATTTGGAGAACTTGACTCGAACTCATGATATCTTGTTTTGTCTACACTTATGTGTCTCTTTGCATTGCATTTGCAATGGTGCGCCTTGGACACTGTGTTCGCCATATGTTATTCCTGAATGGTTTGCCTGAGGCTGCATGCCATAAGGTTGACCAGTTACGGGCTCTGTCACGATGGGAACACAAACCCCGGTTGTTACCGAGGCACCCTTTTTGACCAGTCGACCTAGTGCATATCGGAATCCATAGTGACTATTCCAAACTAGGACAGGTTGCTTACCCGGTTGTAGGTTGTTTGAAACCGCTGTGTGAGAAGTGAAACCCTAGCTCTTGACAAAATCGGACAGGGAAACCCTACCCCAATATAGGGGTGTTTTGGCTCACATTTGCTTGCTATTTTGCTTTTAGAGTTTGCCTCTACAGGAATGCATGTATCAGTTTGCAAGTCTGGGTATCAGGCCTGAGGGCATCAGTACTTGGGGAAATTAGTTTTACCTAAGGGTATCAGATTTAGTTTTGGGGCAGTAATTTGGGGAACAGTGATCAGTGGTTGAGAACAGTTATTTCAGCTTGTGTTTTCCAAACTGCGTGTTGTCTTTAATTTATCTAGCTCATAACATAGCACACTGCACGTTTGGGTTGTTTGTTTCCTTATTATGCTTTATTTATCTTTTTGCAAGGTAGTTTAGCACAATTGCATCTGACCAAGCAAATATTCCCCGAGCACTCTGGGTTAGAGGTCGAAGACTTAATCGATCTAGGGATCTGGTAGACGGACAACCAGTGTTTCTTTCTTTACCTCCGGTTACTAGATGAAGGTCAAGAAGGCACAGTGTATCAGTACAGAGGTCACTAGATCAGTGGTCCTTGAATAGTCAGGCTGAGGTCTCAATTTCTACTACAGAGGCAGATATACCGGTTGTTCAGATAGACCAGCACAGTATGGCAGGTATGGAAGAGATGATGCATCAGCTCCAAGAAAGTATGAAAACCATGCAGCAAGATGCTACCCGTCAGGCAGAAGTATCTGCACGTCAAGCAGAAGTAGTGACCCAACAAGCAGAGTTAATTGCCAGGCTACAGTAGCAAACCGGAGCATCTGCTTCGCACACACCTCCTCCCCCACCCAGAGTTCCAATACTCGGAGAGATGCCAAACGTCCAGGAAAATACAAACACACCAACGGGGCCAGCTCCGCCCCCAATCCTGCCCCAGCTGTCTAAAGCAGCCACCAACCTTGTGGATTCACCGTTTGAGTTCGAGGTGGATCCAACGGCATTAAAAGTGAGCAAGCTAGAAAAGCTTTTCAAGAAGTCCCAAGGTGTAAAATCCATTTCAGATATAGAGGATGGATATACCGACTCGGCCGTGACTCTGCCAGACCGGTTTAAAATGCCGCACATTGATCGCTTTGATGGGTCAGGAGATCCTATGGTGCACCTACGGCTGTTTTCGGATATCCTAAGGCCGATGGGCCTCTCCAGATTGCAGAAACTTTCCCTTTTTGGCCGGATCTTGTCGGGTGTAGCGGCTATTTGGTATACAAAACTAGAAGACTCCGTTAAGAGAAGTTGGGAGGAGATGGCTGGGGCCTTCATAGCTCAATACTCCTACAATACACAAATCAAGGTCACAACTCGTGATCTCGAGACCACCAGGCAAGAACCGAAGAAGAGTTTCTCCGATTTTGTGACCCGCTAGAGGGCTAAAGCCTCGATGATGACCATCAGGCCCGTTGACAAAGATCAGATTCGGATGGTTGTGCGCAACCTCCAGCTCAAGCTTATGCAAAAGATGATCGTTCTACCCCTCCCCACTTTTGCAGATTTACATGAGATTAGGGTGCAGATCGAGGACACAATGAAACAAGGTCTGATTGACCATGAGAGAGAGCAACCCAAGAGGGCATTCAATCGCAGTACGAATGCAGGCACTAGCAGTGCTACAGTTGCCAGATCTTCAGATGTAGGAATGGTCACCACCACCCCTCCCAAAACCCTTGCAGCTACACCCTTTACCGGTGTGTTCAGAAGTAGCTCGCAAACAGCTAGATATGCCCCCAGAGGCCAAAGAACCTTCATCCCACTATACATGCCTTTGTCCAAGGTTTTAGGGGTTTTGATCAAGAAAGGGCACTTGAACCCCTAGAGCCGCGGCCCTTACCAGAAAAACTTCCTCCTTCCCATAACCCGGCGAAGTGCTGCGCCTATCACCAACAACATGGTCACGAAACCAACCAATGCTTTCGATTACGTCATGAGATTCAGGATCTCATTGACAACAGGGTGATTATGCCTCCGGAAAAGCCTAATGTCCTAACCAACCCTCTCCCACCACATAACCAAGCTCCACCTCCCAAACGCATCAACCTAATCCAAACTAGGGTTGTGTCATATGACCCTAGCATATATATCACCTTTTCACACCTACCCAAGCCGAAGGTGTTCATTTCTGATAGCACTGACTTGTGCATGTTGGACATCTCCCAAACCCAACCAGAACCGATGGTGGTGACTACCGAAGATAGAGCAGGGATCACTTTAGGAGCAGAGAGGAATGAGGATTGAGCTGAGGATCTATGAGTTTTGAATACAACCCGAGCGGTTATATCACACCAATGGATCAGCCTAAGCCAAGGGTGAAATTGCCAGTGGAGGCAGAGATTTGTGTAGTTCAAGAGGATGGACCTAATCAGGGGCTAGATGACCTAGTAGAACTAGAAGAGGACATTACAAATTTGCAATTCTTTGAAGAACAGGATTTAGGGGACGTGACTGTCAACTGGTTTAAAATGGAAGGGTTAGCAGAAGTTACTGGGTGGCTTAGTGACGAGCCGGATGTTATTGAGCAGCCTCAACCAGAGCAGGGTCCGTCAGAAATGGGGACATCAACAGCGGCCGAAATGGCTGGGAATCAGAATGAACCGCTGGAGTGCACCGGTGTTAAGAATTTTGCTCAGGATCAGAACGGTTTGAGTACAGAGGATGCTGAGCAGCAGGCTGCACTGAAACAGTTTGAGCAGGAAAAGATCGAAGATCTGGAAAGGGCTAGAAAGGCCAAAGCTCCTGTGGGGACAGAATGTCTTGTGAAAGCGGAAGGTCTTTGTGTGCACGAAACTATGGTAATGTAACAGACAGTTGCTTGTCGATGGCCGACAGAATGTGGTGGGAGGATGACGACTTATGTCTTGCCCACACAGACGAAGATTGGGGGAACAACCAACCAGATGATACCTGGTATCTTGGAGAGGTGGATCACATGACCAAGAGTGGGCGGTATTTCAAGCCCCTACACCTAGATCAACTAGAGGCGTCCGGAAAGGACAAGGAGGCAGAAAGGCAGAAAGAAAAGTTACTCAAAGAGAAGGCAGTGTTGAAACAGCTTAAGAAGATACAAGCAGACATCTCCATTTGGGGACTACTTATGGCCTCAAGAGTTCATAGACAGGCTGTCCTTTTTGCAATGGACAAGGCCAAACTTTCAATTAACACCACGCCTGAACAGCTGGTAGAATTGGTCTTTTCGGGAGGAGCTTCCCCAATGCTAACCTTCACTGACAAGGAGCTGCCGCCTGAGGGCGCAAACCATAACAAACCACTCTACATCTCTGTTGAGTGTAGAGATAAATGGATACCAGTAGTTCTTGCTGACACAGGATCTGCTATCAACGTGTGTCCGTCGAGGATGGCATATGCAATCGAGTTAAAGCCTGTGGACTTTGTACCTACTGCCTAGGTGATACGGGCATATGACAATACCAGCAGAGAAGTGATGGGGACTGTACAGGTTCAGACTCAGGTTGGTCCAAGACAACACGATGTTGACTTTTATGTCTTGGACGTTCTCGCGACCTTCAATTTACTCCTAAGGCGGCGGTGGCGGCACCAGGTGAAGGCAGTCTCATCCACTCTGCATCAGATGCTAAAATACCCCTATGGGAATGGGGTGGCTATAGTTTTTGGGAATTCTTCAATCCATCCGCCGCCAGAGGTTTCTACACCGGTTCTGGAGATCGAACATGGCGTGGAAGATGTGTTCCTATCAGGATTTACCGTAGCCGAGGCCCGGTTCATACAGAATATATTGGTTATTGATGAGGGGTTAAATGTCAGTGCACAGTCTGTGTACCTCATGAACAAACTCCGGTATATCCCTGGGATGGGATTAGGGCGCAGTGGCCGGAAAGGCATTGCGGTATCGACCGAAGTGCCACACAAACCATATACCTTTGGTTTAGGTTATCTGCCTACTAAAGAGGGTTGGGCTAGGAAAGGCAAAGAGATCGCCGGAAGGGCCAGAGCCAAGTGAGCCGGGAAGCCTTATGAGTTGATACATCGGCCTATCCAGGGTACCCTAAACGGACGTTTTGTCCGGGAGGGGGAGGACTTTCCGTTCTACGGCTTCCCAGAGCCATGGCTAAACGCAGAAAGGCAGTAGTTGCCGGGGTTTGAGATATTCTTTGACTTGCAATTGTTTGGGGATGATGTTGCTGAGGAGTAGACAGACCCACCGGCTGAGGTTGAGCAATGCAGGGAGGAGGGTTCCGAGAGCGCAGAGATTGAAATGGGGGTAGCACTGGCTTGTCTACTTTCAGATCCTCCGATCGTACATGAGTGCTTGGGGGATAACTTCTCGGTGTCCATGATCGGGAATGAAACGGCTGTGAGCCCATCTTCAGACATTCTGGATGCATCCATCGCATCCTCCATCGTCTGGCAATATGAGGAGGGATTCTTATCGAGCAGCACCGGGTTAGGTAGTGAGCCGAAATCTGATTCCACTAAGTTCGTAGAGTCGAAATCAGGTTCCAGCTCGTCTGAGTCTGAGTTCGGTATTCTTGGGGGTGACAACCCGGATGCCACAGTCCTGTCTAGGTCGTCTTTTTCTTTTTCCTTTGAGTCTGTTGTAACAGAGGAATTAGACGGTGTGGAAGTGATTAATCAGAATTGTGCGACTGTGGCCTTCGATTACTTTTCTGTGCCTTTGATTTATTGCATTAATCAGGACTTTCAAAATTTTGATGAAAACGACGAGGAAGAAATCCCTCCAGTTTTGAAATTTTTTGCTTGATCAAGAGCAGGAGAGGTTTGTAAAACCCTTGGTTGATGAAATCACCACAATTAACGTTGGTACTGAGAAGGACCCGTGGTTGGTCCATATTAGGTCCACGTTGTCTTTGGAGGAGCGCAAGTGCTTAGTCGATTTGTTAAAAGATTTCAAAGATGTTTTTGTGTGGTCCTACGAAGACATGCCAGTAATCGATCCTGAGATTGTACAGCACCGGATCTCTCTTGACCCAGAGGCCCGACCTGTTAAGCAAAAACTCAGAAGGATCCGCCCAAACTGGGCTCTCAAGATCAAAGAAGAGGTCACCAAGCAAATTGATGCAGGGTTCCTGCTGGTATTCGAATACCCAACTTGGTTGGCCAATATAGTTCCAATGCCGAAGAAAGACAACAGAATTCGGGTATGTGTGGACTTCAGGGATTTGAACAAAGCCAGTCCGAAGGACGATTTTCCTCTGGCGCATATCAATGAATTAGTGGACTTCACTGCAGGGCATGTGCTGCTCTCGTTCATGGATGGGTTTTCTGGCTACAATCAAATTCTGATGGCACCCGAAGACTGGGAGAAGACTGCTTTTACCACCCTGTGGGGGATCTATTGTTATAGGGTAATGCTGTTTGGGCTGAAGAATGCTGGAGCTATGTATCAGCGGGCTGCGACCACAATATTGCATGACATGATCTATAAAGAGGTTGAGGTGTACGTGGACGACATGATTGTCAAGTCCAACGAAAGAGAGGGCCACTACACCACCTTGCAGAAGTTCTTTCAACGGATCAGAGAGTATCAGCTGTGGCTGAATCCTCAGAAGTGTATGTTCAGTGTTATAGCAGGGAAAATGCTTGGGTTCTTGATCACACAAAGGGGCATCGAAGTCAACCCATCCAAAATCAAGGCCATCTTAGAAATGCCACCACCAAGGACTGAAAAGGAGGTGCGAGGCTTTCTGGGTAAAGTGCAATTCATAAGATGGTTTATCGCAAAATTAACCTTGACTTGTGAACCACTCTTTGGTCTCCTGAAGAAAGTAACGAAGTTCTAATGGGACAGCCAATGCCAAGCTACTTTCGAACAGATCAAGCAATATTTACAGAACCCACCTGTGTTGTCTCCACCTGAGCCGGGGAAACCATTGATTCTGTACCTTTTAGTGACTGAAACTACAATGGGCTGCATGCTTGCACAAGAGTCTGAGGACAAGGTGGAGAAGGCTATCTACTACCTGAGCAAGAAAATGCTAGATTACGAGACCCGCTACACTCCACTAGAGAAGGCTTGTTTGGCCTTGGTATGGGCTACTAGGAAGCTGTGGCACTACTTGTTAGCTCACTCCATAATACTGGTTTTGAGATTAGATCCCATCAAATATCTTTTTGAGAAATCGGCACTTACGGGTAGGCTAGCCCATTGGTTGCTTCTGCTTTCCGAATTCAAGTTGAAGTACGTGACGTGCAAGTCAGTAAAAGGGAGAGTAGTAGCGGAGTTCCTAGTCGATCACCTAGTCGAAGGGGATGAAGTAATTGAGTACCTATCCCCAAACGAGGCCATTCTACATGTCGAAGAAGAAACCTGGACGATGTACTTTGACGGAGCATCAAACCAATATGGGTATGGGATAGGGGTGTTGCTAATAGCACCAGACAATTCCCGCATACCTCTAACATTCAAGCTCCGGTTCAAAGTATCGAACAACAAGGTAGAGTATGAGGCATGTATTGTTGGTTTAGAAGCCGCCCCAGAACTAGGGGCAAAACGGTTGGATGTCATTAGGGACTCGAACCTTGTTGTATCACAAGCTAAAGGAGATTGGAAAGTTAAAGAAGAAAAGATGAGAATATATCACCAGACCTTGGACTTGCTAATTCCACGGTTTGAGAAGTTGAACTTTGCTCATCGGATAAGAGAGAACAATAGGTTTGCAGATTCACTAGCAACTCTATCTTCCATGATAGACATTCCTTTCGGAGTTCGAATGCGTCTGATCATCATCGAACATAAATTTGTGCCGGCCTATGAGCTGATTGCTGCCATAGATGAGGTACAAGATAAGAATCCTTGGTATTACAATGTCTGGAACTTCTTAGAAAAAGAGGCGTATCCACCTGGGGCAAATGCCAAAGATAAGAGGGCAATTTGGAGAATGGCTGCTCAGTTTATCGTCTGCGGGGGTAAACTGTACAAGAGAGGTCATCTCGGGATGCATAAACTGTGTGTTGATGCTGAAGAATCCAAGCGCCTGACGGAGGCCATCCATGGAGGAGAGTGCGGAGCGCACATGAATGGGGTGATGCTATCTCGAAAAATCCTTAGACAGGGTTATTATTGGTCCACCATGGAGGATGATTGTATTAGCTTTGTCCGGCAATGCCACAAATGTCAGATCCATGCAAACCACATGAACATTCCGTCGTCAAAACTGTACAACATGACTTCGCCATGGCCGTTTTCAGCCTAGGGGATTGATGTAATTGGGGCTGTTACTCCAAAGGGGTCCAACGGGCATGAGTACATTCTGGTAGTGATAGACTACTTCACAAAGTGGATTGAGGCCCAATCTTATGCAGTGTTGAAAGCTTTGCATGTTGCAAAGTTCATCAAGAACAACATTATCTACCGCTACGGGGTCTCGAACGAGATTATTTCGGATAATGGTTCCCACTTCAAGAAGGAGGTGATCGACTTGTTAGAGAAGTACAATGTGGCTTTTCATAAGTCATCCATATATCGGCCGCAGACCAACGGAGTAGTTGAGGCCGCCAACAAGAACATTAAGCACATTCTACAGAAGATGGTGGAAACCTACAGGAACTGGCCAGATAAGTTGCGATTTGCTCTGTGGGGTTATCGGACTTCAATTCGAACTTCTACTGGGGCAACTCCATATTCCTTGGTTTATGAGATGGAGGCTGTTTTGCCTATCGATGTTGAGGTTCCATCATTGTAGGTATTCGTTGAGTGTCAGATAGTTGAGGCAAATTGGTAGCAAAGCATGTTCAAAGAACTCATGCTTTTTGATGAGAGGAGGCAGAAAGCACTGTATTACGTTCAGGGTTATCAACGACGAATTGCCAGGGCTTTCAATAAGAAAGTTAAGTCCAAGAATTTGAAAGAAGGAGATTTGGTGCTCAAAGACAACCGAGCTCCCATCCACGACCCTAGGGGCAAGTTCAGACCCAATTGGACTGGTCATTACATCATCAAGTTATCTGGTCGGGCAGAGCTGTAGTTTTGATGGATCTAGATGGTCTAGAGTTCTCCCAATTGATCAACATGGACAAGTTGAAGAAATATTATCCTTGAGTGGCTCGCTAGGCTGAAAACCTGAAAGGGCAACCTAGGCAAAAGTTAGAGCACATAAAATTTGAAATAATAAAAACTGAGCTCGCAAGGTTGAAAACCCAAAAAGGGTGGCCTTGGCAAAAGTTAGAGTGAAAAAGGAGAGTGTTAATACACGAGTGAACCGCAGCTGAACTATGTAAGGCTTGATTCCCATCTTTGGGATACGTAGGCAACTTCATTTTGAAGTCCAGCCATAAAACACTTCCCCGATCAACTTTGTCCATGTGATCATGTTTGGTCATCTTTGTCTATTATGCATTCAAGAGCTTGGTTGTGATCTCTAGTGCAGTGCTATTCAGACTAGAGGCAACTTTCCAGTTGCTGGATCCGGGGTTGTACATCTCAGTGATAGATCTCGGGCGTGTCCAGTTCTGATTCCATATCGAAAATGGTTTTGAAAAGTTTTAATAAAAGTTGATTTTGTTCAGATTAATCTTTCTACAACTTAGACCATTTTTGGACCAAACGGAAAATTTTCATTACCCATAACCTTCAATTACAGTGATTTCAATAAAGAGTTCTCCTACTCTTGAATACAAATTGAAGTTGTTTTTTATTACATTCATAAAGAAAACTTGAAAGTACTAATAAAGCAATAATTTCGGGGCATAGTCAAGTGTTCCTGCGTCCCCTCCCAGAGTTGGTCGAAGCCTCTGATGCCAAAGTGGGCCCAACCTACGCCTCATCATCAAGCCAAGCTAGGCACTCATCAGAGAGGGTGCAATTGAAAGTGGGAGCGGGAGCCGGTTCTCGCCCTCCATGCCATGGCATACCGAAGTTAGTGTCGCCTCGACGTAAATGCAATCGGTACTCTATCCCTCTTCCGAAAGCAGTTCGATCATGTCCAACCGGGCGCCTGGAATAGTTCTAAACTAAAAGGCACAGTGAGTCAGACCGATCAACTGAATCCCAAGCTGGCAAGACATGCTGGAACTCATCATCGGCAGATTGAGCCAAGGGCACCGCCAAGCAATACTGGTAGCGGATAGATGGCACATCCATTCGCACCACCATCCCTCATCAAGGGCATCGACTAAACGTCGCCGGAAGAAATAGCCGTGAGCTAAATATGCTGGGCATGAGTCCACAACCCTTAATTTGTCCATCAACCATACCTGGGGAGAGATGACAAACGAGAGATTAAAGAATAGAGAGGTGTACGTTGAGAGAAAAGTAAGAAAAGGGTTTTTATGAGAAAAATCGAGCCTGAGGGCCGAGTGATGTGAGCAATATATGCGAGATAGAATGGGAAACATTACCTACAGCAGTAGTGGACTCCTTGCAAATCTAGTCGTCTCTCGACGATGAAAAGCATCCAAGCCCATCAATGTCTCGGCCAGTGTCATGGCAATGCAGCTCTTGCTCTCTTTTAAGCCCTAGCCGACCTCAATCAAATGGACGCTACATCCTCCGGAGACTGAGGCAAGCAAGAAGTGAGACAGCATGCACAAGCAAAGCGCATGTCACCGAAAACCCTGCCAGTGATGATCGCCGTGGTCACCGGCGTCAGAAAATCGATAAACCAAGTTGAGGATGTCTAACTCCCCATCGCGAATCAAAGATCGAGCGTCATGCATAGTGAGCCCGCATATTCGTCCTAAGGCTTGGATGTGGCCGAAGCGGAATTGCGGCAAAATCTCTTCTTCGCATTCAGACTCCATTAAAGCTTGGAAATCCTCGAAAGTAGGACACATCTCTTGCCCGCTAAAGCTAAAGACGTGTGTTACTGGGTTCCAAAACCTTGCCGCGGCATGAAGGAACAGAAAACGCAGCGGGGTACAACTCAGCGTGAATAGTGCATTTATGCCGAAGCCCTGGAAATTCAACTTTTCCGAGCCATCCAAGGTAGCAATCCAATTTGTGAGATTTTCAACAAGAAACACCTCGATTTTGGTGCAAAATTGAGTTAGAATGAGGGAACCACGAAGTTGGAACCTTTATGGAGGATAAGGCACTATTTGGAGGACAAGTGTCAGAAAACTGGAGGTTCCCAGGTTAAGTGGTCAGCCGACCACTTTTTCTGGTCGGCCAGCTACTTTTTTTTGGGTTGCAGATAGAAAAACTGGTCGGCAAGCTCTAAAAGTGGTCGGCCATGTGCAAAAGGCTGGTCTCCAGCTGTTTCTTGTCTCCAAAAGGGAGTCTCTAGCTTTCCTGTGTGTTGAGAGTACTGAAGGTCTGAGTTTACCTTTGTTTCAGATGCATTTTGTTGCTTTGTTGGTCTAAAAATGCATTCGCTCTTCGAGTTGTTAAGTTTTGCTCATCGAGTTGTTAAGTTTTTCTTATCGAGTTGTTAAGTTTTACTTATCGAGTTGTTGCTCTTTCTTTATCAAGTTGTTGCTCGTTGCTTATCGAGTTGTAAACTTGCTAAGGTTTTGTTGTTTCTTAGTGAGTTAAGTTGTTTAGTTTGTTGTGTCGGTTCACTACCTGACTTGGTAATACACGGGGTTCAATTTCCATTCAATTTCATTTTTGTGCAAAATGGTGCGATGTGATGCTAAGAATACAAGTACAACACTTTTCGAATAAAAAAGTCGTTTTCATTCCATCATAGCTTCTTTTTACAACATTTTACAAAAGGGTACAAGTTTTGAAGAAAATAAAACTACCTAAGCTGTACAATGTGCTATAACTACATGTACAAAGAAAAATAAAGCAGGAACATCTGCATCAGTGCCATCAAGCTCAAGACCAAGAGGCCCTCTTCACCCTCTTCGGTTGAGCAGCCTCCGCGCCACCATCGTCGGCATCCCCGTCTGAATCAAAGCCACCATTCTCAGAAGCCTCCTCGATGTCGCCTCCGCCCTCTAAACCGAAACCAGACTCGTCATCCCTGCCTGCAGATGTCTCTGACTGTGGATGTGCTGACTCCTCCTCCTCGCTAGACTCCTCGTCATAACTGACAGGTGCTCTGCGTCCCCCCTGGCCATGTGTTGAGACTCCTCTCCTAGCTACTCGAGAAGGCCTGGATTGCCCAGTCTGCTATGTTATGAAGGAGTATATCGCGTTGTGAACTGCATGTTCATATTGAGTGGTATGCTATGTTATGACAATAGAAAGTATATTGCGGTATGAACTGTGTGTTCAGATTGAACAGTGTAATGAGCTGTGTGTTCAGACTAAACAGAATGCTGTGTTATGAACTATGTGTTTTGATTGAGCAGTGTTATGAGTTGTGTGCCTAAAATGAGCTGTGTGCCAAATTAGCAGAATGTTGTGTATGAACTGTGTGTTTAGATTGAGCAGTGTTATGAGCCGTGTGCCAACTAAACAGAATGTTGTGTTACGAACTGTGTGTTCAGATTGAGCAGTGTTATGAGCTGTGTGCCCAAATGAGTTGTGTGCCCAAATGAGCTGTGTGCAAGGTGAACAAGGTTTTGTGTTAAGAGCTGTGTGCCAAATGAGCAAAGTGTTATGTTGAGAGCTGTGTGCCAACTAAATCGGATGCTGTGAGCAGAAGTACTGTGTATGTGAATGTGTTTAGAATGAGCAGATAAAATACATCGCAGAAAACTAAAGTGAAGTATGCACCTCATGCACGTGATGAGATAGGTGGGACTCAGGCTCCCGTAACAGCAAGTCTGGGGGTGCCCATCGCATGAAGTTTGTGAAATGGTGGAAGGTACTCGAAGGAAGGATATGCTGCTGCGGGTCATACTCCTCTGGGTCGAACGACCGAATCCTTGGAGGCAACGGTATAATATTGGGCTCATCCTCTGCATATGGGGAACCTCCGCCATGCGGAATATCGTCGGCCATCTGAAAAAATCTGCAAAAATGAGCAAAAATGAGCCAAAATTGCAAAAAGTCAACAAAAGTCAACTCTCGAGAAGAGAAAAAGTCAACAAAAGTCAACGCCCAAGAAAAGGTGCCAAAGCTCGAGACAAACTTACCTCAAGTGGTGGAAATGGAGAAAGAAGCTCCAAAAACAAATTCTAATCAGTTCAAAATGAAGAGAATCGAAAGTTTTCGCGAAACAACTTCACGTGGGGTGTTGGAAAATGCATATAAAGTGCAGATCTGAGAGAGAAAAGGGTCTAGGAAGGAAGAGAAGCTGATTTCGGCCTTGGAGGTGTGAGCAAAACTGATTTGGAGTTGTGTACTTAAAGAATCGAGCATGAAAAGACAAAACTGCCCCAGATTTTGTAAACTGGTCGGCCAGCTAGTTTTTCTGGTCGGCTGACCACTTTGGTAGGCAACAATTGGTTGGCCACCTGCCTAGGTGATCTTCAGAGTTCCATTGTTCTCCCTGTGTGTTTTGATGATGATTGGAGCTCTTGTCTCTCGGGGAAGTGCAAGAAAAGTACACTTTTGGCGCAAAATTGTCCCCGTGGGAACTTCAATTCAAGTCTTCGATGCATGGCTCATCGTTACTCGTCAAGAGCAAGGTGTATCCTTTTAAGTTTGTTGTGACCCCTCCCCTCCCGAGAGGTAAATCGGAGGTTCCGGTTAATTTGTTCATGTTAAGGCTTATTTTTCTTTAACCGACATTTTGTTTCAGAGCATGCTATTAAAGTTATATCACTCTCGCATTGCTATGCACACTTTCCTCTCTTGCATTTGTTATGCACACCACTTGTTGCTTTGTTATGCACTCACTACTTGTGTTGACACGCTCATTTTGCGTACATTGTTATGCGTACTTCACCGCATTGTTATGCGTCACACTTAAGTTGCATTGTCGTGCACCCCTTTACCGCATTGTTATGCGTCACACTTAGGTTGCATTGTCATACACTCCTTCCGCATTGTTATGCGTCACACTTAGGTTTCATTGTTATGCACCCCTTCTGCATTGTTATGCGTTACACCTAGGTTGCATTATCATGCACCCCTTCCGCATTGTTATGCATCACACTTAGGTTGCATTGTTATGCACCCCTTCCGCATTGTTATGTATCACACCTAGGTTGCATTGTTATGCACCTTTTCCACATTGTTATGCGTCACACTTAGGTTGCATTGTCATGCGCCCCTCGCATTGTTATGCGTCACACTTAGGTTGCATTGTCATGCGCCCCTCGTATTGTTATGCGTCACACTTAGGTTGCATTGTCATGCACCCCTCCACTTGCGTTGTCACGCACTTTTCACTTGCATTGCTATGCATGTTTCGAACAACATTGTACCTGTTGAGTTTCTCTCTTATGCAGGCACGATATTGTATGTATGGTTCATTTGAAGGTGAAGCGACTAGACGAACCAGACAGTATTGTATCCTCTGCGTGAGACGTAGCGAGAATTGTATAATTCTCCTACATCCTTTCTGCATGTAATGTAGTTTGATTTGTATTTGTTCACTTAAACTATTGCATTTATTGTGTATATTTGCATCATTACAATTTTCTTTGCATGATCATAAGTTATGTTTCGCATCTTGCATGTCATTTGCATTTTGCCCCTGCCTGCAGGCATATCTCTTTGTTATCTTGCATGTTTGTCAAAGTCTTTGGCCTTGTCAAAAATGGGTTGTCTCTGGGCTTTGACATTCACTCCCGTCACTTATAACTTCCGATTTCTGTCAAAGAGGGGCAACTGTAGGCACCCCATTTTTTACCGACCTTAAGACTCAGAGGTCATCGATTGAGCGCTCGGTGATAGTGCATGTTGTGCTTGTTTCGAGGTTTTGGAGTTTTGGCTGAGAGCCTTGCCTCCGGGCCTCTGAACTCTTTGTGTTTCGGCTCGGTTTACGGACCAAGCCTTGTTTTCCTTACCTGAGGGAAGGAGAGGTCTTGTAAACCCCTTCTTGTGGTTGTAGATCACTTTTTGCGGTCGTAGACCACTTTTCCCGTTTGGAGACTAGTTTCTGGTTTTCAGAGCCTTCGGCCGCGCGCCTTGTCTCGGGACTGCTTAACATTCTCCATTTGGCGTGGTTTTTGAACCACACCTTGTTTCCTTGGCCTAGAGGGCCACTGTGGTTTGGGAGACCACTTTTGCGGTCGTGAACCAGCTTTGGCGCTTGTCAACTAGTTTTCGAGGCTTCCGGTTGCGCGCTTTGCCTCCCGAACTTTCGTCTTGCATCCGTTTTGGTTTGTTTTTGGTACAAACCTTGTTTTCCTTGTTTAGAAGGTGGTACAAGGGTGGGAGACCAGTATTTCCCCTTGGAGACCACTTTTCCTCCAGCCAGCCAGTTTTCTAGTTTGACAACTAGTCTCTTTGGTTTTTGGGCCACCTTTTCTGGTCGGCCACCACACCATTGCATTGTTTTCATGCTCTAGACCTTCTCCCACCATGGCCGACCAGTTGTTGTTCTGGGAGACCACTTAAAGTGGTCGGCCGACCAGTTTAAGTAGCTGGGCGACCACCTTAAATGGTCGGCTGCTTTTTCTCACCTTTTTGGAGATATTTTCCTCCAGCTACAGCTGGAGGGCACCAGAACCATCCTCCATACACGTGTATGGAGGGATGGTCTTGAACCTTAGCTTCTCCTAGAAGCTTTAGCTTTTGGTTCTCTATTAGAGAGAACCACCTCCTCCCTCCTCTAGGTTTAGAAAAATTGCCTTGAGAGTTATACATATAGCTTTGTCTCTATATTGCTCTTGTTCGTGATTTTGTGCCTTAAAAGTGTAGTTTTACCACACTTTAACACACAAACACACACTCAAACACCATACTCTTGGAGCTGAGGTCCCTTGAGGTTGTTTTTGAAGCTTTTGGACTGGTTTTGGTTGGAAAAAGCTGCTAGAGTTTTGGTTTTGAAGAGGGTCTTCAAAGGTGAGTTTTTAACCTTTTAGACCCCCATTCTTACTTAAGCTTTTGGACCCTTTTTCATGCTGTTTTAAGCTTAACTCTTAACTACAAAAAGTTCTGAATTTTGGTGCTTTAGATCTTTGTTTAAGGTCACTTTTGTATTTGGGGTTGTTTACCCCCTCTTAGGCCTTGTTTGGCCTTATTTTTGTGCCATCTTTTTAAGCTTTGGGACCACCTTGTTTTGGCCTTCTCACCACTGAAACTCAGAGGAATTTTAGTGGTGGGAAGAGTGTTTTGAGGTCCCAAAAAGGAGAGGGTCATCCCCTCTCCTTGTGTCTTCAATACTTGCTTCATTAGCCTTATGTGTGAGCATGTTTGTTAAGCTTATGTTGACCATATCTTAGCTTGTATTTGGGCTTATTTTTCTGTGGCATGCCACTATTTTTACTTGGTTTTGTCACTCCATGCATGCCTATTACACTTGTTGTATAAAACTCTTAAACTAGCTTTGTATGCTTCATGAAGTAGCATGTCATTCTAGCTTGATTTGAGTCTACCTCAGCATGTTTTTGGTGTTGTTTTACCATGTCATACCTCTATTTTGGTTTGGTTTGGTTGGCCTTTGCATGCTCCTTGCACTTGTAGTGCATTTCCATGAGATAGCCTAACATGCATCATGTTTTAACATGTCATTCTAGGATGCTTTTGGCTTAACTTCAAGAAGCTTTTGTCCATGTTTTAACATGCTTTAGCTTTGATTTGGGTTGTTTTCGCCATGCATGACTTGCTTTGTATAGCTATAGTGCATTCTAGCTTGTTAGCTTTGTGTGTCAAGTCCACTAGCATGCTTTACTTGGCCTATTTGAATGATTTGGAAACATTTCATATGTGATTTCAGTCGATGTTTCAAGCTCATGCACTTGCATTTATCACTCATTCAATGCGTTGGAGGGTTTCCCTCTTTATACCTTAACATGAATCATTGCGTATGCCTTCATGCCTTAGCTTGCGAGCCATCATTTCAATGTGTTTTTGGGGTTATCTTGCCATGATATAACTCTGATTTTTGTTGGTTAAGTCATCCCATGCTCGGTTTTAATAGGTGTAGTGTAATCCACCTTATTTGCCTTATATGCATCATGCCTTATGCCCTTTATGCTAGCTTGTTTTTGTTTACTTTCATGCATGTTTTAGTATCATTTTGACATGTTCTAGGATTGTTTTGGGTTGCCTTTGCCAAATCCTTCATGCTTTATATAGCTGTAGTGCATTTGGCCTTGCTAGCTTTGTGTTTCGTTGACTCATGCATGCTATCTTTGAGCTATTTAGATGATTTGGCATCGTTTAATGCTTCATTTCAGAGCATGTAGCATTGCCATGTTCCCACTTCATATTTCGTTTAGTATACCTTTTGCTTTGCATGTGTGCATCCATTCGTTTAGTATACCTTATGCTTATGTTTTGGCTAGGCGTAGACTGTAAGTTTTTACGCTTTAGCATACCAACATGAGTGTGAGTGTTGCCATGATAGCATGCTTGCCATGACGCTATTTGCTTACTTGATTAACTGCATGAGTGCCTGTGGATGAATGCTTTGTTGCTTGAATTAGAACAATTCGATAAATGTGAGTTTTAAGCCCACTTTGCGAAGTGGCAAATCATGTTTTTAGCTCACTTGAGGGTGACAAATCCGTGCTTTAGCCCACTTGCGAGTGGCAATTACAAACCATTTTTGAAAAACAAACATGAGTTGTTTTGTTCCAATTCTCGCGATTTAGTCTATACTTGTATGTGTGTGCCACATAGTAAAGTTAGTCTAATCACTAGAAAAGAACACATGAGGTTTATAAAACAACATATCATGCTTAGTAGAGGCCGATCCTTTGATCGGGCGAGCGGGGGTGCTCATTTCATGAGCTTCCCCTCTCATACCCAAGTTTCCGAGCCGAGGCAACTTCGGTGATGACGGACACGTGGCCTTTGGCATGAGTCAGGGTTTCCTAAATTTCCTAAAAATAAAATATTTAGGTGGCGACTCTGTAATCTAGCGAAGTAGTCCAGTTTTGGAATTATTTGATTCAAAATCGATTTTCCAAAATGATTTGCCGGATTGGACTCTTTGGTGTTTATCAGTCTCACATTGCACTTTGTGAGATTAGACTCAGAACCATGACAGGAGTCCGAACTGTAGTAGACCAATTTGTGCCTCTCCGAAAGGGGGGGCGCGAAGAAAGTCGAGTCTACAGTTGGCTTCGCTCGGTGAGGATGGTTGCATATAGAAGTAGGAGGTGTAGGACTTTATGTGTTGCATTATGTGAGCATGGGTTAAGCTTTATGGATAGTGCTTGTAGCCGGCTAACTTACTTTGAGATCTCATTGGAAAACGCGTCTGATCAACGTGGTTTCGAATGGAAGTTCCTTGGAAGTTTTGAGACAAGTGATCATCCTCGTTGCCTTGACTCGATTGTGTGGTTTGTTGCTTAAATTTGTTTATGTGCTGTGTGATTAAATGTTAGGTTGGTTTCGTGTTGAGGTAGGAAGAGTAAGTGTCCCAAGAAAGGGTTAGAGTTCGGTTATTGATGTCTGATGTTGTTATTGAGATAATGAGAGCTGTAGGATGGGTATTAATCTGCAATGAGAGAGACATTAGATATTGGTAGAAATGTATATTGGCTTATGAGCTTTAAATTGAATGAAAGTGTGTGTGGCACATGGAATGTGAGAGTTGTATGGTTTACAAGGAGTGTAGTTGAGATGAGGTGAGATCTTAGAATGTTATGAGGTTAATCTAAAGTTACATAGAATGTTGTGAGGGATTTGGGATAAGGTGAGAATTGTGTTTTGTAATGATGAGGTTAGTGTTGATGAAGTGTTACCGTAGGCTAGTAGTTATGTATGAAAGGAGTTTGTGGTATTTGAAGAATTGAGTGACATAATTAAGGTTTGTATAGAGTTCATGAGTATGAAAGATACTTAATCGTTAAACGCTAGAAATAGTTCTTGAGAAGGAGTGTGGGTTGTAATTACTGTAATCGGCGTCGTGCGATTGATGATTCTTTTGTGTGGCTCAAAATGAGTGTTGCTATATCGGCACAAGAATGATGAGACTATTGGGAATGGTGCCAATGCAACGGATATTTGAAAAGTCTATTGAGATTCTAGAAACGGGTAGAAGTGTGTAAGAAGCTTCATCTCGGGGTATACGGTGTAAGGTAACCTATAAGTGTTAGTAATTGTAGGGTTGGCCGATTAGTGACCTCCGAGTTTGGGAGCGGAGTGTTATGAAATTCTTGACTCTGTTCGTATGAGAATAATAGATGATGATGACTACGATGATTATGAATTGTGAGATGTGAAATGATCTATGTATCGACACTATAACCGAGAGGGTGACTAATTAGTAATTTGGGCTAGTTTACAAAGATGGGTTCTTACAATCATTTCCTTTTGGTGAGATTTGAGGATTGGTTTGGGTTAGTTTGTTTTGATGTAACTTGTAACTAGTAATTTTGATGAATGCGATTTGAAGTTAATTAATGCTTAATTATCTTAGGACTTGCCTTGTTTTGGATAAATAGGGATATAAATGAATAGTGCCTCAAGGGGGTACTAGAGGGCATGGAGTCTTACTTGTGCATATATACGTGTGTTGTTCATGTGAATTTGTGAAATTGCTCTAATTGAGTTAAAAATGTTTGAATGGGAATTGTTGTAAGTGCACCTGTGCCAATGTATATATATATGTTAAATGTTGATATAAGTGTTGACATTTGTAATGAATCTACTGGTTTGTTTTTATTTGTTGTTGTTACAAATGTGTATGGAAATTGTGTTGCGACATCACCGGATGGGTGGCGGAGGTTATTTGGTGATGGTTGGAATTCACCAGGAAGATGTTGAAACCAATGTGAAAAACGAAAATCTATTTTCCTTGTGCATGGCCTGGGAAGGCACAGTTGAACTAAATGTTAAAAACTTAATCTGAATATGTTCATGAATGATTTTCTCTGTTCTACTTTTACGTGCTAAAGGGGATAAGAAATAGATAACGCTGTCAATTGGAATGCAATTGAGAATTGTGGTATTGGGTCATACAATGCGATGTGTTATTTGTTTTGCTTGTGTTGACTTTGTGTTAGTTTAAGGGTGATTTCTTTTCCTTGAAATTGAGAATTTATCCCCGAGTGTGGATCTAGTTTTGAACATCAATAGGGCATGTTTCTGTTCATGTTTGAGTTTCATTTTGTTGGTTTTCTTCATTTCGAGGACGAAATTTCTTAAGGAAAGGAGATTGTGACACTTTATACTTTTGGGTTTAGAATTGAGGTAAGGTGTAATTGAAAGTTGTTAAGGTTTGGTGGATATATATGTGGGTGTTCTCATGCTATATTTTGGACTAGGGGTTGTTAAGAATTGGGGAGAATAAGGTTGTTGCTATTTTGTTAGAACGGATGCAATTTCGGGAACGAAATTTCTTAAGGGAAGATTGTGACGATCTAGAATTTTTCCCTTCGCTCGAGCGGGGGAGTTGATGCTCGAGCGGACTTGTGAGGCTGCCAGTATTTTTGCAATATGTCTGAGATTCTGAGAGTTGTGAATTCCTACTCAAGCGTTGGAGTGGTCGCTCGAGCGGACGGCTTTGTTGGTCTGCGCGCTTGAGCGCAAGATTAGGTTCTCGAGCAGTCTACCTGGTTGAGTTTGAATTTCTGAGACTAGTGGGAATTTTTTTGACCTTTTATTAGTGTATTTGGAACCTCCTTATTTTATTTTTGGGTGTTGATCGAAGTGGTAACATGATGGTAAAATAAGAGTGAACCAAGAATTTAATTCAAATAATTTTTCTTACGAACAGCTGTCACTCTTTTCCCTTTTCTTTTTCCACACTTTGAATTTGGATGTGAGGCTAGAACCATTGGAAAGCTTGTTTCCGGGGCTTCAATTTGGACACAAGAACGACCTAGAACGGAGTCCGGATGACAGAGTTACGCCTATTTGACGTTTTGGAATCTGTGCTGGAAGCAAGTACGCTCGAGGGGAAAAGCGATGCTCGGGCGGACTGCGCGAATTCAGCAACTTAAAAAGTGAATTTCTAGATCATTCCTTACACTTTCTTTTTCCCTCTTCCTTCCTCTCACCCTAGGTCCAAAAATCCTTGACCTCTTGACCCCAATATCAGACCCCAATATCTTCCATTTCTCAAAGTTTTGGCCAAGATCTCCTACCAAAAAAGTGAAGAACACGTGAAGATCTTACTCTTCAACCGATTAGAATTCGGATTTGTGAAGGATTTTTCTCAAAGCTTGCTCCTTTGCTTCATTCTTGAGGTAGGGGTCCTAGTTCTTCTTCAATACTTGCATTAATAGATAGATTTGTGGTATTTTGATTATATAAATTCAAAATCTCCATTTTTGAGCATATAGAGTACATGAGATTTGGGGGTTTAGGGTTTGAAGTGTTGGGGGTTCAATTGTTGGGTTAATATGGTGGATTATGAACCTTAGGTGTATAATCAAGGGGAAAATTGGAATTAAAAGTAATGGTGTGAGAAGTTTCAATCTTTCTTGAAATTCTTGATTTTTCTTGAAAACCTTAGGTTGATTCATGATGAAAATTAATGATTTTGCCCAAATTGAAAGTAGAATCATGAAATTGAGGTATTGAATTATATATATGCAAGTTTAATTGAATTTTGGAAGTGTTTAAAAATTATGTTAAAAATTAGATAATGAACCTTTGCTATGGGCATTGTAAATCATACTATAATATGAAAGGAAATTTGGGGGAAAAGAAGTGTTAATGATATGGATGATATAAACTTGGTTATGGAATGTTGAAGTGGGATTCAAGAATTTATCTTGAAATATGTTGAATTGCAAATAGTGTTGTTGAATTAAGTCGTGTTGACTTATGTTGAATTAAGTTGTGTTGAATAATATTGAATTGAATTGTGTTTGAATCATGTTGAATTGTGTTCAGTTGAGTTGTGTTGGGTGGTGTTGTGTTCGTACCTGCGCGGGGAGTTGAAAAATGGTTTTTCGGTGCCCACGACCGTCCGTATAATAGCCGGTAAATGTGGGGGATGGTTTTAAAAATTAAAGAAAAAGGTTTTTGGGGGCCCACGTCCCGCTATATAGTAGCCGGCAAATGTGGGGATGGTTTGAATTAAAGGTGCCCAATTGCCCTGTCTAGGCTTATCGTTGGACGAATGTGGGAAAATGTTTTTGGGTGTCCACACAGTCCCGCCGTATAGTAGCCGGCGAAAGTGGAAAAATGATTTTTGGGTGTCTACACAATCTTGCCGTATTGTAGTCGGCAAAAGTGGAAAAATGAATGGTTTTCAAAAATGTTTCAGGTGCCCACATCCCGCCGTATAGTAGCTAGCAAATGTGGGGGATGGTTTTCAAAAGTTGAAAAATGGTTTTTGAAAAAAAATATGATTTTTGGAAGAAAATGGCTTTTGGGAGTTCACTTCCCGCTTTATAGTAGCCAGCGAAAGGTGGAAAGTGTTATGAATTGGGTGCTTGCTATCCCGCCATAGTAAGTCGGCAAAAGGTGGACTGTGCTGAGATATGTGTTGACAAGTGTGTTGAATTGATGATGTTATTTGTGACTTGTAATGAATCTGTGAAATTGCAAATTTATGTGTAATTTAGTAAAGAGGAAATGTACATAGACATTATTTGTAAAGAATAGGATTATGGATTGGTGATGGTGAGCTTAATGAATTAGTTATGATAATAAAGGTAAATTATGAGTGTTATCTTGAAATGAAATTTGAGAGTATAAATGATGAAGTGAATTGGGTATAGGAGAATTGTTAGTGAATTAAAAAGGGAACTTGAACTTGAAGTTATGGGGTTATAAATAAAAATAGCGAGTAGGAAAGAAGAATGAAAGAAAAAGAGGAATGCTAAGATGGAAATTAAATGAGGAATATTTTGGAAATGATTAATAAATGTAAAATGATGTGATTCCTTAAATATAAATATTTTCAAAAAAGGATTTATGGTTTTCTGATGAAAAGGAATAGTTTTTGATGGTTGAATGCTTTCCTTAAATGTTCAAATGAATTTTGAGAAAAAAGATACTTTACGTATGATATTTTGAAATTACAAAATGTCACCCTACTATATGGTATCACCTTGCATGCATGATCATTTCTATCTGTGTGTTAGTTATTGATTTAGAACTATGAGATTCCTATTGGGCATTAGTGCTCACCCCTTGTTGTTGTATTTCTTTTTCAGGAAAGGAATTTGGATTCATAGTTGAAGAGTTAAGAAGTCCATAAATTTGTAGGTGTACTCCCAACGGTAATATCCTGGGCTCAAGCTCAGGAGCGAAATCCGCTTCCATCTCTGCTAGAGGTGATAACTAGGGTGGAATCTTGAGGAGAGCTCCGTCATGGGGTAGATCATCTGCCATCTGGAAAGAAGATGATTAAGTATTTAAAAAATGAAGAAAAACGAAGAAAAAAGGAAAAACTTGGAAAAAGTCAACCCTAGGAGAGAAAATGGAAGAAAAAGTCAAAGCCCGAGAAAAGGCACAAAACCCGAGAGAAACTCGACAGAAACAAGCCTCAAGTGGTGAAACTCCAAGAAAAAACACTGAAATCAAATTTCAATGGGTTCAAAACGGAGGAAACAAAGAGGGTTTAGCAAATAAACTTCGCGTTGGGCGTTGGAAAACTCATAGAAAGCCCAGATCTAGAGAGAGAAAGCACCTACAGAGAGAGAGAGAGAGAGCGAACAATTTCGGATGTGGGGTAATGAGGAAATGAAATGACAAGTCTTGTACTTAAAGACTCGCGGATAAAAAGACCAAAATGCCCGAATCTGCCACGAGTGGCCTGCATGCCACCATTGGTGGCTGGCAGGCCATTTTTGTGGCCATCAACAGTAGTTCATGGCCGACAGGTGGCCGGCAACTCCCTCCAATGGCTGACAAGTGGCTGGTGGCCCTCTCTGGTGCCTTGATACTATTTTGTGCCTCTGTTTTCCTAAGTAATATATGAGAGGTTCTTGATTTGGAAGCTTACAACCGCATTCCAGCGCGTGACTGTGTCCCACTTGCCACTTTGAAGGAAATGTATCCTTTTGTTATTGCAAGTCTCCGAGAGGTAAATCGAAGGTTGCATCACATATTGATTTTGCTTAGTTTAATCGAAATAGCATCTTTGTCATCTTTCTTTTCTTGTGTACGTATGTTGCACGTAAGCTTGGCATCCTTTTTGAGTTGTGCATAAAATGTGCTCATGTCGCTCATGCATAGAATACGCTTTCAATCTTGCAATAAAACACGCCATCAATTCCGCATAGAATATGCTCTTGCTCTTGTTCTTGCTCATTGTTTTATGCAGAACATGTTTTTATTTCATGCATAGAACATGCTTTCGATTAACATCATACGTCGATTGTCCATCTTGAGTTGAATACTTTGTGCATCTATCGCACATGCTTACTTTGTGCATCTATCGCATACTAACCGGCAAACGATATTATATGTACGGTTCATTCGAAGGAGTTTTGGATAAATTCATTTGTATCTCTGTAGGAGAATTTGCACCTTCATTTTGTGCATCTATTGCACACCACTTTCCTGTTCCTTGGGCGGGTTTCACCTTGGGAACGTACGAAGCACGAGCCCAAGCAATTTTCGTGTTGTATCTTGGGAATCGTGAAACACAAGCCTGAGTAGGTTCTCTTTTATCTCGGGACGTATGAAACACGACCTTGAGCGGTTCTCAATTTCTCAGGACGCATGAAACGCGATCCTGAGCGGTGTTTTCTTTCCTTGTCTTGTGTTTTGACGTGGTTAGAGTGCGTTTTATATCTTGTACGAAAACCTGTGTTGGTTTTAAGCTTGAAGCTGCTTATTCATGTGTTATCTTGCTTATTGTACTCATTCTTGCTTATCGCATTTGTTATTGCTATTGCATCATCTTGCATGATCATAAGTTTTCAAAATAGTCGGCTTCGCGAAGCGTGTTAATCCAGCTTTTAAAGTTGCATTTTGCCCCAGAACTACGCTGGTTTGATTCCTTGCAAAGATCAGCCTGTGGGTGCAACCGTTCTTTGTCTTGTTTGTTTGTCCAAGTCTTCGGCCTTGTCAAAATGGGTCGTCTTCGGGCTTTGACATTCACTCACGTCATTTCATGACTTCTGAGTTCTGTCAAAGAGGAGCAACTGTAGACATTCCATTTTTGACCGTCCTCAAGACTTGAACGTCATCGTTTACACACTCGATGATGACGACTGCATGTGCTCATTTTAGTGCCCGAAGTCCTTGGCGGAGTGCCCTGTCTTTAAGCCTTTAAACCTTGTCCATTCTATGCCTTGTTCTGGACCAAAACCCTAGTGCTTCAAACCTCAAGACCCTGGGGCTTGCAGGCCTCCTCTGGTGGGTTGCCGGCCACCCTTGTGCCTTGCCGGCCAATGGTGTGGCCTACCGAACATCAATGTCTTTTTTAAGATATTTTGTTGACAGCTATGCCAGCTGTTGGCACAATTGGCTGCATCTCCCTACACGTGTATGGAGGTGTGGGAGCTGGATAATTGGAATAATCAGAAGCGTATTCTAGAAGACAGATATTACACGGCTCTACCCTGCACGATAAGGATGCTGAATATAATAGATAGGCCGAATAGATACTGAACTATGGAGCCGAGTAAATAAGAGGATAATGAGTGACAAGTGGGCCTGGCCATGAGGCCCAGGAAACAAGTATAAATAAAGGAACAACAGACTAAGAAAGGTATGTGAGAATTGTTGTGCTTAACTTAGAATATAAGCATTCTTGGGTGTGGATACTGACTTGTCCGTCGGAGTGCTAATTCCGGCACCCCCGACCGGAGTGTTCATTCCTTTTCAGGTGACCAGAAGAGGATCACGAACGTTCTCCAGGATCCAAAGAGTATTTCCAAACCACTTCTCCATAATTGGCGCCATCTGTGGGAATACTCAAATATATCCATGGCAGGCATAATAGAAGATCCTCCAATAGTCACTGATGAAATCACTCAAAGAGATGACCTCACTCCAACAAACATGCTTGGACCGGAGACTATCATCGCGAGACGTGCCTTGAACTTCGCCTCACCCGCGACTTCGGAGCATGAGACAATGCAGGCGATCCTAGAACAAGCAAAGCAAAATGAACAGAGGTTGGAGAACATGATCGCTGAGAACGAATGTCTTCGTGAAGATTTGGCCTTGAAAGTGGCAAAGTCCAAACAAGCTGTACGCTTAAATCCGGAATGATCTCCGAAGGCAAGTGGTCGACGACCGTGAGCCCGACAAGACAACACCGATAGTGGCTCCGACTCGTTATCCCCAGAGCCCAGGAAGAAGGGACGACATGAAACCACTAGTTCTTCGGAAGAAAGTCCTCGTACAATGCACAAGCGAAAAAGGAATAGTTCGGACGAAGATCAACACGATCCCTTCGTACGACGAATTGTAAAGGCTACGCTACCCAAGAAATTCAAAGCACCGTCGTTCACCTTGTACAACGGCAAATCAAACCCCACCGACCACATCCACCACTACAAGCAAGCCATGACATTGCATGCAGACGACGAGGCCCTCATGTGCCAAATATTTCCCAGCAGTTTGGGACCATTGGCGGTCAGGTGGTATTATAAACTGGAGCCGGCTTCGATCAAAACCTTCCACCAACTACAAAAATCCTTCAGGGCCAGATTCATCACCAACGAGGTCCAGCCGAAGCAAAATTTCAAATGCATGCAAACCAATCAAACAATGAGCATATAGACAAACAATGCAAAATGCTAAGACATGAGGGCCAAACACATATACACACATGCACATGTTAAATGTCTACAAAGCCGACTCTCTCTGGGCAATGCAAATCCTGCCAGGAGAAACACTAAGAGCATATTCGGCGCGATATTGGGAATGCTTTAATCTTGTTGATGACGCTTGCAACGACTCCATGGCCATCACCGCCTTTAAAATGGGATTACATCCAGATAGTGCCCTCCGCAGTTCCTTGACTAGAAGACCCCCCAAAACAGTTTAGGGGTTGATAAAGAAAGTAGAGGAATATTGCAAAGTGGAAGATGACACCTTGCGAGTTAAAGCCGAACACGTGGCCAACAAAACGGCCCTCCCCGAAATCGCTCAGCCAATAAGTTCCATACCACCTCAGAGCCCTAAACCACGACAGCGGGCTAAACGAGACAAGAGACGGGATTCTCGCCGATCCAGCGATCAATGCTCACACCAAGCAAATGAGCAACTGCAGGTCGATAGCAGGCGCACAAAGCGCGCCGACAAGAAATATACGAAGCTGTCAGAGCCAATCATCTCGATTATGTCCAAAATCCAACATCTTCTATTCTTCAAATGGCCGTCCAAGATGGTGGGACCTCCTGGAACGAGAAGGCGGGACAGGCGTTGTGAATATCACAAAGATCAAGGTCATGATACGAACAATTGATATGCCTTGAAAGATCACCTTAAGGAATTGGTGCAAGATGGTCGGCTCCAGCAACATGTCCGGAAGAGTACAATCAAAACTGTTGCCCTTCAGCAGGAGTCACCTCCCCTCGGCGTTATTCGTATGATATACAGCCTTCCAACGCCACGTACCATACATACAATTCAATCAGCCCCCCAGAACCAACGCACATAAACGGAACAGCCCCACGAAGCTTCGAGTATTATCTTTGACGATTCCGATCTTATCGGCATAACACTCCCCCATATTGATCCATTGGTCATTGAACTACACGTGAGCCGATTTACCATTGAACGCGTCCTGATAGACCAGGGGAGCACTTCGGAGGTTATGTATTACCAGACCTTCATCAAACTCAGTTTCAACGTATCAGACCTGTCTCCGGCTCCTTATCCATTATACGGCTTCAACGCAAATCCAGAGTACTCGTTGGGGAAAATCATGTTACCCGTTCGGGCGGGCTCCTAAACAGTGGACGTGGAATTCTTGGTCGTCAAGCTCCCTTCGCCGTATAACCTCATCATGAGGCGAACTTGGTTGCATACTATTCAGGCCGTGCCAAGCACCTATCATCAGCTACTACACTTCCCGACTGAACACAGCATTGAGCAAATCCGTGGTTCCTGGCAATCGCCACAAGCATGCTATCGCCTTTCTGGAAAGACATCAACTGAAGTGCCGAATCGAGATAGTCTCGACAATGTCAGACGGCTCCCTGGCGAAAAGCCACGGAAGCTCTAGGCGATACCAGCAGCAGTTTCCCGAGATGTATGCTCAACGCGTTCAGTTGTGCCGCTACATGCCATGAATGTTGCTCCTGAAGGTATTTCCAGATTATGGGAGGCCCGTTGACGGAAAATTAGGCACGCGGCATTGCTCCTAATGCACTTGCGCAAATTCTATCATTAAACCCGACCTATGGGGAATGATATTGGTTCTGAATGGCTCACCATGTACACTTTCTACTACTGTAATGCAAAGATTTCTGTTTACTCACTATGCAATCAAGTTTAAAAGTGTTCCAAATAAAGCCTCCGAATTCGGAGCCCCATCGGCAAATGACGTCTTTGGGACGATAAAGCCTCCGGATTTGGAGCGCCCTTCGTGGATATCATGATTGGCTAAATAAAGCCTCTGAATTTGGAGCCCCATCGGCGAATGATGCCTTTGGGCCGATAAAGCCTTCGGATTTGGAGCGCCCTTCGTAGAAATCACGATTGGCCAAATAAAGCCTTTGGATTCGGAGCCCCATCGGCGAATGACGTCTTTGGGCCGATAGAGCCTCCGGATTCGGAGCGCCCTTCGTGGATATCACGATTGGCCAAATAAAGCCTCCGGATTCAGAGCCCCATCGGCGAATGACATCTTTGGGCCGATAAAGCCTCCGGATTCGGAGTGCCCTTCATGGATATCACGACTGGCCAAATAAAGCCTCCGAATTCGGAGCCCCATCGGCGAATGACGTCTTTGGGCCGATAAAGCCTTCGGATTCAGAGCGCCCTTCGTGGATATCATGATTGGCCAAATAAAGCCTCCGGATTCGGAGCCCCATCGGTGAATGACGTCTTTGGGATGATAAAGCCTCCAGATTCGGAGCACCCTTCGTGGATATCACGACTGGCCAAATAAAGCCTCCGGATTCGGAGCCCCATCGGCGAATGACGTCTTTGGGCCGATAAAGCCTCCGGATTCGGAGCGCCCTTCGTGAATGTCACGATTGGCCAAATAAAGCCTCGGGATCCGGAGCCCCATTGGCGAATGATGTCTTTGGGCCAATAAAGCCTCCAGATTCGGAGCCCCATCGGCATATGGCCTCTTTGGGCCGATAAAGCCTTTGGATTAGAAGCACCCTTCGTGGATATCACAATTGGCCAATCTTCGGATTCGGAGCCCCATTGGCGCATGACGTCTTTGGGCCGACAAAGCCTCCGAATTCGGGGCCCCATCGGCACATGACGTCTTCAGGCCGATAAAGCCTCCAAATTCGGTTGAGCAAATAGTGCCACTGAGTGACGCTCAAGGGCCGAATAATATTTCGAATTCGGAGCACCCTCCAGAATGAAAACATTTACACATCGAGGCAGGGATATGTAGGTTGAGCCAGTATAACCGCATGAACAAGACAAAACCTTTCAGCATTCAAAATAGATGCTTAATTAAGCATACAAAAATTCAGAATGAGATAGACTTTTAAAATAAAACATTTTATTCGATTAAACAATAATTACAAAAAACACGAGCCGCGTTCGAAGTATTAAAATATCTATTCTCATACGGCATCGCATTGGCACAGCAGTAGCGCCGAATCAACGCCCGCTGATCAAAGATCACCCATAACACGAAATGCTTTGATTTGACCGCACTTGAATCCACGTTCACACCGACGAGATAATCACCCTCGAGGTAGGGACCTTTGGCACCATAGACAACGTCAAGGCCAAGATCCAGGACAAGAAAGGAATTCCCCACGAAAACAGTAATACTCAACGGTCGCGACGCTACGTCGGCCTCATTTCTCGGTCACGGTTGCGAAGAACTTCCACATTGCTGTTTCTCCCTTCGGGGTGATCTGCTTTGACGACTTAAAGGCTGACGTTTTTCCTATTTTTTGAATGCCCTACCTCCTGCGCAAGTGGGTTCTCTGCTGCGATTCATTGCAATGTCAAGCTCAATTAGAGTCCGAGCTTCTCCTCTTCTGCTGAAGAAAACTCCATTCGACATTCACACTTATCTAACTCCACGCAACAAAATCGTTTTAAATCGAGTTTGTACACAGTAAGCGAAGTCACTGGAGCAAAAAGTCTGAGGCAATTTATTTCTAAAATCCTTGCAGTGGCCCTGAGACGATTTCATTAGCACTGAACTCCAAAAGACGAACGCCGAGCGATATTGGCCACAGCCATTCCATGTACTAATTTTTGGCTTTTTTGGAGTTAAAATGGCCTAATTATATAAATAGCAATTGTAGATGGGCTGACTGTCTTCGGATTCGGAGCCCCTGGTGCATAACACCTTTGGGCCAGTTAAGCCTCCGAATTCGGAAACTCATCGGCGCAATTGACCTTGCGTGACACATGCCAAATATATATTTAATGAAGAATGCTCATGAAAAGGCGGCATATAACCGTTCAGAATTCAAATGTCTAGTTGACTCGAGCCAGTCAATGTTTATACAATGAAACACATGCAAACACGTGTGTGCCGAATGAAAATTACAATGAAACATTTAAAATAGAACGTTTTATTCAATCAAGCAATAATTACATAGTTATGAACGCGATCTGCGTTCAAACGTTACATTGAGTATTTTTATACGGCGTCGCCCTCATCCTCACTCTGCTCAACTTCAAAGGCAGAAAATGAAAAATGGTTACATTGGTACAGTGGCAATGCCGAATCGACGCCCGCTGCTCGGAGAGCTTCCTCGGCCTGAAGTGCCTTGATCCAACCATGCTTAAATCCACGATTTTCACATCGGCAAACTTCCTCGGTGAGCTTTTCCTTGGCCTTCTGTATCCCTACTTTCCGGCCTTCGTGGAAGCCTTTTTCATAGGCCCTCTCCTTCGCAGATTCCATTGCGAACATGATCGCCGTATCGCGATCAGCGAGCGCGGTACTGATAAGCCGTTGGGTGACCCTTTCTTCTATGATTGGGTTGGCCTATCCGACGAGTTATGCCTGAACGGCCTTGACCTTCCTTAGCTCATGTTCAGCCACTTCCGTGCGAGCCTCCAAGCTTCTGATGCGGTCATCCCTCTTCTCTATTTCTCGCTAGGAAGCACGGAGACGTATGCCGATTTTGTAGGTGGTATAGAGCCCGTTCACCGCACCGTGAATGCCTTCACGAAACATTTCGAAGTCCTGCTGACCTACCATCGACTGCTGGACCTCAAGAGGAAAAATCTGTTGAGAAAATTTGACTGCCACACTTGAATCTCGAATGCTCGAGTCTACATCTGTCATGGGCCTATTCCCCACGAAGACTGCAAAACTCAATGGGCGTGGGTTCGCTCTGGGCTCCCTTCCAGAATGGGGTTGCTGGGATTTGTCCTATGGCTCCTTGTCCCTCCTAGGCGACCTACTTCAACGACGAGGAGATTGACGTCTCTCCCGATCCCTCGAAATCCTACCTCCCGCACGCGAAGGTTTGCCAATTCAATTCATGTCTCCTCCTAGCTCAGCTAGTGTTCTCGCTTTCCCTTTGCTGTTAAAGAAGAGTCTATTCGACATTCGTGCTTGTTTATTCTTCATCAAAGACCTGGACTGAGTTGCTCACTGAGCACATAAATAGGACCTTTATTCATTTATTCCCTGCGAGGGCAGCGCCTTCAAGGCAATCTCATTAATATCGAAACCTCAACAGCCTAGTGCCGACCGAGTCGTGTGCCCATCAAACACTCTTATTCGGCAGTCTTAACTTCCACAAGGGCAAATTCGTGAACCAGCTGGGGCAAGGGCAGATTCATCAATCTATTCGGCTATAATGCCACAGCCACTTCACGAATCGACTAATCAATATTGTCTGATTCGGCATTTAATGTTCATAAACCAGCTGAGGCATGGCCGACTCATCAATCTAGTCAGCTTGAGTGCCACAGCCGCTTCATGAATCGATTTACTAGTCCTATTCGGCACCAAGAGTCGATTTACTTATTTGGATAAATTAAAGTATAACTAATATAATTGCCAAGATTACACTGTTATCCAATCACTACTTAGAAGGCACAACAGATAGTAATCGTTTTATCCAAAGTAGTAGAAGGCAAAACTCTTCATTAATATCAAAAACTTCGTACAAATAATAGTGAAATGGGAAGGAAATTTTCATTAATAAATTGAGCACAGATAGTAACTAATTTATACATGAAAATTACCTTGAACTAACAAGGATCCACTAAACCAAAACGTACATTGAAATTAAAGATACCTAATAAAACTATAATGTCTCCCAGATCAATCCTCGGGATCAAACTCAAGTGGCTTAACGTCCACTTGCTCGAATGGAATTGGCAAGGCCAATGTAACTCCAGCGGCAGCAAGGGCTTTGAGCCACCCATGTTTGAATCCCTGATTCTCGAATTTGGGGACCTCATCTACGTATTCCTTCAAGGCGGTGCTTTTCCCAGCTTCTAGCACCGTAGAAGCTACAGATTCGGCTTTTTCCTTAGCCGCCTTCAATTCTTCTAACTCGGCCTCTGCCTTGGAAAGCGCCTCTTGGGCTAACTTGAGTGACTCCTCCCTTGCGTTCGCCCTATCCTCGGCTTCGGATCTGAGTTGGTCAGCAGTCCGAGCCCTCTCCTTTTCAGCTTTGGCTTGAGCACTTTCCATTGCAACTCTCATTGCCTCAAACTCGGTCCTGCTTCTTTCACCTTCAGCTTTAAACTTTAAGCGACCAATTCTTTCAATGGCATCACGCTGCCGGCGGCCTAGTTCGGCTATCCTTCCAACCGTCTGCAAAACAAGCTTGGATCACCACATCAAGCAAAAATCGTATGCAAACCAAACCAAACGAGCAAAAAAGAAAGTATTGTATACATACCAGAAGGGCCGACTGGGCAGGGAACGCTATAGCTACCAAATCTGGCTCTTCTCAAAAGGTGGCCTTGTCAGCCGATAGCAAAACTGAGGCGGCCAAGCTCAACGCCACGGCTAGATCCTTCAGGGCAGATGCGTCAGAGGAGATTGGCATGTCTTTGATCTTTGGCTGAACAACGAAAGGGATAACCATGTCGGACTCCTCTAAGCGAGGCCGTTTGTCAGCAGGGCTATCCTCTGAGCCGGCCTCTCCCTCGGCGGAACATTTTTCGCCCTGCTCTTTTGAAACTAGTCATTTTTCCATAACCTGCTGTTCAGCCCCCTCCGTCTCGGCCACAACAACTTGAGCCGTTTCTTCTCTAGTAACCGTTTGTAAAGATTCAACCGGGGCAGGCTCAGAACGAGCGGCTTCGGCTTTCTTTCGAGTGGCCATTCGCTCGGCATTTCTCTTTCTCGCCATCTGCGTGCGATTCTCCCCAACCATGCCTTCTGAAAAAGTGTCGGGAAGGTCTCCCAAGTTTGTAAAAATATCTCCGAAGAAAAACTCCGCCCGACCCGAAGTGGACGGTGAGTTAGGTTGGTTAAGACCAGCTGCCTCAAACGCTGATTTCAGAGCTTCGTCGACCTCTTCGGCCTCGGCAGCAAACTCCCTCGTTGATTCGGCATCTACCTCGACAACCGGCTCTAAGCCTTGCTCCAAATCAGAAGCTTCGAGACCAATTTGCCTAAGGATCTTGAAACTGGGGAAGACAAGAGCCATAAGGAGTTGTTTGCCGGTTGGGATCGGGATGTCGTTCGCGGCCGAGAATGTAATGTAGGTAGGCTCGTACCGCAGGAGGATATGGGAAGCTCTCCCTTGCTTCTGTACGTTTGGACGGCCAAAGTACTTTAGTGCAGTTTTAATTTCGCAAGGACTGTGTCATCAGCCAAGGTCAAAATCCTCTTCAACTTATTGCCTGCAAGAACAAAGGGTAAGGCTTGGAGAAAAAGCCGCATAAAAGAAAGATCAACGAACAAGGAGTTACACGGCGACCTGGTTCACCCCTCCGTTTGGGAATAGGGTCTAGGCGATCTTCGCCTTCGCTAAATTCCCAATTGCCTCGGACATTGACCATTACATCGTCAACTCGTTTGCCAGAGCTAGCTAGCATCGTTACCAAGTGATGGTCGGTGTCCTTGGCCTTGAGAAAGTAGCGCCCGAGCTGACCGGAGGATTTGGCTAAAGCATAGCAGTGTCGAATCGCTAGAATGACAAGGTTGATCCTGAGACGCCAGTTCAACTCTACGATTCCCATTACGATTCGAAAAAAATTCACATTGGGTTGCGAAGGAATCAAACTCCAATAGCGGAGGACGGCCCTGAGAAATAGGTGTAAAGGAAAGCGAACTCCGCCCTCCGCAATAGACAGGAGAGGGAAGACGATTGTATTTTGGTCGTCCCTCTCCATATCAAGGGTATTGTCCGTTACCAGAGAAAGATGGACATCCTTAGGGATAGAAAAATGTCTTCGGAACCCAAAAATTCGACCCTCGGAAAGGAGGTCTTTCAAATGCTTAGCCATTCTAGTGAGGACTCAAGGATATTCTAAATAAAAAATAATACGGAAAATAGGATTGCAAGGAGAAGAGAAGAAAACTTACGAAAGGCAAAGGAGACAAGGAGAGAACTGATAGGAGTTGCAGAAAACGCGTCGAAGAAGAGATACCGACTGCCAGTCCAGGAGGTTCTAATATTCAAAAAAGCATGTTTTCGAAGGGACTTAAGTTTCAAATCATAATAAATGCGAGAGAAGCACGAATGGGACGGGAAAGCGTTACAATGACCAAAAAGCACGTACGCGTTCTGACACGCATCGGGAAGAGGATTAACCGTCGAATTTTTGACTTCAAGCCAAACACGCCGACTAACTGATGCTAGTGAGGTGTTTGGGGGGTACTTGTGGGAGCCGGATAATTGGAATAATCAGAAGCGTACTCTAGAAGACAGATATTACACGGCTCTACCTGCACGATAAGGATGCCGAATATAATAGATAGGCCGAATAGATACTGAACTATGGAGTCGAGTAAATAAGAGGATAATGAGTGACAAGTGGGCCTAGCCATGAGGCCCAGAAAACAAGTATAAATAAAGGAACAACAAACTAAGAAAGGTATGTGAGAATTGTTGTGCTTAACTTAGAATACAAGCATTCTTGAGTGTGGATACTGACTTGTCCGTCGGAGTGCTAATTCCAGCACCCTTGACCGGAGTGTTTATTCCTTTTTCAGGTGACCAGAAGAGGATCATGAGCGTTCTCCAGGATCCAAAGAGTATTTCCAAACCACTTCTCCACAGAAGGGATATATCTCAACCAAATGTATGTTTTTCTATATATATATATGTATAGGGGGCCTCCTCCCCCATTTTTTAAGGGTTAGAATTTTTGGAACAAAAAGTTATCTCTCTCTCTCTCTCTCTCTCTCTCTCTCTCTCTCTCTTTTGCAAGTTTGTGCTTATTAGCTTAGATACACCACCCTTTTGCCTATACCTCCTTAACCAAAGTGGTTCATCTTTGAGCTGAGGTTCCTTGAGGCCTTCTTGGAGCTTTAGAAGGTGGTTTTGGCTTGAATTGTTGCCTAAAGTTGGTCTTCTCGTCAAGAGGTATAACACTTCCCTTTCTTTAACTTGCTTTGCATATTTGTTTTTCTATCTTTTTCCCACTGATTTTGGGCTATTTTTGGGCTATAAAAACTCTATCTTTATGGGCTGAAATTTGTGGTTTTAGGCCATGTAAAGGTAGGGGTGATCCGCTCTTCTTTCTTCCTTGTTTGTAAGGCCCTTCCACCTTTGTTTCCCACTTTCAAACCATCTTCTTTTGGGATTTTAAATACTGAATTTCAGAGTATTTTGAATGGGGAAAATCATGTTTTGAAATCCAAATTTGGAGGGGTAGCCTCCCCTCCTTGTGTCTTGTTTGCTAGCCTAGATAGCTCTATGTGTTAGCTTATTTTTCTATCCCTTTGTAGCTTAATTCCAGCATGTTTTAGGCTCTATTTAAGACTATTTTGCATATGTTTTTGGCTGTTTAGGGCATTTGAGTCTTGTTTTGTATGCTTGTAGTGTAAGTGTCCTCACAAGCTTGGTGTTTTAGGACTTTAGACACCACTTGTTTGAGTTGATTACCATGTTTTAGTGCTTTTCTCACTTAATTTCAGCACTATTAATCTCTGCAGCCTCCCTCATTTCTTGACTGTTTCATTTTCTTTGAGGGTTGTTTCAACCTTGGGATTGTGTAAGCTTGAGATTGAGGTCCATGCTTAATGGTTTAATCCTCTTTTGGGGGTTCATTAACAGCGGCATGACATCTCTCTCTTGCCTTAGACCACCCTTTGTTTGACACTTCTTTCTCTTTAGAGGACTTGATTCATCAATGAACTTATTGGTTAAGGAATGGTTGGTAATCTAAAATGAGTAACTAAAAAGCTGCAACTAAAATGGTGCAAGATAAGAAATTGGTTGTGTCTTGTTGTGTTTCAAATCGAACGTTAATTTGAACACAAGGAAAATTAGGACATTTCATACTCAAAGTGATGAAATGTGCCAAGTTTCCAAGGTCTCCATTGCCCTTGACCATGCATGATAGGGTGAAGGCTTTTGGTATTGCTTCTGCATTTATTGAACTTGTACATCTTGGTTCTTTGGCCATCATGCAATGAAATTGCTTGAGTGATGGTTTAAGGAGCTAAGTGTATCACTCCTTTGAGATGTTTTACTGATTAGGAGGGATACACATTACAAAAAACCTATGAGAATACCCTCTCTTTGCTCTGTTTGTCCTCTGTTGTAGCAAGGAGGAAGAAGCCATCAGTGGCCGGCAACCCACCATCAATGACTGGCAATCCCTCATTCTTGGCCGGCCAACCACCAGTGTAAAAATCAGTAGTGAGCTCCTAAAGTAGAGCAGAATTGGTCCAGAGGTGGAAAACTAGTGCAAGGGTTGTGCAACCGAGGCTTTTGGAAGCAAACAGTGGACGTTCTTCGGGTGGAAACCGAGCATGCATTGGGCCTCCCTCGTTCTCGGGACTAGTTAATTAGTTTAATTGTTAATTAGTTAGTCAGAGTTGTGTTGTGTTTAATTAAAGCGTTGTTGTAACTATTTAATTAGATTAGTTATTTAGTTAATTAATTCGTGTTGTAATTAATTAGTTAACTAGTTTAAGTAGTCGCTTTGTAATTAAATAGTTAATGTATTTAGCTAATTAGCTTTGTATTTAATTAGCTTAAATTAGTTAATTAAATTAGTTTAGTATTTACTAGTTGTAATAATTAATTAGCTTAGAGGTAGTTAATTATTTTTTCAAGTTTTGTAATAATTAGTTAAGTAGTGTAGCTTAGCTAGTTTATTCATTCGGACCCTCCTGCGCGAGGACATCAATGTTGTAATAATGTGTATGTCTTTCAACCCCACATCTTTCTTCTTTTCATTTATCCACTTTTGATGGTTAGATTAGGGGCATCACATTTCAATTAGCATATCATATGATTGCATTCATTCATTTATCTTGCATACATTGAGGCTCGATTCACCATTCAAACTTGCATTGTCGTTTATTACCTCCTTGAATACGTGTTTGAATACATGCTATGAAATCATTGCAAATAACATGTCAAGTAGCCGAGCCTATTTTAGTTGCATTATTGCATGCGTCGCATTAGCCATCTCATATAGTTAGGTATCATGCATATTTTTTCCTAACTCTTTTGTTTTATCTTAGCTTGGAGTACTATGTGAGTTTTTAGTGCTTTAGCATACTTGCATGAGTCTGAGTGACTGCCATGACTAGCATGCTTGCCATGAGGCTAAGTGCTTACTTGTTAAACTGTTTGAATGTCGGTGGATGAAGGTTTGTTGCTTGAATTGAAATGATTCAATGAATGTAGGTTTAAGCCCACTTTGTCAAGTGGAAAATGCAAACCCTTTTCGAAAAACAAACATGAAATTGAATTGTTCCAATTTGAGCAAAGTTAGTCTATATCTTGTGTGCGTGCATCACATAGTAAATGCTAGCCTAATAAACCGGAACAAGAGCATATAATGTTGATAAAAATCATATCATGATTACTAGAGGCCGATCTTTGATCGGGTGAGTGGGGGTGCTCAATTCATGACCTTCCTCTCTCATACCTAAGCTCCCGAGCCGAGACAATCTTGGTGATGACGGACACGTGGCCTTTGGCACGAGTCATGGGTTTCCTAAATTTTCCCAAAATAAAATATTTAGGTGACGACTCTGTATCTAGCAAAGCAGTCCATTTTTGACAACTTGATTCAAAATCGATTTTCGAAAAGATTTGTCGGATTTGGACTCTTTGGTGTTTATCAATTTCACATTACACTTGTGAGATTAGATTCAAAACCGTGGGAGTCCGAACTGTAGGGTTTCTTTCGAACTTCCGAAAGGGGGCGCGAAAAAGTCGAGCTACATAGGCATTTAAGTACAGCCTAGTAGATGAAATTCACACAACAGGCCCACCAAAGAACTCACATCGATCCATACCCTGTGACACTTAGACACCTGTTCTGTAGGGAGTTAGCCACATGGTAGACAAAGATCCTGCAGAGTTATTGAGCCTGGGCATCAAGCATTAAATGAGGCTGTCATGGCATTAAATAAAACAAGACCTCTCATTCCTAAGTATGGCAAATCTGTCATGGCCGACGGCGTGCAGACCGTAGACTTTCGGCCAATAAGACAACTTGAATGGATAATGAAATGATAAGCAAAAGATATAAGGAAGCTTGTGAAGAATGTAAAGGCCAACAAGTAACTCTCTCACTTTTTCTCTCTCTACTTCATTAATCGCCTCCAATCTAACTTGATCATCAGAGTATCCACAGGGAGAACCTACCCCGACATTGGTACCTGTAGACCACCCGAGAACTACTGGCTCCGCGCCCGAGGGCGCAAATTTGTTTGTTCTTAGCTACTACAAGTTTGGACTCGTGTCACGGTTCTGAATCTAATCTCACAAAGTGCAATGTGAGACCGATAAATCACCAAAGAGTCCAAATCCAGCAAATCGTTTTGGAAAACTGATTTTTATAAAGAAATGCCAAACATGGGCTGCTTTGCCAGATACAGAGTCGCCACCTAAATATTTTATTTTTGGGAAATTTAGGAAACCCTAACTCGTGCCTAAGGCCATGTGTCCGGCATTACCAAAGTTGCCTCGGCTCAGGAACTTGGGTACGAGAGGGGAAGGTCATGCAATGAGCACCCCCGCTTGCCCGATCAAAGATCGGCCTTTACTAACATGATATTTTGTTTTGAAAACACATGTGTTCTTGTTCCGGTTATTAACCTAAAATTACTATGTGATGCGCACAGCATACAAGTATAGACTAGATCGTCTAAGTTGGAACAAAACATTTCATGTCTGATCGTTTGAAAATGCTACTCGCAAGTAGGCTAAGTCGGGGTTTTGGATGAATTGTTTCAATTCAAGTAATCCAACCTTCATCCGCAGGCATTCAAGCAATTATATCAAATAAGCAGTTAGCCTTATGGAAAGCATGCTTTCATGGCAATCAATAACACACATGCTGTGATACCCCTATTCCGTAATATGTTAATTGGTCCTTAATGTGAGTATGATTATGTGTTTAATTTGATTTTGCATGCCATTGTGTGAAAATATGTGATTTTGAATTTCTATCTGTCTACTGTAGGAATATCTATTTGATTATCTACTTTGGAAATTAAATTGAAGGCCTTATCGGCCACAGAACTCAAAATTGATTGCGCCATTGTGATTGGCATAATTTTTAGAGCCTACAGTGAAGTTTAATTGAAAAATTGATTCGGACTAGATTAAGTTGATTAAGTTGGTGAATTAGTGCCCAATTAATCCTTATTATTAAATTGTGGCTAGTGGGAGTTTATGGAAAAAGGCACTATACACTCAAATCCCTCTTTTATTTTCATTTGGCTGGTTTTGACTCCAAGAGATAGAGAGAGAACCGAACTAGAGAGAGGGAAAGTGTAGGAGAATCAAAATTGGTCTTGAAGGCTTGGAAGTTTGAAGTCTAACTCAAGGATTAACCATAGATTGGGAAAGTTAAGCCTCTAGGTAAGTGAATTCATGAATATTAAGCTGTGATTTTGTGAATTTAAATTGGAATAATGGTCAAGAACATGAATTTGATTGAGCATGATGTAATTGAATTGGTTTTGTTGAATTGAGGGCCAATATGTGCATGCATGTAAGAAATTGTTTTAAATTTGCATGTTTGAGCTTTAAATACATGATTCATGTAGAGTTTTGGTTAGAGCTCATGTTATGATCACCATTCGTATCATCTAAGTTGAGAATGAGAGTAATAAACCACATGCATGTGCCATTCAAAAAGGTATAAGTGTTAAATGCATGAAATTATTATGTTGATAAAGAATTTGGTGAAAATGAGCCATGCATGTGTTTGATTTATGGAATTAAGCTCCTAAATGTTGTAATTTGATGTTTGTAGCATGTGAGTACATGAATATTTGAAGTTTGAGCTATTATGTGCAAGAAAGGTTGGGTAGAAAGTCGAATTGGAGCTCAAGAACACAATCTGGAAAACCTAGAATTTTGATGTCCGCTCGAGCGGGAGAACAGCCGCTCGAGCGGAGATTTCGAGCCCCCAGTATTTTCTTGCAGGCTTGGTGCCCGCTCGAGTGGGGAAGTTCGCGCTCGAGCGGGGATCGATGTGGGACGAACTACTGCTCGAGCGTCTAAGTTCACACTCGAGCGTAAAAATGATACATCCAGTACTTTTTGCAGACATGGCGTCCGCTCGAGCGGGGAGCCATGTAGAGAGGCCTTCCGCTCGAGCGCTAGAGTGCACGATCGAGCGTAAATTCGACCTAACCAGTACTTTTGCAGGCCTCAAGGGTCCGCTCGAGCAGGGAAGTCCACGCTCGAGCGGGGACCTTATTTTTTGAAATTTTGTTTATGCATTTTGAGTTTCATTTTCTGTTCTATTTCACTTCCAAGCACTCTTAGGCATATATTGAGCATTGTAATTGAGTTAAAGAGATAAGAATGAAGCCTAGAGAGGAATATGTGAATTAAAGAACGGATTGAATTGTTTGTAACCCATATATGTTATGTGATATGTAGGGTCAAGCTCTAGGGCAAATCCACAAGCTGATCACTGTGAATAATATCTGAAATACGTTATTGTCCAATTGCTTACTTCTATGTAAGCCTTGTAAAGTTCAATAATTTGAATGTGGACAAAGTTTGATATGAAAGTTTGAAAGGCCTAAAGACTAGTTTGATATGAAAGTTTGGAAGGCCTAAAGGCCAGTCTGATTAGAAAGTTTGAAAGGCCTAAAGGCCAGTCTGATATGAAAGTTTGAAAGGCCTAAACGCCAGTTTGATATGAAAGTTTGGAAGGCCTAAAGGCCAGTCTGATTGGAGAGTTTGAAAGGCCTAAAGGCCAATTTGACATGAAAGTTTGAAAGGCCTAAAGGCCAGTTTGATATGAAAGTTTAGAAGGCGTAAAGGCCAGTCTGATTGGAAAGTTTGAAAGGCCTAAGGGTTAGTTTGAGTTTGAAAAGGGCCAAGGCCGGTTTGACATGAATGAATTGGGCACGAGGGCGTCTGATATTTGATGTTTCAATGTATTTGCTTTATTTGATATTATTCACTGGGCTTCCACTTACGCTCATTCATGTGTTTGTAGGTGAGCCAAGAGAGGTCCAGACCCAGTCCCAATGAAGTCTGTATGGAGCAACCGGGTTTTTGGAGAGTCAGCCAACGTGTCTCATGCACGAGACTCGTCTTCGCCTTTTTGTCATTTTGTTGTATGTTGTCATGTTGGCGAAGTCTTTGTATATGTCTGTGTATAGTTTTCATGGGTTGACTTAGTTCTTGGATGATCCTGTTTGTACAAAACTTATACTACTGTATTTTTGTTGTGAGTTATTAATGTATATATGTTTGCATGTTTGGATGTGCCATGTAAGCACAGCTTTATGGACAAAGTTTTGAACTGCTTCCGTTTGGCCCCCATTAACTTTGTTAAAATACATTTGTTTTGGGTTGAGGCCGTTGGTAATCTCATGATTACTGGCCGGTTATGTACTTAACCCACGGGGGCAGGTTCGGGTCAGACACATGCAGTATGCTGAAGCGTAAACACTCACAGTGTACTCCAAGTCAAAACAGAGAACTAGTTAAAAATCATGCATAATCCTAGTTTATGTTAAGATGGCTAATGCAACACATGCGAGAATGCAATTAAAATAGGCTCGGCTATTCTAAGATGTCATGTGAAATGCAACTTGGTACATGTATTCAAATTGGAATTGAAATAGATTGCAGCTAGTATGATGCGCCAAGCCTGGTGCATGCAAGATAGATGAATGAATGCACGCACGCAAGCATAAGGTATGCTAATCGAAATATGCCCTAAAACTAACCATCATAAGCGGTTAAGTAAAATGCAGAAAGAAATGGAGGTTGGAAGACATGCATCGCACACACGCACGCTTATTACAACAGTTGGCCCTCTCGACGGAGGGTCCAAATAAATAGCTAACTACCTAATCTAAGCTAATTAAACTAATTATTACAAAACAAAGAAGCTAATTAACTAACTCTAGTTAACTAACTAGTTATTATAACACAAATAAGCAGCTAAACGCATTAACTACTTTGGTACAGAACCAAAGCATAAACTAGCTAAGGAAAGAAGCTAAGTAAAGTAGTAAAGCAATGTCCTCGGAGGGAGAAGAGTATGCATGCCCGGTCACCTCGTTCGGAAATCTGTCGCGATGCCCCAACTTGCCTCTGTTTGCAACTGATTTCAGATCACTGCACCAAGCTCCAGATAGCTTCTAACTCACCTTGGGGACCTGTAGGAACGTGGCCGACCAGTTGTTGATGTGGGAGACCGCCTGCCGACCACTTTTCTTTGTTACAGGCCAGAAAAAGCGGTCGGCCAGCTAGTTTTTCTGGTCGGCCGACCAGTTTTTGCTGCACTTCTCCAATTTGCTGCAATAGAAAGCAAGAAAGGGCATGGCAATGTATTTCCAAGATATGTGTGCACAACCACCCTCCCTATCATTTCATAAGCTCAAGGGAGTGTGGTTCTCGACCCTCAGGCCACCAATCACGTATCTCAATGCATGATGGCCGGGAAGCCAAATTGCACAATTCAATGTAAAATGAATGCACACATAACACATAAATGCCTTAAACTCTATCATGGGTGATCATGAGTGTCGGCGACCGAGAATTGAGGCACGTTTCATCACTTTAAGTATGAAACGTCCCTTGTTTCTCGTGCTCGAATTAACACTTAATCCAAACAAATGCAATGCAATGCAACTTAAGCATGCAAACATGTAATGTAACATGGCATGCACAATGCAAACATCATAAGCATGCACAATGCAAAGAACATGGCATACACAATGCAATGAACAACATGGCATACTTAATGCAATGAAACATAAGCATGCAAACAACATGGCATACGCAATGCTAAATGCTAAGAACCACATGGCATACTCAATGCAATGTGACATAAGCATGCAAACAACATGGCATACACAATGCTAAGAACATAAGCATGCGAACAACATGTAAACAAACATGCTAAATGGACTTAAAACAAATGTGGACAAACCTCAGCCAGGCCCAAATCAGTGGCCAAAATGCTAAAACTAAGGCAAAACTTGCACATGTATTGACTCACCAACTAGGCATAAGAGCACAACTCTCAAGAGTGCTCAAGGAGTGACAAATGTGGAAGTGTAACAACACTATAGGCTTTGAAATTAAGTAAGAAATGATGCCAAACCATCCAAACAAAACAAGCAAAGCATGCAAGGGTCCTTAAGCATTAAAGCTAGCAAAGAGGACTACAAAGGGGGCATGCAATACATGGCATAAATGTATGAACCAACCATGGACAGAGCTCAAATAGGTCTAAACAAAAACCAAAATATGCTAAGATGAGAGCTCAAATGCCTAAGCATGCATGCATAGACACTAGGCCACAAACAAGGCAACAATGCATAACACTCAAAGCCACTCAAAGCATGAAAGAAATAGGAACATGGTAGTCCTATATGCTCTGAAATAACATGTGAAATGATGCCAAATCATATACATGATGCAAATGAAGCATGCTATGGTGCTCAAAACTCAAAGCTAGCATAGGCATTTGTACTATAGCTATGCAAAACATGAAGCATATGGCCAAGGCAATCCAAAACAATCCTAGAACATGTCAAAATGCGTCTAAAACATGCATGTAAGGAAGCCAAAACCAGCTAGCATGAAGGGCATGAAACATGAAATAGGCAAGGCCGAGAGGGAGGGTTACACTACACCTACCAAGACCAAGCATGAAATGACTTAACCAACAAAAATCAGAGTTATAACATGGCAAAATAACCCCAAAAACACACTGAAATGATAGCTCGCAAGCTTAGGCATGAAGGCATACACAATGGCTCATGTTTAAGGCATAAAGGACTAACCCTTCAAAGCATGAAATAAGTGAAAGATGTGAGTGTATGACCATGAAACACGTACTGAAATCTCATAACAAATGATGCCAAATCATTCAAATAGGCAAAGCAATGCATGCTAGTGGACTCAATACACAAAGCTAACAAGCTAGAATGCACTATAGCTATACAAAGTACGGCACGCATGACCAAAACAACACAAATCAGAGCTAGAGCATGCTAACACATGGACAAAAGCTTCATAGAGTCAAGCCAAAAGCATGCTAGAATGATGATTAAAAGCATGATACACATTAGCCTAGTGAATAGAAATGCACTACAAGTGCATGGAGCATGTATGGGGCCAACAAACCAAACCTTAACAGAGGTATATCAATGAAAAACAACACCAAGAACATGCTAAGATATGGCCAACACAAGCTTAACAAACATGCTCAAACATGAGGCATTCAAAGCAAGCATGCAAGATACAAGGAGAGGGGATGACCCTCTCCTATTTGGGACCTCAAAACACCATTTCCACCACTGAAATTCCTCTGAGTTTCAGTGGTGAGAAGGCCAAAATGAGGTGATCCCAATAGCTTAAAAAGATGGCACAAGAACAAGGCAGAACAAGAACAAGTGACCTTAAACAAACATTATAAGCATTGAAAATCAGAACTTTTTGTAGTAAAAAGTTAAGCCTAAAACAACATGCAAGTAGGGTCAAAAGCCTGTGCAAAAATAAGGGTTTAAGAGGTTAGTTTCTCACCCTTGAAGAATACCTTCAAAGCTGCAACTCCAGCACTCTTTTTGAACCAAAACCAATCCAAAGACTCCAAAACAAACCTCAAAGAGCCTCAGCAACAAGAGTATGGTGTTTGAGTGTGTGTTTGTGTGCAATAGTATGGAAAAACTACACTTTAAGGCACAAAACAAGAGCAAACAAGGAAATATAGAGACAAGTGTGTATCTATAGCTCAAGCCACAAAATTTTGAACCTAAGGCATGAGGGAGGAGGTTCCCTTATATAGAAAAAAAAAAGTTTAAGCTTGTTGAGGAAGTTTGGAGCTCCAAGCAATCCCTCCATACACGTGTATGGAGGATGGTTTTTGTGCCCAACAGCTGGCACAGCTGGCAAGAAAATATCTTCAGAAAGCTAAAGGAAAGCTGCTAAACAGTTGAAGTGGTCGGCCAGCTACTTTTACTGGTCTGCAAGAAGAGAAGTGGTCGGCCAGTGGCTGGCAAGGCCAAAAAGTGGTTGCAAAGTGTCCAAATTGAAGCCCCAGAAGTAAGCTTTGCAATGGGGCCAGCCTTGTATCAAAATTCCAACTGTGCAAAAAGTTATGCCTGTTTTGGTGAAGCCGCGCAGTTTTGATCCTACCTGGATTTATGCTGAACTTCTCCCAAACTAGTTTTCTTCTCTCCTTTCCTCTTTTTTTCAACTCCAAACCCCTAAACAAGGTGTTTTAAAAGATTTTTCAAAGATTTCATCTCTTTTTCATTCATTTCCACTTTGTCCTCGCTCGGTTTACCGAAAAGTGCAACATTTAACGAAATGCGAGCCTCGAAACATCGTAGGAACTTTATTTCAAAAATGTTTTGAAAGAGAGAGTTTTAAGGTCTAAAAACCATTCAAAATAGCTTTGGTCCAAAATGAGGTGTAAGGTTGGGATTTGACTCTCCTCTTGCCGAAGGAATCGAACCTTTGCACTGCACAACTTTCACCACGAAGTAAGCAATTAGTGACGCCCAAGTCTTAAGGGCGGTCAAAAATGGGGTGTCTATAGTTGCCCCTCTTTGGCAGAACTCGAAAGTCAGGAAGTGACGGGAGTGAATGTCAAAGCCAGAGACGACCCATTTTTGACAAGATCGAAGACTTAGACAAACAGGCAAGATAACAAAGAGATGCGCCCGCAAGCAGAGGCAAAATGCAAATGACATGCACAATGTCGAACATAACTCATGATCATGCAAAGAAAGCTATAATGAAGCAATTATGCAAAATAAATGCAACATTTTAAGCAAGTCAATAAGGTAATCTCACACATGAGAAATAAAAATATACAAAACACACTACGCGTGAGACTCACAAGTCAAACCACATTTCACACAGAAAGGGCACAAGAAAATTATGCAATCTTAACTACGGCTCACACAGGAAAGACTAAAAGATACCGTTAGGCACACTCGAGGTCTCAAACAAGATTCCGACGTGTTGCACACGAAAGGAAAAAGAGTGGTACAAGCATTGGAACACATTCCAAATGTTCTTAACTAAAGAGGGAGAAACATAGGGACACGTCCCGATGCTTCCGAATGGTATAAGCATTGGAACACGTTCCCAATGCTCTTAACCAAAAAGAGGGAAACATAAAGCATTGGAACACGTTCCCAATGCTCTTAACCAAAAAAGGGGGAACATAGGGACACGTCCCAGTGTTTTGGAATGGTATAAGCATTAGAACACGTTCCCAATGCTCTTAACCAAAGAGGGAGGAAACATAGGGACACGTCCCGGTGTTTCCGAATGGTGTAAGCATTGGAACACGTTCCCAATGCTCTTAACCAAAGAAGGGGGAAACATAGGGACACGTCCCGGTGTTTCGAAATGGTATAAGCATTGGAACACGTTCCCAATGCTCTTAACCAAAGAAGGGTGAAACATAGGGACACGTCCTGGTGTTTTGGAGTGGTATAAGCATTGGAACACATTCCCAATGCTCTTAACCAAAAGGGGAGAAACATAGGGACACGTCCCAGTGTTTCGAAATGGTATAAGCATTGGAACACGTTCCCAAAGCTCTTAACCAAAGAAGGAGAAACATAGGGACACGTCCCAGTGTTTCGGAGTGGTATAAGCATTGGAACACATTCCCAATGCTCTTAACCAAAAGGGGAGAAACATAGGGACACGTCCCAGTGTTTCGGAATGGTATAAGCATTGGAACACGTTCCCAATGCTCTTAACCAAAGAGGGAGAAACATAGGGACACGTCCCACTGTTTCAGAGTGGTATAAACATTGGAACACGTTCCCAATGCTCTTAACCAAAAGGGAAGAAACATAGGGACACGTCCCAGTGTTTTGGAACGGTATAAGCATTGGAACACATTCCCAATGCTCTTAACCAAAAGGGGAGAAACATAGGGACATGTCCCAGTGTTTTGGAATGGTACAAAACAATACAAGAGGAGTGTGCATAACAATGCAAGATAGTTGTGCAACTTCAATAGCATGTTTGAAACTAAATGTCGAATAAAGAAATAAAAGCTTTAACGAGGCCAATTCAAACACAACCTCGGATTTACCTCTTGGAGGGGTTACAATATATAAAAAAAAAGGATACACCTCGTGCATGCCAACTGACAATGAGCTACGCATCGAAAACATGAGTTGAAAACTTCTGCAGAAACATTTTGAACTAAAAAGTGGGTTCTTCTTGAACTTTCTTGATTATACTTCCAAACCGCAGTTACTACATTTCCTTCTTGTCTATGTTCACAACTTTCCCTATTCTCCAACGGGGTGACAGACTAGGTTGGTTCAATATCCAGAATTGAGGTGCAACACATGCTATCTCAACCTATGGGGCTTCTATACAGATTTCAAGCTGAGGACACGCCTCTAGGTATTTAAACCAGACTTTAGTCTCAGAAATCCCGAACCTTTGCGTTCTAGGCATCAGCCATTTGAACTCTAGTTTCCACCGTCGTAGTTGGTCTCCTAGGAACTCATTACAAACACAGCCAAGATGGCCCTAGCAGGGAATGGTACTCAGGGAGGGCACTTCTGATTGCCATTCTGGCTTTGAAGAAAGCTTGATCTTGCACCTGAAGTAGAGGCACACTCATACTTCAGAGCATTGACAAGGCCTGAAGAGGTATATTCGAAGTACAATCACGGAATTTGCTGAAGTTGAAACACACTCAGATGCTTCAATTTTCCTTCTTTTCTTTTGCTTTGCAGTTTGGAACCTATATAGCTTTAGATAGGTCTTGATTTACTGTTTTCACATGACCTGGGTTGAACCTTGCAGTTTTACAAAGGAACAAATCCTATTTTCCACAAATATGGAGAATCGCACGGCACTCTGAGCACAAAACGATTTTTGAAATTGAGAAATGAGTTCTTGACCAGGTATTGAGCCTACAACTGAACACAACGCACCATGACTCAACAAAGAAAAACAAAAGGTAAACAACCTAAACACATCGAGTAACACTCGAAACTACTCAAAACAAGTATCGAGACGAACAAAACAAAAGACACGACACTCAGACGTATTCCAATGGCAAAAGACCTCTCAATTCACGAGGAGCCAGTTTCTCCGAGTATTGTTTCCCACCCTTTCTTACTTGTGATTCTCACATCACTCGACCCTCAGGCTCTATTTTTCTGAAAAAGCCCTTTTCTTACTTTTTCTCTCAACGCACATCTCTCTATTCTTCAGTCTCTCTCCTTTTTTATCCCTCCCCTGGATGGTTGATGGATAAATACAAAGTTATGGGCTCTTGCCCCTAGTATTCTACTAGATTATCATTCTTCTGCTCAGAACAATGAGCTCCCACAGAGGGGTTGCACTACAACTGGGTGTGTAGCAAATCTGCAGCTGACATCGGTTGACGATGCTCTGATGGGGAATTTGGACGTGATCAGATGTGTCCAAATGAGGGAGTGGAATATCCTGATCCATTCCAATTCATGTTTCGCACTTGGTTTGATACCTCGCTGCTTGGAGGATAAGAGAGCTTTCGGCCCTTTGCTGTTAGCTTCAGTATGGTGCCTTTTCTGGCAAATGCATTGACAATGGGGAAAAGACAGGAAGCCTGACTCAACTGTGCCCCTAGCTCATCATTTTGACCATTTTTTATTTTTTGAGCTTCTGCTAAAACAATTTTGACCAACATGAGAGTTAGATTAACACACTTGTTCAACTTTTTGATTTGAAATCATGCAAGTCAGGCTATGAGCACTAAAAATTTTCTTTTTTTGGGTCCAAGAAATGGTCCAGTTTTTGAAAAATAAAATAATTTTCCAGAGAATTAATCAACCTTAGTAAAAATCCTCAAAACCTGTTTTTGCAAATGGCCACTGCTCGACCAACACAGAATTTACTCTTGAGATGCACAACCTCAGATCCAAAACAATGGAAACTTGCCCCTTGCCTAAATGGCACTGCACGGCAACGGAAAGTTACCCCTTGTTTGAATAGTACCGCAGTACACTGTACGGCAACAGGAAGTTGCCCCTTGTCTGAATGGCATCACAACGCACTGTAATCGGTCCTCAAAGTGATGATCACAACCGAACTCTCGGATACAAAGAAGACAAAGATGATCAGAACCATTACATGGACACAGTCAATTTGGAAGTGTTTATGGCTAGACTTCAGAATGAAGTTGCCTACGTATCCCAAACATGGGAATCAAGCCTGATGTAGTTCCGGGTTAAGGTACACTCGGGTATTAACCTCTCCTTTTGCACTCTAACTTTTGCCAAGGCCGCCCTTCCGGGGTTTTCAACCTTGCGAGCTTTGTTTTTCTTTTCTTTTCAATTCTTTTCATTTCTTTTCATAATTTTTCATTTCTTTTTCGTCATTTCTTTTTTGTTCTTTTTGCTTTTCTTTTCATTTTTCTTCTTTTTCTTGCTCTAACTTTTGCCTGGGTCGCCCTTCTGAGTTTTCGGCCCAGCAAGCCTCTCAAGGGTAAAAGTGTAGCTTTGTTCATGTCAAATGGTTTTGAGATCTCGAAGCCATCTGAATCCTGAAGAGTGCCTATTGTGCGCTGATGATGTAGGAGTCCATCCAATGGGGGGCAGAATTTGACCCTAGTGTTGTGGATAGGAGCTCGATTGTCCTTCAGTAATACTTTCTTCTTTCCTCCCTTCTAGGATTTGGCATTCTTGCCAATCTTCATTAGTTTGCGAAAGGACTCATCCTTTGAATCTTTGAACACATTTGACATTTTTGCCCCTAGTTCCAGGGCTACTTCTGATCGAGCTTTGCAAGCTTCTTTTGACGACGTCTAAGCTTCTTGATCTGACTTTCTTGCGCCCTAGTTCATGGGTTGCTTCAAATCTGGCCATACAGGCCTCCTTTGTGGTTGACCATTGAACACTCTGAATCCAAGTTCAAGGTTTGAAAGCAAAGGGGTTGAGTCTTGAGGCTGAGAGCGATCCTATGCTATACAATCTCAAGAGCGATTCCACACAGGTCTTCGCAGGATGGCACAAAACATTTTTTTGAAATCTTTTAAGAAAGCAACTAGTCGTTTGCGCTGAAGACAATGTAGAACCAATCTGGATTAAGCCAGGATCCTTCTCAATACTCATATTAACAAACATGATTTCATTCATCAAGGGCTTAGCATGCATGTCTTTCTCTCAATTGATCAAATTTTCGCAAATCCCACGGAATTCCTTCATCTTCGTTTTCATCACAGTGTTCAAAAAGTTTTGAAAAAAACTTAGGTCAATGCAATGACTTTAAGGCACAGAAAAGACACAATTTTTAGTCAAATACTGCCATCTTATTCAGAACTTCTGGCATAACTAGCACAAGGCAGAAACAAACACAAGAGTGTGAAAATCACTACTATTTTGTTCATAACTTCTAGCGTAACTGGCTCCATGGAAGAAACAAACTCAAAAGAAAACAAAAAGGCAAACACAAAACAAGATAGTGATGTCCGAGGTAACACCCCCGGAATCACCCGACTCCAACGCAATAGGACTGACTCGCTACAACAAGACAGACCCGACTGACTCAGTACAAAGGGATTGACTCAAAACAAAACAACAGGACTGACCCAATACCCAAGTCAGAAAGTAGAATAAACAGCACTCGCAAATGCTCAAAATAGTGTGTGCCATCCACCACATCTAGAGTAAATTGAGCGCCATCCGCAGGTGGTTCATCCCCCGATCACATCACATTATCCCCCACAAGTTCACTGATCAAGTGTCGATAGACTTTGCAAGACTAGTGTGGCAATGACCTTATTTTCAATCAGATCTTGTATCTCGTGGCGAAGACAAACGCAACTGTCAGTGTCAGGACCGGTTTGTTGATGGAAAGCACAATATTAGCCGGGTCATGCTTTGGAGGGAGAGGATCGAGTAGAGGCCGTTGTTCTGGTTTCAAATGTCCTTTCCTGTGTAGGACCCCTAGAGCTTTAGACAAAGGCATAAAAAGTGGGGTGAAAGCCCTCTTGCCTCGGGGTAGATAGTTCGAAGTTTTGGGGTTCGGATTGGATATACCAACAAAGGTGGTGGTTATTTTCGGAGTGGTGGTGACCATTCCAACTTCAGAAGATCTTGCAATGCATCACCACTGGTGGTCGCATTCGAATTACGTGTATAACCCTTCTTGGGTGACTCCCTTTCATGGTCAATCAGACCTTGTTTCATGGCATCCTCGATTTGCACCCCGATCTTATGTAAATCCGCAAAGGTGGGAAGGGGTAAGACGATCATTTTTTGCATCAGTCTGGGTTAGAGGTTGCGCGCAACCATCCTTATCTGGTCCTTGTCAGAAGGCCTTGCAGTCACCATCGAGGCCTTTGATCTCCATCTCGTCACAAACTTTGAAAAACCCTCCTTTGGCTCTTGGCGGATGACTTCAAGATCATGAGTTGTGACCTCGATCTGTGTGTTGTAGGAGTATTGAGCAATGAAGGCCTTAGCCATCTCTTCCCAGTTCTGTTTCACAGAGTTCTCCAATTTCGCATACCAGATTGCGGCTATCCCAGAGAAGGTTCGGCCGAATAGTGACAGCTTCTGGGCTGTGGTCAAACCCATTGGCCTCAAGACATCAGAAAATAGGTGAAGGTACACCATTAGGTCTCCAGAGCCATCGAAGCGGTCGATATGTGGCATCCTGAACCGGTCCGGCAATGTCACCGCTAAGTCGGTGTATCCATTCTCTATATCCGGAATGGAGCTAGCGCCCTGAGCTCTTTTGAACAACTTTTCTAGCTTGCTCACTTTCAGCGCTGTCGGATCCACCTCAGATTCAGACGGTGTGTCCACTAGATTAGCTGGTGCTTTGGACAGCTGAGGTAGGATTGGGGGTAGAACTGGCCCTGTTGGGACGTTTGTATTTTCCTGAACGTTTGTAGTCTCTCCGGGTATCAAAACCCTAGGTAGGGGTGGGGGCGGATGCGAAGCAGATGCTTCGACTTGTTGTGGTGGATGCTGCTGCTGAAGCCTGGCAATCAACTCTACCTATTGAGCTACCACTTCTGCCTGACATGCAGCAGCCTCTGCCTGGCGGGTAGCATCCCGCTGCATGGCTTGCATAGTTTCTTGGAACTGACACATCATCTCCTCCATATTAACTGAAAACTGTGGATTTTACTGAACAGGTTTGTATTCCCTCTCTGAGGTGGAAGCAGATATCTCAGCCCCAACTGCGCATAGGTGAGGTGGATAATGACCACTGATCTGGAGACTGTTGAACTGGTGATTTGTGCCTGACAGGCCTTTTTACCCTGCCTTTGGCGAAGGAACATTGATTGCCTTTAAACTGAATCTCTAACCTGACAAAGTCTATCAACACAAGTCCAATGAACCATGGGGATATTGGAGCCTTTTGAAGCTATGATTCCAGGACTACCCTTAGCAAAAAAGAAAATAGACAAAGATCTCACCGATTTTACCGAGCATTTTAGCATAGCCGAATCAGTACTTTCTTGGTTTCGCCCAAATTACGCTTCAGTAAATTGATACTCTCAAGTAAAATTGATCCCCCCAAAATACTGATGCCCTCAGACCTGATACCCAGACTTGCAAACTAATACACACAAACTGTAGAGGCATACTCTGACAGCACATATCAAGCAAATAAGAACCAAAAACACCCCTATGGAGGGGTAGGGTTTCCCTATCCTATTTTGTCAGGAGCTAGGGTTTCACTACGCACACAGTGGTTTCAAACAACCTACAATCGGGTAAGCAACCTGTCCTAGTTTGGAATGGTCACTATGGATTCCAATATGCACTAGGTCAAATAGTCGAAAAGGGTGCCCCGGTAACAACCGGGGTTTGTGTTCCCATCGTGGCAGAGCCCGTAACCGGTCAACCTTATAGCACGCGACCTCCAGCAAACCGTTCAGGAATAATAGACGGCAAACACGGTCTCTTAGGCGCGCCAATGCAAATGCAATGCAAAGAAACATATAAATGTAGTCAAAACAAGATATCATGAGTTCGAGTCAAGTTATCTAAATCCCCAACGGAGTCACTGTAAATCGAGATCGCCTAAGAACTCCGACACAAGCGAGGGCACGAATTCATTTGTTCTTAGCTACTACAAGTTCGGACTCGTGTCACGATTATGAATCTAATCTTACAAAGTGCAATGTGAGACCAATAAATCACCAAAGAGTCCAAATCCAGCAAATCGTTTTGGAAAACTGATTTTTATAAAGTGTCAAACATGGACTGCTTTGCCAGATACAGAGTCGCCACCTAAATATTTTATTTTTGGAAAATTTAAGAAACCCTGACTCATGCCTAAGGCAACGTGTCCGTCACCACCAAAGTTGTCTCAACTCGGGAACTTGGGTACAAGAGGGGAAGGTCATGCAATGAGCACCCCCGCTCACCTGATTAAATATCGGCCTCTACTAACATGATATTTTGTTTTGGAAACACATGTGTTCTTCTTCCAGTTATTAACCTAGAATTACTATGTGATGTGCACAATATACAAGTATAGACTAGATGGACTAAGTTAGAACAAAACATTTCATGTCTGTTTGTTTGAAAACGGTTTGAAAATGCAACTCGCAAGTAGGCTAAGTCGGGGTTTTGGATGAACTGTTCCAATTAAAGCAATCCAACCTTCATCCGTAGGCATTCAAGCAATTATATCAAATAAGCAGTTAGCCTCATGACAAGCATGCTTTCATGGCAATCAATAACACACATGCAGTATGCTAAAGCGTAAACACTCACAGTGTACTCCAAGCCAAAACAGAGAACTAGTTAGAAATCATGCATGATCCTAGTTTATGTTAAGATGGCTAATGCAACACATGCGAGAATGCAACTAAAATAGGCTCGGCTATTCTAAGATGTCATGTGAAATGCAACTTGGTACATGTATTCAAATTGGAATTGAAATACAATGCAGTTAGTATGATGCACGAGCCTTGCATGCAAAAGATGAATGAATGCACGCATGCAAGCATAAGGTATGCTAATCGAAATATGCCCTAAAACTAACCATCGTAAGCAGTTAAGTAAAAGGCAGAAAGAAATGGAGGTTAGAAGACATGCATCGCACACACGCACACTTATTACAACAGTTGGCCCTCTCGACGGAGGGTCCAAATAAATAGCTAACTAGCTAATCTAAGCTAATTAAACTAATTATTACAAAACAAAGAAGCTAATTAACTAACCCTAGTTAACTAACTAGTTATTACAATACAAATAAGCAGCTAAACGCATTAACTACTTAGGTACAGAACCAAAGCATAAACTAGCTAAGGAAAGAAGCCAAGTAAAGTAGTAAAGCAATGTCCTCAGAGGGAGAAGAGTATGCATGCCCGGTCGCCTCGTTCGAAAATCCGTCGAGATGCCCTAACTTGCCTCTGTTTGCAACTGATTTCAGATCACTGCACCAAACTCCATATAGCTTCTAACTTACCATGGGGACCTGTAGGAACATGGCCGACCAGTTGTTGATGTGGGAGACTGCCTGCCGACCACTTTTCTTTGTTGCGCACGAAAAGCGGTCGGCGGCTAGTTTTTCCGGGTCACGACCGCTTTTTGTCACTTCTCTAGTTTGTCGCAGAGAGCAAGAAAGGGCATGGCAATGTATTTCTAAGATATGTGTGCACAACCACCCTCCCTATCATTTCATAAGCTCAAGGGAGTGTGGTTCTCGACCCTCGGGCCACCAATCATGCATCTCAATGCATGATGGTCGAGAAGCCAAATTGCACAATTCAAAGTAAAATGAATGCACACATAATACATAAATGCCTTAAACCGCATCATGGGTGATCAAGAGTGTCGGCGATCGAGAATTGAGGCACGTTTCACCACTTTAAGTATGAAATGTCCCTCGTTTCTCGTGCTCGGATTCACACTTAATCCAAACAAATGCAATGCAACTTAAGCATGCAAACATGTAATGTAACATGGCATACACAATGCAAACAGCATAAGCATGCACAATGCAAAAAACATGGCATACACACCGCAATGAACAACGTGGCATACTTAATGCAATGAAACATAAGCATGCAAACAACATGGCATACGCAATGCTAAATGCTAAGAACCACATGGCATACTCAATGCAATGTGACATAAGCATGCAAACAACATGGCATACACAATGCTAAGAACATAAGCATGCGAACAACATGTAAACAAACATGCTAAATGGACTTAAAACAAATGTGGACAAACCTCAGCCATGCCCAAATCAGTGGCCAAAATGCTAAAACTAAGGCATGAAGATTAAGGCAAAACATGCACACATATTGACTCACCAACTAGGCATAAGAGCACAACTCTCAAGAGTGCTCAAGGAGTGACAAATGTGGAAGTGTAACAACACTATTGGCTCTAAAATTAAGTAAGAAATGATGCCAAACCATCCAAACAAAACAAGCAAAGCATGCAAGGGTCCTTAAGCATTAAAGCTAGCAAAGAGGACTACAAAGGGGGCATGCAATACATGGCATAAATGTATGAACCAACCATGGACAGAGCTCAAATAGGTCTAAACAAAAACCAAAATATGCTAAGATGAGAGCCCAAATGCCTAAGCATGCATGCATAGACACTAGGCCACAAACAAGGCAACAATGCATAACACTCAAAGCCACTCAAAGCATGAAAGAAATAGGAACATGGTAGTCCTATATGCTCTGAAATAACATGTGAAATGATGCCAAATCATATACATGATGCAAATGAAGCATGCTATGGTGCTCAAAACTCAAAGCTAGCATAGGCATTTGTACTATAGCTATGCAAAACATGAAGCATATGGCCAAGGCAATCCAAAACAATCCTAGAACATGTCAAAATGCGTCTAAAACATGCATGTAAGGAAGCCAAAACCAGCTAGCATGAAGGGCATGAAGCATGAAATAGGCAAGGCCGAGAGGGAGGGTTACACTACACCTACCAAGACCAAGCATGAAATGACTTAACCAACAAAAATCAGAGTTATATCATAGCAAAATAACTCCAAAAACACACTGAAATGATAGCTCGCAAGCTTAGGCATGAAGGCATACACAATGGCTCATGTTTAAGGCATTAAGGACCAACCCTTCAAAGCATGGAATAAGTGAAAGATGTGACTGTATGACCATGAAACACGTACTGAAATCTCATAACAAATGATGCCAAATCATTCTAATAGGCCAAGCAATGCATGCTAGTGGACTCAATACACAAAGCTAACAAGCTAGAATGCACTACAGCTATACAAAGCATAGCATGCATGACCAAAACAACACAAATCAGAGCTAGAGCATGCTAAAACATGGACAAAAGCTTCGTAGAGTCAAGCCAGAAGCATGCTAGAATGATGATCAAAAGCATGATACACATCAGGCTAGTGAATGGAAATGCACTACAAGTGCATGGAGCATGTATGGGGCCAACAAACTAAACCTTAATAAAGGTATATCATGGCAAAAAAACACCAAGAACATGCTAAGATATGGCCAACACAAGCTTAACAAACATGCTCAAACATGAGGCATTCAAAGCAAGCATGCAAGACACAAGGAGAGGGGATGACCCTCTCCTATTTGGGACCTCAAAACACCATTTTGCACCACTAAAATTCCTTTGAGTTTCAGTGGTGAGAAGGCCAAAACGAGGTGATCCCAATAGCTTAAACAGATGGCACAAGAACAAGGAAGAACAAGGCCAAACAATGCCTAAGAGGGGGTAGATCACCCCCAATACAAAAGTGTCCTTAAACAAACATTACAAGAATGCAAAATTAGAAATTTTTGCAGTAAAAGGTTAAGCCCAAAACAACATGCAAGTAGGGTCAAAAGCTTGAGCAAAAATAAGGGTTTAAGAGGTTAGTTTCTCACCCTTGAAGAATACCTTCAAAGCTGCAACTCCAGCACTCTTTTTGAACCAAAACCAATCCAAAGACTCCAAAACAAACCTCAAAGAGCCTCAGCAACAAGAGTATGGTGATTGAGTGTGTGTTTGTGTGCAATAGTATGGAAAAACTACACTTCAAGGCACAAAACAAGAGCAAACAAGGAAATATAGAGACAAGTTTGTATCTATAGCTCAAGCCACAAAATGTTGAACCTAAGGCATGAGGGAGGAGGTTCCCTTATATAGAAAAAAAAAAGTTTAAGCTTGTTGAGGAAGTTTGGAGCTCCAAGTAATCCCTCCATACACGTGTATGGAGGATGGTTTTTGTGCCCAACAGCTGGCACAGCTGGCAAGAAAATATCTTGAAAGTCAAGGAAAGTCACGACGATTGAAGTGGTCAACCAGCTACTTTTATTGGTCGGCTACCACTTTTTTTTCGTCCAAGAAGAGAAGTGGTCGGCCAGTGGCTGGCAAGGCCAAAAAAGTGGTTGCAAAGTGTCCAAATTGAAGCCCCAGAAGTAAGCTTTGCAATGGGGCCAGCCTTGCATCAAAATTCCAACTGTGCAAAAAGTTATGCCTGTTTTGGTGAAGCCGCGTAGTTTCGATCCTACCCGGATTTATGTTGAACTTCTCCCAAACTAGTTTTCTTCTCTCCTTTCCTCTTTTCTTCAACTCCAAACCCCTAAACAAGGTGTTTTGAAAGATTTTTCAAAGATTTCATCTCTCTTTCAATCATTTCCACTTTGTCCTCGCTCGGTTTACCGAAAAGCGCAACATTTAACGAAATACGAGCCTCGGAACGTCGTAGGAACTTTATTTCAAAAATGTTTTGAAAGAGAGGGTTTTAAGGTCTAAAAACATTCAAAATAGCTTTGGTCCAAAATGAGGTGTAAGGTTGGGATTTGACTCTCCTCTTGCCGAAGGAATCGAACCTTTGCACTACACAACTTTCACCACCAAGTAAGCAATTAGTGACACCCAAGTCTTAAGGGCGGTCAAAAATGGGGTGTCTACAGTACCTCCCCATTGGACCTTTTGTAGTCATACATTAAAGGGACGAAGGGCAGCGGAGTCAGGCGTGTGGATCAATCCAACCCATCCTCCATCGACTATATTGAATTATCATGATCAAAAAAACTTAATTGGTAATACCCTTGTACACAAGATTTTCACTTTACTTCAATTACTTTATTGTTTTCGAAATAGTTATTTCATATTTATAACACATAGTTAGGTAATGTCACAAAAAGATTGTGATTAATGGATATAGTGAGATTTATCTTTTTTGTTGATAATTGAGAAGACAATATAGAGAATATTTTGCAATTTGTTTGTGGCATGGTCACGTAGGACTCATGGACACTAAATAATTTTTTTTTTTTTTTAAATTTTTGGGATAGAAAGATTATAGGTTGCAATGTATTTACTGTTTTTTATATTGTGTTTGGTTGAGAGATTTAAGAAGAAATTTGAAAATGAAAAGGGAAAAGGTGTGTGAAACTATGTGAAACGTAGGTATATTTTATTCATATTTTACTTACTTTTTGTTATTTTCCTTTTTAAATTCTTTTATAAATCTCCCAACCAAACACAACAGTAAAAGAACAGTAGAAAGGTATAGCGGTCCCGGGTTTACCCCTTGTTGTATAGTGGTCCGGACATGTGTCCGTGGATGTTGGTAATTGAGTATTGTCTTATTTACGTCCTTTCTTGCTTTGTTTTTGAGTTACAGGATGTGTTAAGGTGTTTGTCACAGTTGGTTGCTTAAGAACCAAGTCTAGTTGCCTGTTTTTGATCGCTCGGCCGGACATGTTTACGCTCGAGCGGATGGGTTGTTGTTGTTTGTACGCTCGAGCGGAGGTTTTGACGCTCGAGCTGAGAATGCACTCTTTCAGTATTTCGTGCACCTGCAAAACTTCTGCAAGTGTGGTTTATGCGCTCGAGCGGGTCTTTGTCTTTCAGCGCATGATATGTTTTTGGTGAGAGTTCGGAAGGAGACTGCGCCGAGCTGGCCGATCTACGCCGAGCGACGAACTTTGTGTTCAGTGTCTTGGAGCTCGAGCGGACAATGTTGCGCTGGCGGAACCCGCGTTTATGTGTCTTTACGCCGGCGGAGTGTCTTACGCCGAGCGGACCTGTCGATAACCGAAAGTGGGATGGGCATTTTAAATCACTTTTGACTTATCTTCTTTCTCCTACTTTACCAAAACGCCATTTTAGAGCTTCTCACTCAAAACCATAACCTCTCTCTAAGTATTGATCTAGCTAGAGTGTGTTGTTCACCTTTTGTCTTCACAAAAAGGGTGTTGATCGTCGAGGGCGTCATTTTGATCCGAATAGTTTGGTGTTTGGAGCATTTTGGTTTTGGGTCCTTCTTCTTTGGAGCTCATCTTTTGAGGTAGGGATATCCTACTCCTCTTTATGAGTCTTGTCTTTAAATTTTAGCGTTTTGATATGTTGGTAGTTGTTGTGTAATTTTGGAAAACTTTGGGCCATTGTGTAATTTTATAAAAGTTTGGGGTTTTGTCTATAATAAACCTAGAAGCATGTTTGGTATAGAAACATGGAATTAATGTTGAAACATTAGTGAAATTGGAACCTAAGGGTTGTTATGTTATGAATTATAACGATGGATAGAATACATTGGATTTATGTATTGTTATGTGATGTGTATAATTGTTGTTTATATACATTGTGTTGTGTTGGAGGAGATAGGGGATGTACTCATGGTTTAGGGAAGATAGGGATGGACCTCTAAACCGGATGTTATTGGAGGAGATAGGGATGAACTCCGTAGATAGAGCATGTATGCTTATCTAGAAATGTATTGACAGAGCGTATATGCTTGTCTTTGGAAGTATGAATATGACTGTTATGTTTATATTTGTTGAAGTGAAATGTGTTGGCATGAGTGCTTGTCTCATGTGAGATGTTTGAGCCAAGATTATGATATGGCAAGTGAAAAGGAAATATAGACTTAAATGTCTTGGAATTGTATTATGTTATGAAAGAATGTAAAGGAGTTGGCCATCTATCAACTGTTAATCTTTTAGTCATTATTCATAACTGGTTTAGTATTTTTCTACTGGGCTGTGGCTCACCCTATATGGGAACATCATTTTCAGGTACAGGTAGTATGCCACCTCCAAGGTCTTAGCTTGGAAGGCTAGTGGCGGACGGACTTTTTGGTTGTCTTTCCTTTTGTAACATTACATGTAAATTCAAGCCAAGGGCTTAATGTGTAAATGAGTTAGCACTCTACTTTCTTGTAACCAAGTGTTAACTTGGAAAGCTGTAAGCCCTTAGGGCATTTGCTTTTGTTGTTAACATGTAATACTATTTGTAATAGAACTCTGTTGAATGGAAGGACGTGGATCTTTTATATATCATGGCATGTCAATATTGTTGGGTTTAATGTCATTATTTTGAGGGCGTGACAAAAGGTAAGCACATTAAAATGTTCAATTGTAAAAAGCTATGAAATTTACAATCATGGGAGTTGACTTAAAAAATATAAATTTGAGTCTATGGTATAACTGCTCTTCCTTGTCTGTAACTACTTTGTGAGCATTTTCATAAATAAAATGTGTGACATGTTTGCACCAATTTAGATGTAAATTTTATATAATAAAATAAATAGAATAGATATATAAGATTGTACACTGATGGCATGTTTGATTGGGTGGATTAGAGTATGGGATTAGGATTATTAATCCGTGGGTCCAATTATCCTATGTTTGTTTTAACATTTTGATTTAGGATTATTAATCCAATGGATAATTAATCCAACAAATTTGTAGGATTATTAGTAATGGGGTAGGGGTGGGATTGTTAATCTAATGGATATTAATCCAATTGGATAGTGAATACCACACTAATTTAATAAGATTATTAATACTTCACTATTAATCTTGTAAATCAAACATGACCTGAGAGCATTGGTCATTGTTGTTGCATTGATGGGTTGATGCTACCAGTCCCATAAAAAGTAAGAGTAATAAATGTATCAAATAATTTGAGCTTGACTTTCATTCGTTAAAAATTTGTTAGAGCTTAATTTTTTAAATAAATAAGTCAATTTTGAATATATTTTGGACTTTATTAAAATTTTCAAATCAATTTTAAATAGTTAATTGTTCATTTGGCTCGATTCCATAGATCTAAAACTTATATATATATATCAAATTACTTAAACTTAACTCAATAAAAAGTTGTTTGAAATCGATTCAAAAGTTTAACGAACTAAATTTAAATAAATTTTAAAACTTATTAAAAATTTTAAATCAAATTTAAACAAGGTCTATTAGTTTGAACAATAAAAAGTAACAAAAGGCAAGTGAGGGTCTAAAGAGTTGCTAGGATTCAAGCAGAGAGAGAGTGAAGCATGTTGTTGTAGTCCCACGTCGAGGAGAAGAGAGAAGAGCACAAGGGCCGGCCCAATCGGTCGAAAAGCATTCCTTTCTCAGCCTTTTGGCTAAGATCACGTGGAGGGTTGGGAATTCTATTTGAACCAATGTCTTAAAAACCGGACCGGTGAGTGAACCGGAAAAGGGACCGGGTGGACGGGTCACCGGTTCAACCGGAATCAAACCGGAATCGAACCGGAATCGAACTGTGACGTAATAAATATATTAAAATTATATTTAAATAAAAATATAAGTAATAAAATTATAAATTAAAAATATTAAATTATCTTAAATATTTGTCCTAATATTTTTTTTACTGAAAAATATAATAATACATTTTAAAATATTATTAATTTCAATTTTGGAAGATGAAATCAAATATTTAATATTCCCTCCACATGATTTTAATTCAAATAATTTGATTGAAAGGAGAGCAAAAATTTTGGAGGGACATCAAAATTTCAATATTCCCTCAAATACATTTCATTGAATCCCACATGGATTTTTTGAGTTTTTTTGAAAGAGTTTTTTTCTTATAAATAGGTGAAGACTTTCACAATAATTTCATCAAACTCTTAATGGGATTCCTCACAAGAGGAGACCCTTGAAAAAGAGTTTCAAATTAAAATTTTCTTATATTCTTATATTTATATATATATATATATATATAATAAGAAAGAAAGAAAGAAAATAAAAAATAAAATAAAAAAAAAATTTCGCACCGGTCCGGTTTGATCAACCCGGTGCCGGGTCAACCGGTTCACCGGTTTAACCGGTGGGTTCACCGGTTTTGCATAAATAGGCCGGTTTTTGCTGATGGCCGGTTTTGGTGGGCAGACCGGACCGGAGCCCCCTCCGGTCACCGGTTGAACCGGTTGAACCGGCCGGTCTGGTCCGGGTTTTAAAACCTTGATTTGAACTTAAAATATGTTTCAATACATTTAATTTAAATTTATAAATTTTAATTCTTAATATATCATAATATAAATTTATTAATAAGGATAATACATATTAAATTTTGATATAAATTTTTTTTCCTTCTCATGGTATATCCTAATCAGTTATTCCTATTCAAATTTTTGTATTTTCTTCCTCAAGAGATCAAAGTTGTTTCTTCTTTTTCTTCATCTACATCCTTTTTCGAAACTCCAATCTACCATACCAAAACTCACCATCATTATCAACATCATTATTTTTTATTATTTTGAAACCCTAAACATTAGAAGAAAGTTTGAACAAAATCAAATAATGGATGAGAGTAATAATCAAAATAGTTTTTTTGAAGCAACCCATCAAAAAGGAGATAAGTATTCATATAAAGGGGTTTCACAATTTTTGTATAGTACCATCAATTATTTTATGTATCATTTTTTTGACAAAAATTAGGGAAATTTGGCTATAAACCCCTTTTACCTTCCTTTCATTGTTAAAAGGACTAAGAAAAAAATTATACTTTCTAAACCCCCTCATAATTATAAAGTCTTGCATAAACGACAAATTTATTATTTAAATATTTTATATGACTATTAAACCCACTCTCTTCCCCACTCTCTTCCTTTCCACAGATGGCCTCTTCAAGAAGACCGGCGAGCTCTGCAACTTGTGCGGCACTGAAGCCGCCGTTATCACCTTCTCCAACGCCGGCAACACCTTCGCCTTCAACCCCTCCGTCGACTCCGTCCTCGACCGTTACCTCTCCATGACTTCATCATCCTCCAGAGCCTCCGCAAGCTTCTCTTTCCTCTTTCAACATAAGGTTTCAACTCAAATCTGTGCACTATGAATGATTCCGATCTCTAATCTCCCGAGATCGACCTACGTGAACCGTTGTAGAATCGGCGAATCCCTCATCAGCAACCATTGATCAAACACAGTTCCTGCAAATCGCATTGATACATACATATATATATATATATGTTTTGAGTCTTTAAGATCGGAGATTTGAATGATTTTTTAGTAGAAGAGAGACCTGTTAGATCAAGTTTTCAACAAAGAATTCGAATTGTGAAAGAGTACAGAGACGAATCGCACGACTATTCAAAATTTTCGTATTTGAACACAGTTCTTCAGATTTTTCATATATATATGTGTGTGTGTGTGTGTGTGTGTTTGTGTTTGTGTTTGTGTTTGTGTGTGTGTGTGTGTGTGAGAGAGAGAGAGAGAGAGAGAGATTTTTCATTTGGATAGTGTTGTTAAGTTCTTAAATTGATCTATTGATGAGTTGTTATTATGTTCTCTCAACTTTTTGTTGTAAAATTGTTTTTGATTTTGATAAATTTTTGTGTCGTGAATGAGCAATATGGATTGTATATATGTAATAGATAGAAGAGAAGCCAAAGAGGTGATACGAAATAGGCAAGTAACTGTGACGAAACAAAAGAACAGTGGTTGTGAATGATCTAATTTCATTTGATAGAACTAGAGTAAAATTTTACTCTGGTTCTATTGCTCTGTTTTTTTCATTTGACAGAACCAGAGTAAAAGTTTACTTTTATACAGAGTAAAATTTTACTTTTAGTTTCAGAGTGCAAAATTTTACTTTTATACAGAATAAAATTTTACTTTAGTTTTAGAGTGTAACATTTTACTCTTATTCAGAGTAAAATTTTACTTTCATACAGAGTAAAATTTTACTCTGAAATGCACAGTGAAGATGGCTTAATAGGAGAGCTGATAGATATGAGGGTAATATAGTAAAAGAAACAAGTTTTAAAATATTAGGGGGTTTTAAATGTAACGCCCTCAAAATAATACTAAACCCATCAATATAAACATGCACTAATATAAGGAAGACCAACAGTTTCTAATCATCGGAGTTCTTCATTACAAAAGATATTACATATTAACAGCAAAAGCTAATGCCCTAAAGGGCTTACATCTTTCCAAGTTAACACTTGGTTACAAAAGAGAGTACTAGCTCAATTACACATTAAGCCCGTGGCTTGAATCTACACATAATACATCAAAAGAATAGGACAATAAAAATGATGTCCGCCTCTAGCCTTCCAAGCTATGTCCTTGGAGGTGTCACGCTACCTGCACACGAAAATGATGTTCTATATAGGGTGAGCCACAGCCCAGTAGAAATACACTAAACCAACTATGAACAATGACTAAAAGATTAGCAACTAATAGATGGTCAACACTCACACATTCACTTACCTCATTTTACAATTCCAAAATAATTAAGTCTATGTTACAATTCACCTTCCATTTCTTATTCGACTTTGAGTTTGAAAACTAGGCTCAGTACTCTGGTCAAAACGTTTGATGAGACTATGATTTATCATTAGAACACTTTCGAAAATTCACTAGAGATACACATGTTGGTGTTGTATCAAAAACACATGAACCACTTCCATACTTTACTTATGATACACATGTTGGTGATGTATCAACTTAACATAGAAACATTGTCTATACTTCGCAACTGATAACGATATACATTTTAGTGCTATATCAAATCAAACAAACAACACTTCATTTGATAAGCATATGAGTTGTATCAACACTTCAATCGATAAGCATATGAGCTGTATCATAACTACAATGGGAGAGCATATGAGCTGCATCCCCGGGTTCATCCCCCATCTCCCTATAACCATTAACCGGTTTAGAGGTACATCCCCCATCTTCCCCTAAACCGTGGAGTACATCCCCCATCTCCTCCCATATACAAGCAATGCATATAAACACGGAATCATATACGCAATCAATTAACACATAAAGTTAATGTATTCCATCCACCGTCTACACATAATGCATATAAACACATTGGTCATATGCACAATCAATTAATACATAAATTTAATGTATTCTACCAACCGTCATAATCTATGACACACCCAATTGATTAGTTTTAGTTTGCCTAATCATCATGCATTGTCTACAACAATCAATACTACCCTCCACCGGTAGTACAAAGCAATTATCTCTAAGCAGGAAATAAATGCACAAATGGAAATATATCAACATTTCAACTAGGTGAGTAATGAATGATTCAACTACACCCTTTAGTCCCATACATTCCCAATTTCAACATTCTCAACCCAATTCCTCATTTTCTTTAATTAATTACATGCACTAATTAATTAAAGCAATTAGGGTAAATTACCATAATTCACAAAACAACCCTAAGGTTCCATTTCTATCAATGTTCCAACATTAATCTCGTTTCTCTATGCCAAATCTTGCATATAGGTCTATTTTAAATAAAACCCCAACTTTTGTAAAAATACACAAAAGACCCAAACTTTCTCAAAATTACCCAACAACCCCCAACATATCAAAATGCCAAAATTCAAAGACAAAATTCATAAGATGGAGTAGGTTATCCCTACCTCGAAGTTAGAGCCCAAGCAGAGATGAAGACCAAAACTCAAAGTACTCCAAAACCCAACTTCTTCCGATTAAGACAAAGATCTCAACACCCTCTATCTTTTTAACAAAGGACCTAGGGTAGGAAATCACTCTAGGTAGATCAAATCTTAGAGAGAGAGTAATTCTAGAGAGAGGCTCACGGATTTAGGCTTTGGACATCAAAAAGTTTTGAAAAAGTGATTTGGAATCGGCCATTGTCTCATTGATATAAACAGCTCGCTGAAGGCACCTTTCGCCGAGCGACTGACACGAGAACACTTGCTCGAGCCAGGACGGCCTCGCTCGAGCCACCAACCCAGAAGCTCGCACGAGCGAAGAAAAGCTCGCCCGAGCTAGGAACTCGACCCTTCAGTTCGCAACTAGACGACGCTCGGCGACAAACCGCCGCCGAGTGAAGATCGAACAGATCGCTCGGCGAAGAAAAAGCTCGCCGAGCGAAATCATGGTGTTCAGTCCAAGATCAGACGCAATCGTCCGCCGACTCTGGCTCGACCCACCAGACACAAAACTCAACGCTCGCTCGAGCGACCGACTCCTCGCTCGAGCGACCGACTCCTCGCTCGAGCGAAGGACAAAAATTCTGGGCAGCCACCCTTGGCTCCCAAACGCAACCAACCTGAAACAAACTTGCCCAACACATCCTATAACTCAAATATAATGTAGGAAAGGATGTAAAACCAGGTTTAAACAACTACTAACATCTACGGACACAAGTCCAGAGCACTGTACAACAAGGGTTAAAACCCGGGATCGCTATATTAAAAGTACTTATATAATTCTTGTCCTTTTGAAAGACAAATTAGATAGTGAGGGGGCTATCACCAAATCCCCCCCAAAATTAAAGTGCCAGTAATTAAATTAATAATAACATATTATTGGAGTTGTTCTTATTTTGTCATTGAAATAGTACATTATTTGAGAACTAATCTTTGTTGTTAGTGCCTCATACTTATGTGCTTATATAAGTTTGGTTTTTATTTTTCCACGAGCATTCTTGTGAATAATTTATAATGTAAAAGTTTTTTTCTGTATTGAAAAGTTTTATGATGTTTATGCAAAAGTTTGATTTTTTCCTGTATTTATAATGCTTATGAGCGTATAGGTTTGGTTTTTTTTTTTTTCTGTATTTGAGAATTATTTTCTGTATTGAAAAGATTTGAAATAATTTAGTTTTTTTAGTTTGTTTATTATTTATAATTTGGGTTTACTTTGAGAGTAATTTGAGAAAAATAATAAGGTGTAATGAGAGTAAAATAAAATTTAAAATAATTAAATAAGATATACTTAAAAATTGAGAGTGCCTAATGATTTTTTTGGGTATAAATAAAATCCCCCAATCTGTTCCTATCATATTATTTTTTGATTGTGGACCATCGGCCCACCAAAGTAGCCTGTCTTTGGGCCTTTTATGCTAGCACCTCGGTGTTGCACTACTACCTGGGCCTGGCGCACCCTGCCCAATGCCAATTTCAAACTTTGCGAAGCCTAAATGGGCTTAATGTTGTGGAGCCCAAATTCGGTAAATTTTGTGTAGCCAAATTCCATGAATTCAAAAATTATCTCAATATGCTCAATTTAAATTTTAAAATTTTAATTCTTATTATATTCTAATATAAATTTAATAATAAGGACAATGTATATTAAATCTTAAAATAAAATATACGTATTTTTTTTATTCAAATCTCTTCATATTTTTTTCCAAGTTTCAATTATTTTTGCTGCTGCTGCTTCTTCTTCTTCTTCTTCTTCTTCTTCCTCTTCCTTACTCCAATCTACCTCACCAAAACTCGCCATTATTATTAATATCATTATTTTTTATTATATTGTTAGTTGCAAATAAAAGAAAGTTTGAACAAAATCAAACCTTGAATGATAGTAATAATCAAAACAATTTTTTGAAGTAACCCATCAAAGAGGAGATTAGTATTCATATAAATATCAAAATACAATTATTGATTTATGTGTTTTTTTTTTTTTTTTAACATAAAAGCAAATATTCAGTCTATTTTCGTCATTATTGTTTAGACTTTCAGAACTGAACAAATTCATTTTGTTCGACAGTGTACAGTCGAACAACGTGAATTTGTTCAATTCTAGAAGTCCGAACACGAAGTTCACACTCTTCTTCTCTTCCCCTTCGCCGTCCTCCTTTGTCGTTCTCCTTCGTCGATGCTGCATTCGGCGTTATCAAGTTCCTGGTCATGTTCCCTATATGTACGTGAACAAAAGAAAAAAAATTCAAAGGATTTTTCAAAAGTAATTTGAATTTTTTAATTTGTTTTATTTGCATGTACTTCAAAAGGGTAAACCAAACCAAACCAAGTCAAGCCTTAAGTCCCATCAAATGAGATCGGCTGCATGAATCTTTCCTCTTCACTCAATTTTATCCAAGGCCATTTGTTAGTCAAATTAAGGAGATTCATATCTCTATTTACTACACTAGTCCACGTCAATCTAGGTCTACCCATTCCCTTATCATTACCATCTACCGTCATTGTATCGCATCTCTTCACTACTGCATCTGTTGGTCTCCATTGTATATAACCAAACCATCTTAATCTATTCTCTCCTAACTTATCTTCTATCAGTACTACTCCTACTCATTCTCGAATATACTCATTCATAATTCTATCTTTTCTAGTCTTGCCACATATCCATCTTAGCATTCTCATCTCGACAACATTCATCTTATTTACATATTGTTTCTTAGTTGCCTAATATTTCGTTTCATACAATATAGCTGGTCTAATAATCATTCTATAGAACTTCCCTTTTAGTCTAATAGGTACTCGTTTATCGCACAGTACTCCAGACGCACTCCTCCACTTAAGCCATTATGCGTTAATTCTATGGATCACATCCGCTCTAATCTTCCTAGTCGTTGTGATAATCAACCCTAAATAACAAAAATATTCACTTTTAGGTAGTTCTTGATTCTCAATCTTCATTTCTCTTCTACTTTCATTGTGACTATTACTAAAATTACACTCCATATACTCTATCTTAATTCTGCTTATCCTAAACCCTTTAGATTTAAGTACTTTTCTCCAAATTTCTAACATAGTGTTAACTCCTTCTCTAGTCTTATCCACTAACATGATATCATCAGCAAAAAACATACACCATGGCACATCATCCTGAATATTGTGCATCAACTCATCCATAATTAAAGTGAAAAGATAAGAACTTAAGGTTGATCTTTGGTGTAACCCTACAGTAATTGAAAATTAACTCGTTTCTCTAGCAGCTGATTTAATAGTGGTCAACACACCTTCATACATATCTCTAATCAAATCAATTTACTTCAAAAGGGTAATTTGGAGGAGAAAAAAAATAGTGTACTAAGAATAAATTGTAACCTTAAATAATTTAATAGGGTGTACTGAAAAATTGGGTTCACTTAAGTATTTTTTGGATGTAAATAGAATTCCCCTTATAGTTTAAATTTGTAGGACCTGACCTTTACTCAATTTTTAAAATTTTGATTTTGGATTAATAATAGAAGTGAGGATTTTAAGGGTGATGAGGTTAAGTTTTGAGAGTTGAAAAGTCAAATGATTATTTTACTTTCAATTTTTTGAAAAGTGGACTCAATTTTTGTTTTTTGTTTTTTTTTTTTTTTGTTTTTTCTTTCATTTTTAGTCAAAACTTTTAATATTAAAATTTTTTTTAATTTTATTTTTTAGATTTACCTAACTTAGATACACTTAAAAAGTAAGTACATTTGAGTATTCTGGTGTATTTATTAAATTTTTAAAATATTTTTTCACAAATATTTTACTTTTTAGGTGTATCTAAATTATGTGTATCTAGAAAGTAAAAAATGGCATGCCCCACTTTTTATTACTCAGAATTCATTACCAAAGCCATTATCATAAGTTCCATTTCAGAGATAGCATACAGAAGCTCATTATACTTATAAATAATACATAAGGAAAAGTTCTCTCATGCGAATATAAAATGAATGCAACATGAACATAACTAAATAAATTGCCCGCAGGCTTACATCTTTAAAGTACAAGAAAGGGTTTAACCCTTTTTACATCAAAGGCATTCCGCCCACAAATAAAAGGCCTCGTGGCCAACAGTTAAGGAAAATCCATGACCTTGTAGCACACCACGATGTTCACCTGAAAAAGGATTAGCAACGTGGGATGAAAATAAAGTCTAGTATGGATCTCAACTTGATCCTCAGCAATAACAACTTACAGATAGCTATGATCATGAATGCTAGTCTCATACCGTACAAATAATGTGACATTTTATAACCAAAGTATACACACATAATTACTTTTCTCGAAAACGTTCAGTTTATTCAACAACACTAAGGTTTGCTTTTACTACCCGTTTCCCAATTAAACAATCATTACACGATAACCGTATTTTCCATTAGTGACAAAATAACACATAATATCCATTTTATTTCTCTTTGTTTTTCCTTCTTTTGAAAGCACGTTCACCAAATCCGATTTCTTCACATTGGTCATACCCATAATATAACCCGAGTCTAACTCCACACATTCATCACATTCTCAATCTTAGACTCAAAACTTAAAAAAAAAGATACCTTCAATAAAATAACTCAAGGAAGGAAATTCCCGTAACACCCTCTAGCACGTCATGAACACATCTACTCAACATATGAGACAACCCAACCTTACTAAATCATAATCACCATAACACATAACACACTCAATATACCGAAGTAATAGTATTAAATCAATTCCACTCTACCTGTTACCAACCATCACAACGTGATAAAGTACAATCAACAAGTGTAATGCATACACACAACTATCAACACAACAATGTCATCCTCTACCGATGACCAAGGACAAAACCTCTAAGAAAAATGTATTAAATGCATGAAATACAAACATTCAATTCTTAAGAGGCATTAGGTCCAACAACATTTATGATGTTCCAAGGTTTTCAACTTTTACCAAGGTTCTTTCTCAATTCAAAAAAGAGTTATAATTTTCTCTACATTCTAATGTCAATTTCCGACATTTCTAATTCGCAATACACCAACTTTTGTACATGTGCATATATAATGAAGAGACTCGTTTCATTTATTTAACCAAAAGCCCAACCCGTTGAATACAAAATTATAATCCGCTCAATTTCAACTCAACAAGGTTATTGCCCAAAATTCCCAATCTTATGGTCAAATTCCCTTTTTAACAATTAATCAAAATTAACCATTTGTTATATTTAATTAATATCAACTCAATCACAAAGTAAATGTTTTTTTAAAAAAGTTATGAGACCCGATTAAATTACAATAAATCACCAAATCATTAATCAACTTCTTTAATTCACAACATGATCATTTCACTATTTCAACCCTTTTTTATCTATTAGGCATTATTACAAAATAATTAGGGTTTTATATCTCTCTAATCCTAAATATGTTAAATCGCACCTCAAATTAACCCAACATCAACCAATCTCATAAAAATCTCAATCTCAACATCCAAATCTTTGATCCTCTATCATGATTTTTTGAAAAAAAAATCCTCAATAACATGGTTTTTATGCATTAAAACTTACCACATGTCTATCTATAGGGGAAGCATTGAAGAAAATCAAGGAAATCCCTACCTCAAGAGAGAGAAGAGGAGAAAAGCCCAAAAATCAACCTCGCCGGAAAGCGATCTCCACCGGTCAAGATGAAGCCCTCGACTCGCTCATCATTTTGGTATAAGGGACTAGCATCAAAATCCTAATGGATTTTTGGGATCAAAAGAAAATGCAAAGCTTTGGAGAGTTTGGGTAGAGAGAGATGAGAGAAAAAGAGAGAAACATTGTAGAGAGAGAGTGATATATTCAAATATGGGTGAAAGGGGACAAAAAGAGCAAAATATAGCTGAAAAGCACGAAAATGAAGCAGAACGCCATACACGCGCGTGAGCGCCTCTCCCGCATCTGACTCTCACCCTGCGTCACGGTCTCCCCCGTACCACCACTTCCGTACCTGCCTTTTAGGCAGTGTGCTCATAGCCTAAACCTCAGCTTCCCGCACGTGCGGCCTGGTCTCCTGCACTTGCGGCCCTGGCCCACCAGTTCGAAAAAACCTCAGCTTCTCCCCCGACCCTCCGGTGCTGCCCCTGCACCCTCCGAAATAAGTGAAAACTCTGACTTGGGACAACCACAATAGAAATTATTTTAAGAAAGAATTTTCGACAATGACTTACCCGACACAACTCAAAAGAAACGGGACGGCTTTCGAACCGGTCATCACAGCCTCCCCACCTTAGGAAATTTCGTCCCCGAAATTAAACAACGCTGAAACAGAAGCTAACAAGTCAAAAGGAAAACACGATACCAAAGAAGGCCTCCCAACTAACCAAGGAAACACAACATCAACTCCCGACCACAACCAATCTTGGAATACCATCCCGACTCTAGGTTCGACATTCCAAAGCCCCAAGGACACAAGAAGGAATTAAGGACGTCTCCTCGACCCATACCACTCACTGGGCCTGTGAGACAAGAACAACCACAACCACAGCAACAACGCGCACACCCAAAACATCCACCACCACGTGCCCAAATGCTTCCGAACGCTAAACACTCCAACAAGGGAAAGAATAAAGTCCTTGCCACAAGATCATTGGTTGTTCTTACAAAAGAAAGTAATTACAACAAAACCCGGCCCAAGACAAGACCCCGGCCTAACATGCCCTAACAACTTCGATCGATCCACATAACTAAACATACAAAATTCAAGATTTAGCAATATAATTAAAGTGGTTACACCATCCTAACCATAAGGGTACAATAACTAACAACTCAACCCCAAAAAAAAATTCTCATCATTTTCTCAATTCTTGGTAAAAATCATTTCTTTACGCATAAAACGTTTACTCAAAGGTGTTCAAAACTCACACCGATCATAAGCCAAAATACTTTTTCTGCCTTTCAAGCAAGGCCCAAATTTCATTTATTCCCAATTCCATACAACAACCAGTGAGCCTCTACCGTCATCCAATAACACCCATCACTCACATGGTGATGCCACAACCAACATAACATAACGTTTCCACAATAATAATTAACAAGATAATTATTATGCCCTCAACACCAAATACTACAGCCACGCAATTTTTATTTGGTCATATTCATCATTATTACTAAGCAATTTATCATCCACACAAGGCAACAAAACGAGCACATAAACTAGTTACAACGAAAATTGTTCACATCATCTTAAATGTTGTCCTCTTTTATACCTTTTCCCAAAAATTTATTGAATTTCATGTTGTTTTCCAACAAAATACTTATGTCATAAACTTCGAATAAAACCAACTTACTTTGTAATTATTTTCCCAAAACAAGCCTTAAAATCTCACCCCAAGGGTTTTAGTTAAACTAGAAATGCCATGAAAGTTTTCAAAAGCTGACAATCATCTTCCAATTTATTTTCTCAACAAATAACTGGTGAATCTCGACCATTACCCAATCATAAAGAATACATAAGGAAGAGTTCTCTCATGCGAATATAAAACGAATGCAACATGAACATAACTAAATAAATTGCCCGCAGGCTTACATCTTTAAAGTACAAGAAAGGGTTTAACCCTTTTTACATCAAAGGCATTCCACTCACAAATAAAAGGCCCCGTGGCCAACAGTTAAGAAAAATCCATGACCTTGTAGCACACCACGATGTTCACCTGAAAAAGGATTAGCAACGTGGGATGAACATAAAGTCCAGTAGGGATCTCAACTTGATCCTCAGCAATAACAACTCACAGATAGCTATGATCATGAATGCTAGGCTCATACTATATAAACAATATGACATTTTATAACCAAAGTATACATACATAATTACTTTTCTCGAAAACGTTTAGTTTATTCAACAACACCAAGGTTCGCTTTTACTACCCATTTCCCAATTAAATAATCATTACACGATAACCGTATTTTCCATTAGTGACAAAATAACACATAATATCCATTTTATTTCTCTTTGTTTTTCCTTCTTTTGAAAGCGCGTTCACCAAATCCGATTTCTTCACATTGTTCATACCCATAATACAACCCAAGTCTGACTCCACACATTCATCACATTCTCAATCTTAGACTCAAAACTTAAAAAAAAGATACCTTCAATAAAATAACTCAAGTTAGGAAATTCCCGTAACACCCTCTAGCACGTCCACACATACATGAACACATCTACTCAACATATGAGACAACCCAACCTTACTAAATCATAATCACCATAAAACATAACACATTCAATATACCAAAGTAATAGTATTAAATCAATTCCACTCTACTTGCCTCAAGCACGGTAAGCCAATAATACAGTTTCCCACAATGAAATGCCAATTTACCAAACACCAGCTGGAAGGGAATGGTACCTGTAGACACCCCATTTTTGACCGACCTCAAGACTTTGACGTCATCAGTTGTGTACTTGATGATTGCGCATGTTTGTATTTGTTTTGAGTGCCCGAGGGTCTCAATTGAGTGTCTTGTCTTTGTGCCTCTTAACTCTCTGTGTTTTGCCCTTGTTTTTGGGCCAAACCTTGTTACCTCTTGCCTAGGGGGGGAGGGGGGGGAAAGGCCTTGCTAGCCACTTTTGGCACTTGCCGGCCACTTTTCTCCCTTGTAGGCCACTTCAAATGGTCGGTTGGCCACTTCAACTGGCCGGCAGCCACTTTTTTCCCTTTTTAGATATTTTCTGATTGTAATAACCCTGACCTCCAATTAATGCGAATTCATGATTAATTATGCTTAACAGTAATTTAGAAGGAATCCAGAATTAATTTGCATATAATTACATTATCTTTGTGTTTCTATCTGTTTGCCATAAAATGATCTGTTCATGTTTCGACTTTGAACTGCGAATTGAAAGCCTTATCGGTGCCCGAGTCCGAAATTGATTAGTGTTTTAGACTAGTTAGAATATATGTGATTTTATGGTAGGTTGAATTAAAATTTGATTTGGAATGTGTAAATTAGATTAAATGATGTTGAATTGCATTAGTTTGCCTAATTACACAAATGCCACTTAGTGGCTTGATTGAGACCAACTTTATTACACCTTATCACACTTAGAAGCATCTCTCCTCAGCCATTTTCTTGGCCAAACCGTAGGAGTAAGAGAGTGTGGGTGAGAACAAGTTGTTTTCAACTAAGATTTGGCTTGGAACTTAGGAGAATTGAAGAGGCTTTGCAAATTTGAGCTCCTAGACTTGGAATTCAAGGTTTAAGGTAGGAGATTCCCCTTTCAATTGTGAATTTAAGATTAATTCTTGCATGGTTCATGGAAGATTAGAGTTTAAAGTCATGAATTGGGTGAAAATGTTGAATTGAGGCTTAAATCATGCATGCATGTTCATATCTTAGCATTTTGAAGTGTTTTCATGGAAGTTCTTGCATGCAAGCCCAAATTCTAGCCTTAGTTCATGAATTCATCATGATTTTGAGCTCAATCTTACATTTGTTCATGTTTTAGAGCATTAGATTTAAAATGAACACTTGCATGTTAAGCTCTTGTTTTGTTCTTGAAGTTTTATTTGAAATTGTGTTTTATTGACTCACCTTTGGGCTTTGATTTTACAAATTGATCTTTGAAACATCTTATACTATGAGTTTACAAGTGTTTTCCAGAAAATGGGCCCAAAGGGTTGAGATTTGAGGTGTTGAATGCTTGGTTTGAGCTTGGGAGGCAAATCTAGAAATTCGATTTGGCTTCCTCGCTCGAGCTAAATTCCACGCCGGCGACCATCGTTTGTTCAGAGCTTCGCTCGAGCGAAGGAATGGTGGCTCGAGTGTAAATTGCAAGCTCTCAGGTTTTTGGTGCACGCAGACGCACGCTCGAGCAACAAGACCTACGCTCGAGCGAAGAGCTGTGTCTCACGCTCAAGCGAGCATCGAGCGTTCATCTGGCGTAAAATTTCAACAACCAGAACTTTTTCATTTTTACAGACTGCTCGAGCGAAGGACTCTACGCTCGAGCGAACCCTCTGTTTTGACAAGCTCGCTCGAGCGAAGGAAGCCACGCTCGAGCGAGACCCCTATTTTCAGCAAGTTTTGAAAAATGTTTTCCAAGACATCTTTGAATCCTCATTCCATCCTAGGCATTCCTAGGCCATGTTTAAGACTCTATAGTGAGGATTTAAGGTCAGAAGCACACTAAGAACCAACGACATAAGTTTTGAGCAATTAGAATGTGTGTTTCAACTGTGTGTCTGTTATGTGTTATGTAGGTCACGTGCCGCGTATCGTGTGATCAATCTGCTCCGTCTGTCTGTTTCAAGGCCAACTGTGAGTAATAACTTACTAAAGTTATGTTCAACTGTATCTATTTTCTGTGTGATAAAACAAGATCTGTTTTCCGAAATGATGTGTTCTGTACAATGAATGATTGTTCAATTTCTGCTATGTATTCGTGACATCCTTAGCATCATGTGATATCTGTTACATTATTGTGATCGAAGGTTCCTTTATGGAACTTATTTACATGCACTCATTACCCGTCTGAAGGCCATGTCACGAGGGCTCGCTTCCCTCAAATTCTAATTCGGAGGTTCCTTTATGGAACTAGTTATTTGTAACCTCGCGTGTATATGTTCTGTTCTGTTCTGTTCTGTTAATGCTAATGGATGTATCACGTAAACTTAATCATGACTTATGATTTCAGTCTGCATATGATCTGGACAAATGATGAATTTGATACAAGTCTGAATTATGATTTCTGAATCTGTACAAACTCATTCATTGAAACCCTTTACTCTATTAATATTCACTGGGCTTTCACTCACAGTTTATATTATGTATGTAGGTGAGCCGGTACATGACCAGGGCCAGAGTTGATAGCCTTCTGTTCTGTTTTTGTCAGCCAACTGTTGTGCCTCCCGAGGAGGTTCCGATCGAAGCCTAATGCCATGGCTGTTTTTGTATTCATACTAGTCTTTGTGTATGCTTTGTAAAGTCAGGTCTTGGGAAGTACATTCTGTAAATACCTTGTAAATATTGTGTATCTGGACTGGCATGTTTATTTATATATAAATAAGTTTTGAAATGTTCTGTCCCATCTACGTTATCACAGCTCATTAGACCTTGTCTATTTTGTATTATTGCTTCCGCAGCCCCATATTATTTGTTAATCTGTTTAGAGGCCTTTGGTAATCCACGGATTACTGGCCGATTACGTTGCTAAACCTACAAGGGCGGGTTTGGGTCGTGACACTCCAGCTGTGGCTCACTGAAACTCATCCTCCATACACGTGTATGGAGGGCTCAAGCAAGCCTTTTTGCTTGCTTGCTCTGTATAAGGGGAGCTTCCTCCTCCTATTTGAGGGTTCAGATTTTCCAAAGAAAAAATCTCCCTCTCTCTCTAGAATTCTCATTCTCTCTCTATATTGTGCCATTTTAGCCTTGAAAGTGTGTTTTCTCTTCACTTTTGCACTAAGACACCTAGTTAAACACCTTCACTTTGGAGCTGAGGTCCATTGGAGCTTCATTTGAGGTCATTGGGCTGCTTTTGGTTCAGAATTGTTGCTGAAGTTGCCTCCTTGCTGCTATGCTTCAAGGGTAAGACACTTGTCCCTTTTAAAGTTTTGTTTTGATTCATAGCTTAACCACCTTTGCATGCTACTTTGGGGCTATTTTTAGCCTCTCAAAACTCTGATTTTAAGGCTTGAAAATGTGGGTTTGAGCTTTGTGTGGTTAGGGGGGGTGATTCCCCTCTTTTACTCTTTGGCTTGTTTAGTCTCTTGAGCCAACTCTCTAAGCTTTTGAAATACCCCTTGCTTGGCCTTTTAACCACTGAAATTCAGAGAAATTTCAATGGTAAAAATTTGGTTTTGAGGGTCAAAATGGGAGAGAGTGGTCCCCTCTCCTCTTGCCATGCTTGCATGTCTTGTTGGCCTACTAAGTGAGCATGCATTTCTCCTTCCTTTAAGCTGAGATCAAGCATGTTTTTGTGACTTTTTGGGCCTGCTCTAACTCTGTTATAGGCTGGTTTGGTTATTGCTTGCATGCTTCTTACACTTGTAGTGTAATCTTGCTAATTAGCCTTGTATGCTTGATGTTTTAGCCCACTATTCTAGCTTATTTTGGCTACACTCCAACATGCTTTTACTCATCTTTTAGCATGCTTAAGCTCTGTTTTGAGTGGTCTTGGCCATGTGAGACTTGTAGTGCATGGTTGTAGTGTGAATGCCTTAACTAGCTTTGAGTTTCAAAGCCTCTTGCATGCTTTACTTGTGGTGTTTGCATGCCTTAGCCTCATTTCTCACATGATTTCAGTGTATATAGCATAGTCACACTCTCACATATCCCACTATTTCATAGCTTTTGTGGGTTGTGCTTTATGCCTTGATCATGAGCCAATACGTATGCATGCTTGTCTAAGCTTTTGGGCTTCCTTCTCAGCATGTTTTGGCCTTTGTTTTGACATGATTGAGCTCTGTCCAGAGCAGGTTTGGCTGTTTAGGCCATGTATTGCATGCCTCTTGTGTGAATGCCTTAACTATCTTTGAGTTTTAGGGCCTCTTGCATGCTATACTTGTGATGTTTGCAAGATACGTCATCATTTGGCATGTGATTTTAGTGCTCATATCTCTATCATACCCTCATATATATCACTCTTTCAATGTGTTTGAGAGTTGAGCTTTGTACCTTACTTGCGAGCCATAAGTTGAGCATGCATTTTCTTCTCTTTTATGCTATCATCTTAGCACTTTTTGGCCACTGTTTTGGCATGCATGAGCTCTGTTTAGGGTTGGTTTAGTCCATGGAGCATTGTATTGCATGTCTCTAGTGTTGTGTCCTTCACTAGTTTCATCTTTTTTAGTCCCTTAACATGTTATGCTTGTGTCGCTTGCATGCTTTCAGGTCTTTAGTGTTGAAAGATGAGCATGTTGTTTGCATTGCATTGTGTTTGGATTAGACGTCAATTCAAACACGAGGAATGTGGCACGTTTCATACTCAAAGTGATGAAACGTGTTGCGTTTCTCGGCCGCCGACACCCTTGATCATGCATGATAGAGGTGGAGGCTCTTATGTGTCGTTTGTGCATTCACTAACATTGTGCAAGCTTGACTCTTTGGCCATCGTGCATTGAAATGTGTGATTGGTGGCTTGAGAGCCAAGTACTACGATTCTTTGAGCTTGAAAAATGATAAGGAGAGTAGTTGCACACACATTTCCTTGCAAATGCATTGATGTGCCTTTGTTGATCTCTGTTGCAGTAAAGTTGGGATTCTGGAAAGGGAAGTGGCCGGCCGGCCACTTGCACTAGCCTGCCAACCACTTGTACTTACCGGCCGGCCAGTTGAGGTAGCCTACCGACCAGTTAAGGTGGCCGGCCGGCCACCTACAACAAAATTTTCCAAAATGCTACTGTTTTGAGGCAGATGCAACCTGAAAGTATGTTTGATGTTCTAAGATCACCGCGAGTGCAAACAGAGACAACTCATGGCAGGACAATGCATTTCCAGGCGAAGCAAACCGAGCATGCGTGTCTCCCTCCTCTCGAGGCCATTTTAACTACTTTGTTTAGCTAGTTAATTTACTAGTTTTGTAATTAATTAGTTAATGTGTTTAGCTAATTCAATTCATTTTTGTAATATTCTAATTAGCTTAGATTAGCTAGTTATCCAAATTCAATTTGGTTTGTAATGATTAATTAGCTAAGTTAGTTAATTAGTTAGTTAGCTCTCTTTTATTCGAACCCTCCTTCGCGAGGGCACAGGTGTTGTAATAAGTGTGCGTGTGTGTGTGAATGTCTTCCAACCCCACGTCTTTCTCCCTTTTATTTAACAGCTTTTGATGGTTAGATTAGGGCATATTTCAATTAGCATACCTTATGCTTGCATGCGTGCATCATTCATTTGTCTTGCATGCACTGGGCTCGGTGCATCATACAAACTGCATTGTATTTCAATACTTATTTGAATACGTGTTTCAAAACATGTATCAATTGTTGCATTCATATGCCATCTTAGATAGCCGAGTCTATTAGTTGCATTTTTGCATGTGTTGCATTAGGCATTCTGTATAGTTAGGATCATGCATATTTCGAACTAGCTTTTGTTTTGGCTTGGAGTACACTGTAAGTCTTACGCTTTAGCATCCTTACATGAATGTAAGTGATTGCCATGTTTAGCATGCTTACCATGAGGCTATTTGCTTAAGTGATAAACTGAATGAATGCCTGTGGATAAAGGCTTCATTACTTGAATTGGAACAATTCATCAAAATGTGAGTTTTAAGCTCACTTGAGGGTGGCAAATCATGTTGTTTTAAGCCCACTTGAGGGTGGCAATTCTGCGCTTTAGCCTACTTGTGAGGATCATCTTCAAACCATTTTCGAAAAACAAACATGAGATGTTTTGTTCCAAATCGAGCGATTTAGTCTATACTTGTGTGTTGTGCGCATCACATAGTAATTTGGCTAATAATCAAACAAGAACACATGTGTTTTCAAAACAACATATCATGATTAGTAGAGGCCGATCCTTTGATCAGGCGGGCGAGCAAGGGTGCTCATTTCATGACCTTCCCCCCTAGTACCCAAGTTCCCAAACCAAAGCAACTTTTGTGATGACGGACACGTGGCCTTAGGCACGAGTCAAGGTTTCCTAAATTTCCCAAAACAAAATATGTAGGTGGCGACTCTGAAATCTGGCAAAGCAGTCCATGTTTGGCGCTTTTTTATTAAAATCGATTTTCGAAAATGATTTGCCGGATTTGGACTCTTTGGTGATTTATCAGTCTTACATTGCACTTTGTGAGATTAGATTCAGAACCGTGACAGGAGTCCAAACTGTAGTAGCTATGAACCCAATTCGCGCCCTCTCTGAAAGGGGGGCGCGCGGAGAAAGTTCGGGCGGTCTACAGTTTCTAGCGATTATGTTGGGGATTTTGAGAACTTGACTCGAAACTCATGATATGTTGTTTTATTTACACTTATGTGTTTCTTTGCATTGCATTTACATTGGTGCGCTTAAGTCACAGTGTTTGCCACCTGCTATTCATGAACGGTTTGCCGGAGGCTTACTTGGAAAAGTGTACCATAAGGCTGACCGGTTACGGGCTCTGCCACGATGGGAACACAAACCTCAGTTTTTCCGAGGCACCCTTTTTGACCATTCGACCTAGTTGCATATCAGAAGCCATAGAGGCCATTCCAAACTAGGACAGGTTGCTAACCCGAATGTAGGTTGTTTGAAACCGTTTGCTTGCATAGCAAACCCCTAGTTCTTGACGAAATTAGGACAGGGAAACCCTACCCTACCATAGGGGTGTTTTGGCTCTCACTTGTTTGCTATGTGCTTTTAGAGTGTCTCTACAGGAATGCATGTATTAGTTTGCAAGTGCAGGTATCGGTCGAGGACATCAAGATTTGGGGTATCAAATTTGGCGATGATTAAAATTTGAGATCGGTGTTGAGTGCGATTTTTTCGACTTCTGATTTATCAACTGTGTGTTGTCATCATCTAAGCCGACATGCTGTCCATTTTCTGATTGTTGTTTCTTTTTTTGCTTTATTTATCTTTTTACAAGGTAGTATTGCATCATTGCTTCCGAAAAGGCAGATACCCCTCGAGCACTCTGGACTAGAGGAAGGAGACTTTCCCAATCTGAGGATTTTATTGACGGACAACCAGTGTTTGCTTCATTACCCCCGGTTACTAGACGAAGGCGGTTAGGCCTTGGTCATCGATCTGACGATCGCCCGATTCAACGATCGTTATCGGCTTCACGTGTGCGGTGAGGGTTCGATTTTCTACCGCCCAGAGAAATCTGAGTCGGAACAGATCAATTTTTTTTAGCCAACATGGAGGAAATGATGCGTCAACTCCAGCAAACAGGCGAGACCATGCAGCGTGATGCTGCTCGTCAGGCGGAAGCCACCACTCGCCAAACAGAGGTCATAGCCCAGCAGGCTTAACTCATTACTAGGCTTCAACAACAACAACAACACAACAAAATTGGAGCATCGCCGCATCCACCCCATCCCACTTAGGGTTCCAACACCCGGGGAAACTGCAAACGTCCAAGAAAATATGGACGTTCTAACAGGGCCAGTCCCACCGCCAATCCCACCTCAGATGTCTAAAGCACCGACTAATCCGGAATCATACTGCTCAATTTGAGGTTGATCCAACCACGCTGAAAGTGAGCAAGCTAGAAAAGCTGTTTAAGAGGGCTCAGGGCGTTAACTCCATTCCAGACATAGAGGATGGTTACACAAATTCGGCAGTAACATTGCCGGACCGGTTCAAAATGCTGCATATAGACCGTTTTGATGGTTCTGGCGATCCTATGGTACATCTGCGGTTGTTCTCGGATATCCTACGGCCAATGGGCCTCTCCAGATTGCAAAAGCTTTCCCTTTTTGGTCAGACCCTATCTGGTATTGCGGCCATTTGGTACGCTAAGCTGGAGGATTCAGTGAAAAGGAGTTAGGCGGAGATGGCCGAGGCCTTCGTCGCTCAATATAACACCCAGATTGAGGTCACGACTCGTGATCTTGAGGCGACCCGGCAAGAGCCGAAGGAAGGCTTTTCCGACTTTGTTACTCGATGGAGGGCCAAGGCCTCCATGATGACAACTCGGCCACTTGAAAAAGATCAGATAAGAATGGTTGTGCGCAACCTACAACCAAAGTTGATGCAGAAAATGATCGTCTTACCCCTCTCCCCTTTTGTTGACTTGTATGAGATAGGGGTACAAATTGAGGACGCTATGAAGCAAGGTCTGATCAACTCGAAAAAGGAGCAGCCCAGGAGGACATTTGCACACGGTTCGAATGCAGCTACAAGTAGTAGTGCAGCCGCAAGAACTTTTGATGTCAGCATGTTCACCACCACGCCAAAAACAGCTACACCCTTCACCGGTGCATCTGGAACCAGCTCACAACCAGCAAAAAATCCACCCCAGGGTCAGAGGACTTTCTCCCCGCTCTACATGTCTTTATCAGCGGCCTTGAAGGTCTTGATTAGGAAAGGGCATCTGAAGCCCCTAGAACCACGCCCACTACCAAATAACCTCCCTCCAACACATAACCCGGCCAAATATTGTGCCTTTCACCAGTAGCACGGTCACGACACCGACCAATGCTTCAGATTGCGTCATGAGATTCAAGATCTCATTGACAATAAGGTAATAGCACCTCTGGAAAAACCAAATGTTACCACCAACCCTCTCCTACCACATAATCAAAACCCTCTACCTAGGCAGGTAAACTTCATCCAAACAATGGCCAACCCGTTTGATCCTAGCATATACATCACTCCTTCCCACCTACCTAAGCCGACGGTGTTCATCCCGAAATGCACAGACTTGTGCATGATGAACACGTCATTAACCCAGCCCAAGCCAATGGCGGTGACTGTCGAAGACAAAACTTGGGTGACTTTCGAGAAGAATAGGAACGTTGATTCAAAACCTGAGGGATTTGGGAGCTTTACTAAGGAAGCATACAACCCATGTGGTTATATTGTGTCAACAGATCAAGCAAAGTCGAGGGTAGAGTTGCCAACTAGGGCAGAGGTCAATGTGGTTCGGGAAGACGGGCCAAGTCATGGGCTAGATGACCTAGCAGAGTTGGAGGAGGACATTGCCAATCTGCAGTTCTTCAACGAACAGGATCCAGGGGATGTGGGCGTCAACTGGTTTGACCTGAATGGAGCAACAGATGTTCTGAGGTGGCTCGATTTGAGCAAGATGTTGTTAAAGTGCGAGCGAAGCAGGACAGTTTAAAATTGGAACATCTACGGTGGCCGGAATGGTCGAGAACAAGAAAGAATCGTCGGAGAGCACCGGTGCGAAGAATTTTGCTAAGGACTTGGGTAGTTTGTGTACAGCAGACACAGAACAGGAAGACACGTTGCGACGGTTTGAACAAGAGAAAATCAAGAATGATGACAGGGCTAGAAAAGCCAAGGCCCCTGCGAGGACAAAATGTGCTGTCAGCACGGAAACAACTACAGCAGAGCCAGATGGTTGTCTATTGGTTGCTGAAGGCATGTGGTGGGAAGACGACGATTTGCATCTGGCCCATACCGATGAAGACTAGGGACAGAGTCTCCCTAATGACACTTGGTACATTGAGGAGGTCGACCATATGACCCGGAGTGGGTAGTACTTCAAGCCCTCACACTTGGACCAACTGGAGGAGTCCGGGAAGGACAAAGAAGCAGAAAAGCATAAGGAAAAACATCTGGAAGAGAAGGCAGTGCTGAAACAACTGAAGAAAACCCAAGCAGACATCTTCATCTGGGGACTGCTTATGGCCTCCAGGGTATATAGACAAGCTGTCCTTTCAGCCATGGACAGGGCCAAACTCTCGATCGATACAATGCTCGAGCAGTTGGTAGGGCTGGTTTTCCTGGGTGGAGCTTCACCGACCTTAACCTTCACAGACAAGGAACTACCGCCTGAGGGCTTTGATCATAACAAGCCACTCTATATCTCTGTGGAGTGCAAGGAGAAATGGATACCGGTGGTCCTGGTTGATACAGGATCTGCAATCAATGTATGTCTGTCACAAACGGCGTATGCTATCGGGTTGAAGCCCGCAGATTTCGTTCCTACAGCCTAGGTAATACAGGCCTATGATAACACCACTCGGGAGGTGATGGGGACGATACGGATTAAGACTCAGGTCGGCCCAAGGCAACACGACATCGAGTTTCATGTCATAGATGTTTCGGCTACCTTCAATCTACTCATCGGGTGGCCATGGCTACACTAGGTGAAGGTTGTTTCTTCCACCTTACACCAGATGCTGAAATACCCCCATGGGAAGGGGGTGGCAATTGTTTTGGAAACTCCTCAATACATCCGCCGCTAGAAGTTTCTACACCAGTTCTAGAGATTAAACGCGATGTGGAAGATGTATTTTTGTCAGGATTCACCTTGGCTGAGGCCCGGGTAGTACAGGACCTACTGGCTGCTGATGAAGGGTTGTACGTCAGTGCACAATCTGTCTACCTCATGAACAAGCTTCAACACATGCCTGGAATGGGATTGGGGTGAAGTGGCCTGAAGGGCGTCGCAGCATTGACCGAAGTGCCGCATAACCCATATACCTTTGGCTTAGGTTACTCACCTACCAAGGAGGATTGGGCAAGGAAATGAAGGGAAATGGCCGGAAGAGCCAAAGCTAAGCAAACCGAGAAGCGCTACGAGCTAGTGCACAGACCTATCCAAGGAACCTTGAACGAATGCTTTGTACGAGAGGGGGAAGATTTCCCGTTTTGTGGCTTTTCAGAGCCCTGGTTGAATTCAGAGAAGTGGCATTTTCCCGGCTTCGAAATCTTTTTTGACCTTCAATTGTCAGGGGATGAAATTAAGCAGACAGACCCACCAGCTGAAGCTGAGCAGTGCAAAGAGGAAGAGTCCAAGAGCATAGAAATTGAGATGGGGGTAGCACTGGCTTGTCTCCTCTCAGATCCTCAGATCGTACCAAAGTGCTTGGGGGATAACTTCTCAATTTCCATGATCAGGGATCAAATGGCTGTGGGCCCATCTTCTGGCATTCTGGACGCATCCATCGCACCATCCCTCGTCTGGAAATACGAGAAGGGCTTTTTATTTAGCAGTTTTGGGTCAGGTAGTGAACTTGAATCTAATTCCACAGAGCCTGTGGAGTCAAAATCAAATTTCGGTTCATCTGAGTCGGAGTCCGGTATCCCTGGGGGTGATAACCTGGATGCCACTGTCCTGTCCAAGTCATCATTTTCATTTTCCTTTGAGTCTGTTGTAACCGAAGAATTAGACGATCTGGAAGTTGCTAATGAGAATGGTGCTACTGTAGCTTTTGAGTACTTTTATGTGCCTTTAGTTTACTGCATTAATCAGGACTTTCAAAATTTTGAAGAAAACGACAAGGAAGAAATTCCTTCGGTTTTACAACGTTTGATTGATCAAGGGCAGGAGAGGTTTGTAAAACCTTTGGTTGATGAAATCACTTTAATTAATGTTGGTACTGATAAGGATCCGCGGCTGGTCTAGATCGGGTCCACGTTGTCTTCTGAGGAACGCGAGCGCTTAGCCGCTTTATTAAAAGATTTCAAAGATGTTTTCGTGTAGTCCTATGAAGACATGCCTGGAATCGATCCTGAGATTGTACAGCACCGGATTCCTCCTAACCCAGAGGCCCGATCTGTTAAGCAGAAACTTCGAAGGATCCACCCAGACTAGGCCTTGAAAATCAAAGAAGAAGTCACCAAGCAGATCGATGCAGGGTTCCTGTTAGTATCTGAATACCCTACTTGGTTGGCCAACATAGTTCCAGTGCCGAAGAAGGATGGCAAAATTCGGGTATGTGTAGACTTCAAAGATCTGAACAAAGCCAGTCCGAAGGACGACTTTCCTCTACCGCATATCGACGAATTGGTGGACTTCACCGCTGGGCATGCGTTGCTTTCGTTTATGGATGGGTTTTCAAGCTACAACCAGATTTTGATGGCACCTAAAGACAGGGAGAAGACTGCTTTCACTACCCCATGGGGGACTTACTGCTATAGGGTGATGTTGTTCGGTTTGAAAAATGCTGGGGCTACGTATCAACGGGCTGCGACCACGATCTTGCATGATATAGTCCACAAAGAGGTTGAAGTGTATGTAGACAACAAGATTGTCAAGTCCAAAGAAAGAGAGGGCCACTACACCGCCTTGAAGAAAATTTTCCAATGGATCAAACAGTATCGGTTATAGCTGAATCCTCAGAAATGTACTTTTGGTGTTACAGTAGGGAAAATGCTGGGGTTCTTGATTACACAAAGGGGCATTGAGGTCGATCCTTCCAAGATTAAGGCCATCTTAGAAATACCACCACCGAGGACCAAAAAGGAGGTGCGAGGCTTTCTGGGTAAAGTGTAATTCATAAAACGATTTATTGCAAAATTAACCTTGACTTGTGAACCACTGTTTGGTCTCCTGAAGAAAGGAAAGAAGTTCCAATGGGATGACCGATGTCAAGTAGCTTTCGAGCAGATCAAGCAATATTTACAGAACCCACCCGTGTTGTCACCACCAGAGCCGGGGAAACCGTTGATATTGTATCTGTCAGTAACCGACATGACAATGGGCTGCGTGCTTGCATAGGAGTCTGAGGACAAAGTGGAGAAGGCAATCTATTACCTAAGTAAGAAGATGCTGGAATATGAGACCCGTTACACTCCGCTTGAGAAGGCTTGTCTGGCCTTGGTATGGGCTACCAAGAAGTTGAGGCACTACCTGTTAGCTCACTTCGTAATATTGGTTTCGAGATTAGATCCCATCAAATATCTCTTCGAGAAACCAGTGCCTATGGGTTGGCTACCTCGTTGGTTGCTTCTTCTCTCCGAATTCGATTTGAAGTACATGACTCGCAAGTCTGTGAAAGGGAGAGCGGTAGCGGAGTTCTTAGCTGATCACCCAGTGGAGGGAGATGAAGCAATCGAATATCTGTTCCCAGACGAGGCCATTCTGTATGTTGAAGAAGAAACCTGGACTATGTACTTTGACGGAGCGTCAAACCAGCACGGGTATAGGATAGGTGTGTTGCTGATAGCACTCGACAATTCCAGTATACCTTTAGCATTCAAACTCCGGTTCAAAGTATCGAACAATGAGGCAGAATATGAGGCATGTATTGCTGGATTGGAAACCGCTCTTGAACTAGGGGCAAAATGGTTGGATGTCATCGAGGACTCGAACCTTGTTGTATCTCAAGCTAAAGGAGATTGGAAAGTTAAAGAAGAAAAGATGAAGATCTATCATCAGACCTTGGACATTTTGATTCCTCGATTTGAAAAGCTGAACTTCGCCCATCTGTTAAGAGAGAACAACAGGTTCGCTGATTCTTTAGCAACTCTATCTTCTATGATAGACATCCCTTTTGGAGTCCGGATGCGTCCAATCATCATTGAACAGAAATTCGTGCCAGCCTACGATTTGATTGCTGCCATATATGAGGTACAAGATCAGAACCCCTGGTATTATGACATCTAGAACTTCTTGAAAAAGAAGGCTTATCTACTAGGGGCAAATGCCAAAGATAAGAGGGCAATTCGAAGAATGGTTGTTCAGTTCATCATCTGCGGGGGTAAATTGTACAAGCGGGGCCATCTGGGGATGCACAAACTGTGTATCGATGCTGAAGAACCCAAGCGCCTGATGGAGGCCATCCACGGAGGAGAGTGCGGAGCGCACATGAGTGAAGTGATGCTAGCTCGGAAGATCCTCAAACAGGGTTACTACTGGTCAACCATGGAGGAGGATTGTATTGGTTTTGTTCGGCGATGCTACAAATGCTAGATCCATGCAAACCGCATGAACATTCCGCCGTTAAAGCTGTATAACATGACTTCACCATGGCCGTTTTCAGTTTGGGGGATTGATGTGATTGGAGCAGTCACTCCGAAGGGGTCTAACGGGCATGAGTATATTCTGGTAGCGATAGATTACTTCACGAAGTAGGTTGAGGCCCAATCCTATGTTGTGCTGAAGGCATCGCATGTTGCTAAGTTCATCAAAAACAACATCATCTGTCACTATGGAGTCCCGAATGAGATTATTTCGGATAATGGTTCCCACAGTAAGAAGGAGGTGATCAACTTGTTGGAGAAATACAACGTGGCTTTTCATAAGTCATTCACATACAGGCCGCAGACCAATGGAGCAGTTAAGGCCGCCAATAAGAACATGAAACACATTCTGCAGAAGATGGTGGAAACTTACAGGGACTGGCCAGATAAGCTTCCATTTGCTCTTTGGGGCTACCGAACTTCAATTTGAACTTCTTCTGGGGCAACTCCGTATACCTTGGTCTATGGGATAGAGGCTATTCTGCCTATCAAAGTTGAGGTTCCGTCGTTGTGGGTAATGGCTGAGTGCCAGATTGCTGAGGCAGATTGGCAGCAGAGCAGATTCAAAGAACTCATGCTGTTTGACGAGAGGAGGCTGAAAGCACTGTATCACGTCCAAGGTTATCAACGAAGAATTGCCAGGGCTTTCAACAAGAAGATTAAGTCCAGGAATTTGAAGGAAGGGGATTTGGTGCTTAAAGACAACCGAGCTCCCATCCACGACCCTAGGGGCAAGTTCAGACCTAATTGGACTAGTCGCTACATCATCAAGTTTATCTGGTCGGGTGGAGCTATCATTCTGATGGATTTAGATGGCCTTGAATTCTCCCAGCCTATCAACATGGACAAGTTGAAGAAATACTATCCCTGAGTGGCTTGCTAGGCCGAAAACCCGAAGGGGCGACCTGGGAAAAAGTTAGAGCACAAAAAATTTGAAATAAGAAAAACTAAGCTCGCAAGGTTGAAAACCCACAAAGGGCAGCCTTGGGAAAAGTTAGAGCGCAAAAGGAGAGTGTTAACACATGAGTGAACTTGAACCAAACTACGTAAGGCTTGATTCCCATCTTTGGGATACGTAGGCAACTTCATTCTGAAGTCCATCCATAAACACCTCCAAAACAACTGTGTCCATGTGATTGTTTTGGTCATCTTCGTTTTTTTTGCATTCAAGAGTTCGGTTGTGAGCTACAATGCAGTGTTATTTAGACTAGGGGCAACTTTACAGTTGTTTGCATCCGGGGTTGTATATCTCAGTGATAGATCTCGGGTGTGTCCAGTTGTGATCCATATCGAAAATGGTTTTGAAAAGTTTTAATAAAAGTTGATTTTGCTCAAATTAATCTTTTTACAACTTAGACCATTTTTGGACCAAACGGAAAATTTTCAGTACCCACAACCTTCAATTACATTAATTTCAGTACAGAGTTCTCCTACTCTTGAATATAAATTGAAGTCGCTTTTTATTACATTCATAAAGAAAACTTGAAAGTACTGATTAAAGCAAATAAACTCGGGCATAGTCAGGTGTTCTTGCGCCCCCTCCTAGAGATTGTGGAAGCCTTTGATGCCAAAGTAAGCCCAACATGCACCTCTTCATCGAGCCAAGCTATGCACTCATCAGAGAGGGTGCAACTGAAAGTAGGAGTGGGGGCTAGAAGCTCTCTCGTCCTCCATGCTATGGCATACCGAGCTAGCTGTGCGCCTCGGACTGGAAATGGAGTAGGGTACTCTATCCCCTCTTCCGGGCAAGTCTGATCATGCCCAAATTGGCACCGGAATTGAAACGGGAAGTAAAAGACACAGTGTGTCAGTCCAATCAGCTGAATGCCCGGTTGCCGGGACATGCTGTACCTCATCGCCGGCAGATTAAGCCAGAGGCAACACCAAGCAATGTTGACAAGAGATTGGCTGCACATCCACTCGCACCACCATCCCTCGTCTGGGGCGTCAACTAGTCGTTGCTGGAAGAAATAGCCACATGCTGAATACGCTGGGCATGAGTCCACCACTTTCAACTTATCCATCAGCCATATCTGGAGAGGGATGAAAAACAAAAGAGATTAAAGAATAGGGAGGTGTACATGGAGAGAAAAGTGAGAAAGGGTTTTGAGAGAAAAACAAAGCCTGAGGGCCCAGTGATGTGTGATACACATGTGAGAAGGGTGGGAAACATTACCTGCAACAGTAGTGGACTTCCCGCGAATCTAGTTGTCTCCCAGCGATGGAAGACATCCAAACCCATCAGTGTCTCGACTAGTGTCATGGCAATGCAACTCTTGCCCTCCTTTAAGCCTTGGGCAACCTTAATCAAACGGCTACTAGACCCTCCAGAGCCTGGGGCAAGCAAGAAACGAGACAACATGCACAAGCAGAGGGCGTGTCGCCGAAAACTCTGCCAAAGATGGTTGTCACGATCACCGGCGTCAGAAAACTGATGTATCAGGCTCGGAATGTCCAGTTCTCCGCCACAAATCAAAGACCGAGCTTCACGCAAAGTAAGCCCACACATCCGTCCTAAGGCTTGGATGTGGCCAAAGCGGAATTGGGGCAAGATCTCTTCATCACGTTGAGATTCCATTAAAGCTTGGAAATCTTCAAAAGTGGGACATATCTCTTGTCCGCCAAAGCTAAAAACATGAGTTACCGGATTCCAACACCTGGCCGCGGCATGGAGGAATGGAAAACGCAGTAGGGTGTGGCTCAACGTGAATTGTGCATTTATTCCGAAACCCCAAAAATTCAACTTTTCCAAGCCAAGATAATTTCATACTTCAAAATTTTTATGAGATATTTGAATTGTTTGGCGGTTTTTGACAAGAAAAGAATAGAATGTGATTTTAGCTTGTTTGAAGCAAATGGATGAATTGGATTAAAACAAAAATGAGTTATCAAAACTTTTATTTATTTATTATTATTTTTTCTTGGTTTAATTCGATGGGGTGGATGTTGATAATTGGAAAGTGAACACTCGTATTATGTTTTATAATTATAGTCAAGAGAAGAGTTTGGAATAATTGATTTAAGTGTTAGGATATTCACTTATGCTTATTGAGAATTTTGATTGAACTTGAAGATCACGAGATTTCACTTGCATGAGAAAATGAGAATTTGATTATATTAAATGTTTGGGATGTGCATGAGTTTTGGAAAGATTGTAATTACCTTTCATTGATAAAGCATGTGAGTTAGAAATTGATGAAACCTTGAACCCGCCTTTGTGTTATATGTTATTGCTAATAATGAACCTATTGTTTAGAAGTTTTTATTTTGGTAACCGGTAGAGGATTTTCATGTGGATATTTAAATGAGATTCTTGGAAAGATAAGAAAATGTTTGATTTTAAAAGTTTGTTGCGTATAAAGAATATTGTTGAATTATCTTGAAAAGATAGAAGTTGTTGATTTACATGTGGTAAATACATGAACATTAACATTATTATATTATCTCTTGGGATTGTATCATGATATTACATTGATAGAGATATGGAAATTGATCACAATGGAACATTGTGTGGTGGAATTGAAATTAGAATTATCTTAATGCATTGTTACATATTGCATTGCCATTCCATTTCATTGTTATCATGGATTTTGAATTGCAAATTGAAAACTATTGTTTTGAGAAATGAATTGTTTTTGGTGACACAAGATCATTTTGATTTGTTTTGGATAAATATGTTGGTAAGTCCGGATAGGGGGTGTAGTTTGATGTTGGTTAAGTTGGCCTGAGTGTCCAGGGTGAAAGACTGAAAACATGCACGAAGGAGGTACCACTACCCTTCTGATGAGAGACCGATAAAGTGAGAATTTGGTAGTGCTCGATATGCCTACTTGCAGACACCAGCCTAGGGAATACATCAGTCGTATTTACTATCTTTGAATTTTATTGAAATTGTTGGATTAATGTGTTTTCAAATTGGCATTGTGCATAAGATTTTCAAAAGATGAAAAAAATATTTTGAGCATGACATGACATATGCATTCTTCTCATAAGACTGTATAAAATGTATTTGATGCCTTGTTAGATGTCACTATGAATTGTTTAATTATTTGATTAAATTGATAATGAGATAATTGAATGAGTTGAAAAGGATGTCATGTTGCTATTGAAGCATGTTTATTTATTTAAATTAACTGGTTGTAGTTAATTAAATAAATTGGATTTAAGAGATTATGTAATAGAATCATATGGTTTGACATGAAATGATTTCGCATATATGTATGAGTATCTTTGTACCCGCATATCTTCTACTATTTTAATATGAGATTGTTTGGTGACCTAGTAGTTACTCACCCCCCTGCCTGTACTTGTGTACAGGGAATGCTTTTCGGATTTGAAGATCAAACAGTGGGTTTTACCATTTCATAAGTGTAATGTAGTGATAGATTGTACTACTTCATTTGTTTGTTTGGCTAAGTGCTATTTTTTTTGTAAAAAGTAGTGTCATCTCTTTTATTATAAGCCTCAAGGAATTTCTTTTATTCGTATGTAAATGTCTTTATTATATTACGAGAGGGAACATGTATATTTAATTATTCATCATTTCATCAAAGGATGAATTGTCATTTGTCAATTGGACTTAATTAATGAATATTCGTAATGTTATCCGAGTAATAAAATACGGGGCGTGTAGTCTTCATACTTGGTTCAGGGCACTAGTTGGACTTTCATACTCTATTCGAGGATTATATTATTTTGTTTTCAGGTGAGTAGTTTCATGCTACATATTTTTATAAATGTTCCCCTACCCTGAACTGTAGGAAAATTTAATTGTTGTTTCAGGACTAAACTGTTTTGATAAATTATTATATTATCAATGGAATCAAATTATTTCTGAAACATATGTGAACTTAGCATACTGTAAACTATTTGTTTTGGTCTCACGTTTATAATGGTGAACTACCATGTTTTTCGAAACTAATGTATATTGATTATTGGGACCATCTATATATCTTAGTCCAAGGAAATTATTCCATTGTGTGTGGTGACTCTGTCCACTAGGGAACAGATCCGGGTTGGGCCATGATGACTCTAGTGCTCAACGATTGTAAGGAAAAGACCTAGGTTAGGCTAGGTGACCTTCAATCAGATCGACTTAGAGAAAAGGCTCGGGTTGCCACCCTGAGGATGACTCTTAGTTCGGTATTAGATCCAATGGGGCTGACAGTCTTGAGAATTGTGTGGCATGTTACTTGTTGTTCTTGGTACCTAGAAAATTATTGGTGTTCATATTGTAATCTGCTTTAAGTGAAAAATGTCATTTATCATGTTCTTGAGAGACATGAGTATTTTAACTGTTGAACTGTGGAACCTTCTTTTCGAAACAGATTGTCTTTGCCAATCTAGTTTATGTGATATTTATCTTATTTTGGAATTGATACCTATTTTCAAAACTGTATATACTATCCATGTTGCTACTCACTGAGCTATTACCTGACTTTGTTGTTTATCAATTCCAGGTGTTAGAAAGACATAGGGTGGACTTATGGCATAACAAGGACTCAATTGCATGGACCTCTTGGACATTCATTTATTTTGTTTTAGATTATTATGTCAAGTTTGTGCATATTTATTTTTATTTTTATTGAGGTTCATTTAGGATTATTTTGATATGTTGACTATTTATATCCCATAAGTTTAGATAATATTGATTACGGTTGGTTTTTCCGTTTATACTTGTGGCATGTCACTGGATTGAGTTTGGTTTTTTTTTTTTTATTACTGGACTTTTGTATAGTTGTTCAATGTGATTATGGATTAGTGCTTAGGCTTACGTGTGCCTTGGGCTAAGGCCACGGCTATGACCATACCTGCGTTTGGGGTGTGACAATTGTGGTATCAGAGCTATAGGTTTATCGAGTTACATGTCTTGCATTTCATCATTTAGACGTGGTCTGAATCCCTATAGTCCTTAGTAGTGTATGGTTAAGTTAGTTTTGTTTAAGCTTGTGTTAAACTTTTCTTGATTTCATTTTGAAGGTTAAGAGTTGACACCTAGATATCTACACGGAATGTCTATTCCTTTTGAGCCTTTGATGTTTGTATTACCATGTCTACTCCATTAGGAGAAACAGTTGTATTGGGAGATGTCTGTAGATCTTGTGAGATAGAAATGGATAACAGAATTTTTTCAGTGGATTTGATTTCTTTAGAGATGAAGGATTTTGACGTGATTTTGGAGATGGATTGGTTGACGAAGCATCATGCCTCTGTTGATTGTTTTAGAAAAGGGGTAGTTTTTGCTATGCCGAGGCAAAATGAGTTTTCCTTTCAGGGAGATCGGAAAGGGTCTTCTATCTGTTTTATTTCTTCTCTTCAGGCTAACCGAATGTTGAGAAAGGGTGTCATGGTTATTTAGTGTGATGACCTAGACTTGCTAATCATGATTTTAATTGATTAATTATGTGTTCATTCTAATTGAACTAAGTGCCAAGTAATTTAATTTGTGCATATTTGCCTAAATTAGAAAATTGCATGTTAAGGTTACAACTTTGAAACTGAAATTGTCTATGATTGAATTGAGCATTAATTGGAACTATTAATTATATTCCTACATGTTAATTATGTGATTATGTGTTATTGATTGTTATGAGATTTATTGAATTGTATTGTTCGAACAGATAGGTTAGAATGAAAATTAAACCTGTCTGATTCGCTAATTTTAACAAGTTAGAATTAAATAATTGGATATGAATTAGAGCCTAATTCAGATTAGTGTAATTTAATCTAGTGTACTTAAGATCATAATATGATTAGGCCTAATTTTATTTTAGGTGAATTTGATTTAATTGACTGAATTTGTATTTCTCAATGTATAGAAATTAATTAGAGACTAATTAAGCTTTAACCCTCCTCATAAAATTGAAAAGGAAATAAATTATTAGTATATTAGAACTACTCATTTATTTGCTAGGTAAGGGGGTATGTGGTGGTCATTGTTGAATTCTAACAATACACGTAGAGAGAGAGAGAGTGAGAGTGAGAGTAAGAATAGGAGAAAGAGCTTTGAGCTCAAGAAAAATAAAAGAAGAAGAGAAGAACTTAGAAAGAAATTAAAGTCTTGTCTTGAATCCTCCATAAGCATCAAAGCAATGTAGGTTTTTCTCTCCAATTTCTTGAGGCAGAGACTTGTTTACCCATCATCTTTAAAGATTGAAGTTTAAATTAGCATAATTGATGAGGAATTACAATTTTGGCTCATATAATGAAGAGGTAATACATGCATGACTTTTAATGGACAAAATGAGAAATATAACTTAAGATAGCTACATGCATGGCATAATTCTTGAATTGCATGCTCATTCTTTTGATATTTTGCATAAGTTCTGAATTTAGGAGGAAACTCCATGAAAATCAATGAAAGAAGCTTCATGCATTCACAATTTAGAGCTCAATGTGTGCAGTAAATAATTTTGTATTAAAGGTTAAAGGTTAAGAATTTAAATCTTTATATAGATTTGAGTTGTGAATTGAAATCATGAATTGTGTTTCGAATCAAATATGTTTCTTTTAAAAGTGTTAAGTTAAGTTTTCAGAGCATATAGCATGAAAATAAACTTGAATTTGCAAGGTTATGCACTACCCAACAGTAGATTTGAGAACCATTTCAACCTGCATCGCTCGAGCGGCTGGGCCCCTACTTGAGCGGCCAACCTTCATGAACTCAGGAGAGCATTCTGGACCGCCTCGTCTGACCAAAGGCCACCGCCTGCGGCCAACCCTTGCATGTGCGACCATGAGGCGATCCCAATTTGCTTTTCACACCTCTTTTTCCCCTTTTCGGGCCTCCGTTTGCATAGTTTTTAAAGAGTTTTCATGATCATTTGCATCTCATGAGTGCATTAGAGTGTATAAATGAATAATTAGAACCGAATTAGTAAAGATGAGTAGTTATCGAATAAGTAACAACCGAATCAAATAGAATTGACTAGCGATAAGAAATATCATTGAATCGTTGTGCTTGAACTTGTTTGTTAGGTCGGACGCCACATCTTTAGTGCCTTATTGTCCGTGTATCAAGGAGTCTAGTGTGAGTAACAATGTTGTAAAGATATGTTTGAATTGTATTTACTTTCTGAATGATAAATTATATTGTTTCTAAATGGTTACTTTTTATCAATTGAATGATGATCCTTTTTTGAATTGTATTCGTGGCATCCATAGTGTATTGTTATTGTTATTGTTATTGTTATTGATATTGCTATTGTTACAGAGATCTCTGTCAGTTCCAAATCTTGGAACTATTGTTATTGTTTGATGGCCATCAATTGATTGTTCAGTCTTTATAAGACCTATTGTATTATTGCTATTGGATGTACCACGTATGACCTATATGAATATGATTGATTGAATTGAACGATTGAACGATTGATTGGCAATGATAACGATTGAAATGTTCTAATGATAATCGATTATTATTCATTAGGATCTAGCTCACTAATTATATATATGTAGGTGATCGAGTATCAGATCAAAGCTAGTGGCGTCGACCCGAACCCTTATTTTGTGAAGCCAACTATTGTGCCTCACTGCGAGTTTCCGAGCCAACATGTGTCAAGGATTTATTATATAGCGACCCCGGTCTTTTCCCATTCGGTTGTTGTATCCGGACTTATGTTCCGTAGATCCCGTTGTTATATAATTGTTGTTGTTGTCCTTTAATTCCCTATTTTTTAGTTATAGGATGTTTTTGACAGGTTGTTACAGGTTGGAAATGTTTGGGAGCAAATGGTTGCTGCCCAGAATTTTGGCTCTTCGCTCGAGCGAGCAGTTTGTCGCTCAAGCAAGCTTTTGTTTTTGGTCCTTCGCTTGAGCGAGAGTTGAGTTTTGTGTCTGGTGGCTCGAGCCAGGGTTTCTTCGCTCGAGCGAGCAATTGCATCTAGTATAAACCTGAGAGCTGTGTTTCTTCGCTCGAGCAAGCTTTTCTTCGCTCGAGCGAGCGAGGTGTATGTTTTCGAGTTCTTCGCTCAAGCGAGAATTCTGTCGCTCGAGCGTGCTTCTGGGTTGCAGACCTGAAGCATCGAGTTCTTGGCTCGAGCAAGACTTTCTTCGCTCGAGCGAGGCTTTCTTGTGTCTGGTCGCTCAAGCGACCAATCCTTCGCTCGAGCGAGCCTGTCATGTTTAAATACACAGCAGCAGGGAAAATTCAATTTTGTTGTACTCTTTTGATTTCAAAACCCTAGGTCCGTCTTCTCTCTCCCTCCATTCACCTTGTCTCTTAGGTTTCATCTAGTTTTAGGGTGTTTCTACCCTAGGCTCTTTATTAAAAAGATAGAGGGGTTTGAGGGCTTCGTTTTAATCTGAACGTTTGGCGCTTTGGAGCACTTTGGATTTTGGGTCATCATCTCCATCTTCTCCATTCGAGTTCTTCTCTTCGAGGTAGGGATTTCCTACTCCATATTATAGGTTTTGTCCTAAGTTTTGGTATTTTGATATGTTGGGGTTGTTTGGTAATTTTGGAAAAAACCCTAGTTGTTGTAATAAATTAATTTGTATAATTAATTTAGGAAAAATTGGGAAATTTAGTTGAATTCATAGAATTGAGAAATTATAAGCTTAAATGGTGTAGTTGGATAGTTTAATCACTCACCTATGAAATTGTTGAGTTTACATTTGTTGTTACATTTATTTCCTGTTTAGAAATAACTATTTTGGGCTATCGGTGGAGGATAGTCGTGATTATTGTAGATATTGCATGTGGATTAGGGAAAACTGAAACTAATCACATTGAATTAAGTCATTGAACATGACGGTTGAATTAATACAGAACATATGTGTATTGATTGGATATTGTATATGACAAGTGTTTGATACATTGTATATGCATTTGGTTTGGGAGGAGATAGGGGATGTACTCCATGGTTTGAGGGAAGATAGGGGATGGACTCTCAAACCATTTTAGGAGGAGAAAGGGAATGGACTCCATTAGTACAGCAATACATGTGTACTTATTGATTTATGGAAGTGTTTTACATGTTATTGATACATCACTAAAATGTGTATCAATTGTGAAGTATGGAAGTGATTTTGGTTGAGGATGATACAGCATCAAAAATGTGTATCTATTATGATGTAAGAAATGTTTGACATGATTTGTTATCCCAATTGAATTGGAAATATTGTTAATAAGAGATGTAATCTCTGTCGGATTATTTGGCCAGGTTCTGAGCCATGTCTGTATAAATGGAAAATTTGATAAGTAACGGAAAGTGAAACGTATCATGAACATTATCGTCATGAAACTGAAATTGATATTTTTGGCTTGACCATCTATTGAATGCTATTGCTTTAGTCAATTCTTATATTTGATTTACTATATTTCTACTGGGCTGTGGCTCACCCTATACGGGAACATCATTTTCAGGTCCAAGTGATATGCTACCTCCAAGGACTTAGCTTGGAAGGATTTGGATTTGAAGACTTGTCTTTAGTTAGTTGTTTTATTTGATATTACATGTAAACACTCAAGCCAAGGGCTTAATTTGTAGCTGAGTTAGTACTCACGTTTTGTGTCCAAGTGTTGGCTTGGAAAGATGTAAGCCCGTAGGGCATTTATTTTTGATGTTACATGTGATGTCTTTCAATAAGATTACTCTGATGAATGGATTAATGTTTTGTTTTCTTTTATCAATGCATGTTAATATTGTGTATATTATGGGTTTATTTTGAGGGCGTGACATATTGGGTGATTCAAATTCACCCTTTTGTCATTGTGTTTATGAGATAAGAATGTTTATGGGGTTTCGTTAACAGTTTTTGGCAATGGTATTTAATTCCCTAGCATATGTTTTGTCATGAACACACGTGTGTTATGGACACACATGTGTTATGGACTTAAGTGTTTGTATAATTCCAAGTGTGTGAAATTTGTTTTGTTCATTTAAGTCCCCGCAGCTCATTGGACAGTATTTGGTATTATTGATTGGTTTCTGCTAGCCCCTTTATGTTGTATTATTGTCATTATTGTAAAACAGGGCTTCAGTAATTACGGATTACTGGCCGGTTACAACGCTAAACTTATAGGGGCGGGTTTGGGTCGTGACACTTAGCTTGTGTGGTGAGTATCGAACTGCTAGAATAGAAGTTAAAGGAGTTGCCTGTAGTGAGTGATTGTGTTGATGTTTTTCCAAAGGATCTACCCGGACTTCCTCTAGATCGTAAGGTAGAATTTTTCATTAACTTGGTCCTTGACATAGCACTTATCTCTAAAGTGCCCTATAGAATGGTACTGTTGGCGTTGAGGGAGTTACAAACTCAGTTACAGGAGTTGTTAGACAAAGGTTTTATTAGGCCTAGCATTTCACCTTGGGGAGCACCTGTGTTGTTTATGAAGAAAAAGGATGGGTCTATGAGATTGTGTATTGATTATAGAGAACTAAACAAAGTCATAGTGAAGAATAGGTATCCTTTGCCACGCATTAATGATCTATTTGACTAGTTGCAGGAAGCTCAAGTATTCTCTAAGATTGACTTGAGGTCAGGCTATCACCAGTTGAAGGTAAGGGATGAAGATGTTCCTAAGACCACTTTTAGAACCCATTATGGGCATTATGAGTTCTTGGTGATGCCTTTTGGTCTCACAAATGCACCAGCCGCATTTGTGGATTTAATGAATAGAGTATTTAAACCCCAACTGGATAAATTTGTGGTAGTGTTTATTGATGACATCCTAATATATTCGAGTAAGGAGGAGCATGAGCAACATTTGAAGGTAGTACTACAGATCCTTAGGGAGAAGAGACTGTATGTAAAATTTAAGAAGTGTGAATTTCGGTTGAGCAATGTATCCTTTTTGGGTCATATGGTGAGTAAAGATAGGGTATCTGTAGAAAGCACGAAGGTGGTGCCAATTGTTGATTGGCCACGACCTACTTCTGTGATAGAGGTATGCAGCTTTTTAGGGCTTGCTGGTTATTATAGACGATTTGTGGAAGGATTCTCCCGTATTGCTTTGCCACTTACCAATCACACTAGGAAAGGGGTAAAGTTTGAGTGGAATGATGATTGTGAGCGTAGCTTCTAAGAGTTTAAACAGAGGTTGACATCAGCTCCAATCCTTGCCTTATCGACAAAAGGGGGTGGTTTTGTGATTTATAGTGATGCTTCATGACAGGGTTTAGGATGTGTGAACATGCAGCATGGGAAGGTGGTTACTTATGCATCACGACAGTTGAAAGTACATGAGAGAAATTATTCTACGCACGACTTAGAGTTAGCAGTAGTGATTTTCGCTCTTCAGATCTGGCGACATTATTTGTATGGAGAGTCATTTGAGATTTGCACTAATCATAAGAGTTTGAAGTATATTTTCACATAGAAGGAACTAAATTTGAGGCAAAGAATATGGCTTGAATTACTAAAAGATTACGATGTGAATATTTTATCTCATCCGGAGAAGGCAAATGTGGTTGCAGATGCCTTGAGTAGAAAGGTCACAGTTGGAGATGTAGCTGCTTTGTCTATTGAGAGTTGTTTGGTGGAAGACATGACACGCTTGAGGCTTGAGGTTGTTACGCCTGGTGATAGGGCTTATTATAGTCGATTGACAATTCAGCCAACCTTGAGAGAACGGATTCGTTTAGCTCAACAGATTGACCCCCAGTGTGAGCGTTTTAATGGAGAGATGACAGAAGGTAAGCATGTAGACTTTGTGGTTAGTGATGATGGGTTGCTTAGATTCTGTAGCCGAATTTGTGTTCCTGCTGGTGGTGATTTGAGGAAGGAGATTATGATAGAGACACATAGTTCTAGTTACAGCATTCATCCTGGAAGCACTAAGATGTATCGGGATCTTCATGAACATTTTTTATGGAATGGTATGAAGAGAGATATTACAGAATTTGTGGCTCAATGTTTGGTATGTCAACAAGTTAAAGTAGAACATCAGAAACCTGCAAGGAAACTACAACCCTTACCTATACCAGAGTGGAAGTGGGATCATGTTACCATGGATTTCGTGTGCGGATTACCTCGTACTAGTAGTAATGTAGTTTGGGTAATTGTGGATATATTAACCAACTCAGCACATTTCATTGCAGTTCGGATGAACTATTCTCTAGCTCGATTTGCACAGTTGTATGTGAAGGAGATGGTTAGATTACATGGTGCACCTATGTCAATAGTGTCAGATCGGAACCCTCGTTTTGTGTCTAAGTTTTCGGGTGCTGTAGACACCCCATTTTTGACCGTCCTCAAGACTTGGACGTCACCGTTGGGACACTCGGTGATCATCCATGTTAGTGTTCATTTTGAGTTCCCGGAGGTCTCGGCTACACGCCTTGCCTCAGGACCTCTCAACTCGACTCCTCTGTGTTCGGTTTCGCACCAAACGCTTCTGTTTTGTTTCTGGGGGTAGAGAGTATCTTTTTAGCTACCCCTGGCACCCACCGGCCGTGGCTTGAGGCCACGTGTTTGAACTTTGAGGCCATTGGTGAAGTATACCACTGGCCAGTCGGCATTTAGAGTGGCCGACCGACCATAGTTTTGGCCGATGGCCCCCTTTTCTGGCTGAGAACTCTTCTTAGGGAGGCTTGACCCTTTTGAAGCCCTGTTTTAGCTTCTTGAGGAAGCTTGAACCTTTTGAACCCTCGGTTTTAGCTTCTTGAGGAAGCTTGAACCTTCCGAACCCTTGGTTTTAGCTTCTTGAGGAAGCTTGAACCTTTTGAACCTTTGTTCTAAGCTTCTCCAAGAAGCTTGAACCCTTTGCTCCAAGCTTCTCCAAGAAGCTTGAACCCTTCTAAGCTTCCAAGAGAAGCTTGCACCTTTTGCCCCTTTTCCTCTAGCTTCTCCAAGAAGCTTGAACCATTGTCTAGCTTCTCCAAGAAGCTTAGCTTTCTTGGCCGTTTTGCTCCAAGCTTCTAAGAGAAGCTTGGACCTTTGAGGGTTAGCTTCCTTGATAAGCTTGACCCCACTTGACCGTTTTTATGTTAGCTTCTCTTAAAAGCTTGGCACCTTGCCTTGGCCTATAAATAGAGGGCCTCTCCTCCCATTTCAAGGGTTGGAAAAATCTGATATATACAACATATATCACTCTCTCTCTATATCTCTCTCTACATTTGTATGTGTTAGAGTGTTCCAAAGTGAGTGATTCTTGGCCTATTGCACCACACCTCACAACCACACCTCTCCACCACCAACCTAAGCTTCTTGGAGGGTCTTGAGAGGTCCTAAGGAGCTGCATTCTTGGTCCACAAGCTGCTGGAGACGCAGCCTTAAAGAAGTTCATCAAGGGTGAGTTTTTAAGTCTTAAATCACCCTTTCTTGCACACACGTTTAGCCTATCTTCCAGGCTGTTTTGGGCTTTGTCATAAACTGAAAAAAGTTTTTTTTTTTTAGTGCTTTAAATAGTTGTTTAAGGTCACTTTTTCGTTTGGGATGGTTTACCCCCTCTTAGGCCTTGTTTGGCCTTGTTTTTTAGCCTTTTTTGTGAGCTTCGGGACCACCTTGTTTGGGCCTCCTCACCACTGAAATCTTGAGGGATTTCAGTGGTGAGGATGGTGGTTTAAGGTCCTAAGAAGGAGAGGGCCATCCCCTCTCCTTGGTGCCTTCAATATGTGCCATTTTAGCCTCATGTGTGAGCACCATCCTTAAGTGCATGTTGGCCGTGTCTTAAATGTTATTTGATAGTATTTTGCCATGTATTACCACTATTTTTACTTGGTTTAGACACACCATGCTTGCTATACATACTTGTCTTGTAATGCCACGAATTGTCTCAACATGTGCCTAGCATTTAGACCACTATGCTTACTTGTTTTGGCTTAGCTTTGTGAAGCTTTTGTGCATGTTTTAGTGTGCTTGAGGTCTATTTTGGGTCATTCGGGTCATCCATGCTTTGCTTTGTATAGCTACCATGTAACCCTCCTTGGCTTGCCTTGAGTTTTAGACCATTGTTGCATGCTTGGCTTGTCTTGTTTACTTGGTTTTGCACCTTCTATAACATGATTTCGGAGCTTTCTATGCATGCCATGTATCCATGTTTATCATCTTTTAAGTGTGCTTAAAAGTTGCTCTTTGGTGCCTAAGTGTTGGACCTTGTGTGCATGCATGATTGTGTGTGTCTTAGCCTTCATCTCCATGGCATTTGGCCCTTTGTTTTGGACCTAGTAGAGAGCTGTCCAAATTAGTTTAAGACCATCCCTTTGGCATGTTGTTGCATGCTATACATGTTTGTATGTTTAGGTACTTAGCCTATTAACATGTTGCATGTTTAAGTGTCATCGCATTTGGCATACTTCTTGTGTTAAGTTGCTTTGAATACTTGCATGTGTTATGCCGTTCATGTTGTTGCATGTGTGTCATTAACATTGATGTTATATGCCTTGCATGCTTACTTGTTTAGTTCATGTGCCTATTGCACATGGTTTTGTTGTTTGCATGATCATGTTGCACACTTAGCTCACATGCCTAGGTTGCATTACATTGGCATACATGCTTTGCCTCTTCAATTGAGTATGATAGAGGTTGAGTTCATTGTTTGTTTATGTGCATTTCATTCTACATTGAACATGCATACTTGGTTTCTTGGGCCATCACGCATTGAAATGCGCGATTGATGGTCCGAGAATCGAGGACCATGTCCCTTTGAGTCACAAACATGATAAGGGATGTGTTGGTGCATACATTTGCTTGAAATGCCTTGCCATGCCATGTTTTGCCCTCTGCTGCTGTCAAAACAGGTTTCTGCAGGAAGTTTTGGCCAACTGGCCACATACAGTGCCGACCGGCCATCCATTGGTAGCCGATAGCTTCATTTGTGGTCGATGAGAATTCCCCGTGGCCGATGAGAATTCCCCATGGTCGGTGATGATTCCACTTGGTCGGTGGTGTTCCACAGTGTCCAGAGAGTGTTCCTTGGGAATTGTGCAATTTTCAAAGGAGAAGAGCAGGGAAAACAGAGGCAACTTGTGCATGGCGATGAACTTCCGAGCGAAGCCGAGCACGCATTGCATTGGGCCCTCATCCCGAGGCTATTTATTGCTTAAATTAGATTAGTTAATTTGCTTAGCTAATTTAATTGGTCTGTAATAATTAATTAGCTTGTAGGTTAATTAAATTTGTATTATTCTTTTGGTCCCTCCGAGCGAGGGCGAATTTGTAATAAGTGTGGGTGCGTGTGTGCATGTCTTCCAACCCCCACTTCTTTCTCACTTTTACTTACCTGCTTTTGATGGTTAGTATTAGGTCATATTTAATTAGCATACCTTATGCTATGCATGCGGGCATCCATACATTTGTCTTGCATGCATCGGTCTCGGCGCATCATACTAACTACATTGTATTTCAATTCCAAGTTGAATACGTGTTAGTTGTAGCATAATCATATGCCATCCATAGATTAGCCGAGCCTGTCTAGATTGCATCTTTGCATGTGTTGCATTAGCCATTTTAAACATGAACTAGGATCATGCATGTGATTACTAACTAGTTTTTGTTTTGGCTTGGAATACTCGGTAAGCATTTATGCTTTAGCATACCGCATGCGTGTGAGTGTTGCCATAACAGCATGATTACCATGAGGCTAGCTGCTTATGTGATATAACTGCTTGAATGCCTATGGATGGAGGTTGAATTACCTGAATTGGAATAATGCATTAAAATTGTGAGTTTTAAGCCGATAGTGGCAAAACCATCTTTTCTAAAAGCCTACTTGAGGGTGGCAAAACCTGCATTTTTAGCCTACTTGCGAGTAGCAAACCATTTTCAAAACAAACATGCTATGTTTTATTCCAATTTAGGCGATTTGGTCAATACTTGTTTGCTGTGCGCATAACATAGTAATTCTAGGCTAATAACCGGAATAAGAACACATAACGTTTTCAAAATTGGATATCATGGTTAGTAGAGGCCGATCTTCGGATCGGGCGAGAGGGGGTGCTCATAGCTGACCTTCCCCAATCGTACCCAAGTTCCCGAGCCGAGGCAACTTTGGTGATGACGGACACGTGGCCTTTGGCACCGAGTCAGGGTTTCCTAAATCCTCCCAAAATAAAATATTTAGATGGCGACTCTGTATCTGGCAAAGCAGTCCATGTTTGGCACTTCTTTCAAAAATCTGTTTTCTCAAAACGATTTGCCAGATTTGGACTCTTTGGTTCAGATTAAGAACCGTGACACAAATCGAGTCCGAACTATAGAGTAAGGCCCTCCCGGGGCCCATCTACAGGTGCGTTACAGTCAGCTATGGGTACTCGGTTAAATTTTAGTTCATCTTATCACCCTCAGACAGATGGGAAATCGGAGAGGACTATTCAAACCCTTAAGGATATGTTGACGGCTTGTGCTTTGGAGTGAAAAGGTAATTGGGATGATTATTTGCCACTTATGGAGTTTGCGTATAATAATAGTTATCATTCTAGTTTGGGAGTAGCTCCTTATAAGGCTTTGTATGGGAGGAAGTATAGGTCTCATTTGTGTTGGTATGAGGTTGGTGAGAGGCAAATGTTGGGACCTGATTTGGTGGAGGATGCTACATAGAAAATTATCACCATCAAAGAGAGATTATTGACTGCTCAAAGTAGAAACAAAAGTTATGTTGATTATCGTAGGAGAGATTTAGAGTTTCATGTGAGGGATATGGTATTCTTGAAAGTATCACCATGGAAAGGAGTCATCAGGTTTGGAAAGAAAGAAAAGTTGAGTCCTAGATACATTGGTTCATTTGAGGTATTGAAGAAGGTTGGTGAGGTTGCGTACCGTATTGCTCTACCCCCTAGGTTGGCAAGAGTACATAATGTGTTTCACGTGTCTATATTGAAAAAATATGTGCGCAGTTCGCCGTATGTGATAGATTATGAGCCGTTTCAAACTAGAAAGGATTTTTCGTATGAGGAGATGCCTGTTCAGATTTTGGATTCGGAAGAGAAAATGTTGCGTACAAAGGCCATTAAATTGGTTAAATTACTGTGGCGTAAACATCTAGTTGAAGAGGCGACTTGGGAACACGAGGATGACATGCGCAAGAAGTATCCATATCTATTCTAATGATTTACTCAGGTTAGTTTCAAGGACGAAACTTTTCTTTTAGGAGGAGAGAATGTAAGAACCTGAATATAAAAATAAAGTAAATAATTAAATAATAATAATTTTACAATCTCAAATATTTTGATGTTGAATCCTAAAGTGCAAATTAAATATTATTGCAGGGTCTTTTAATTAATTTTAAAACCTAAAATAAATTTATGGTGAAAGTCTTTAGCTTAGAGGCAAGATTTATTATTTAAAAAAAAAAAAAAATTAGTGACAAATTAGTAAGCATATTTTGATTTAATAATATTTGTAATTTATTTAAATTAATGGAGAGAGAAAATAAATTAAAACAAAAGATAATATTTTAGGGCCTTTTGTTTAGATACATAATGTAACCCTAGGTTGCTTAAACACAAAAGAGCAGCAATAGCCTAATACAATTTATACAACAGCAGTAGCAGCCACGGGAGAGAGAGAGGCTGAGAGAAAAAAATAAAATAAAATAAAAATAAGGGAAGGTGCAAACAAGGAAGGATTTTTGGGTGTGTGGTAAGTCTTTATCTTTCTTCTTCCTTTTGATTTTGTTCTTTATTCTTACTCTATTATTATTTAGTTCATTGATGGAGAGGCTGTACATTTATGTATCTTGTATATGGATATCCTGTTAAGAAATTTGAGGAGTTAAATTTATGTATAAAGAATGAGAGTAATTCTTAGTTTAAAAATTCTGTACAAAATCACAATTTTTAAAAATTAAGAAACCATATGAAATGAATGAATTATGAACTGAAATTTTTATAGTAGATTAATTACATATAGAATTGCATATCTGAATTTTCTCATAATTTTGAGAGTCGAAATCTATATTAACTAGTGCATTCAAATCTGTCCAGAAAACTAGTGTAAAATAGTAACTTCGAAAGTGTCGTTCTCTTTGGGTATAACTCCAAAAATTATCAAATCAGTGTCATTAGAACCATTTACAAGTCTAGTTTCTTACAATTTTTTGCGTTGCATTGATCACTCGTGTATATTAAGAGAACCATTAATTTCTTTAAAGTGCTACAGAAAACAACCTGTTTGGATATAATTAATTGTAAATAATTGTTTTGATAAGCAAATCAAGTGAAGCCAATTGGGTTTGAAACTTAGGATATATTAGTTGATATCTTGAGGGTTTTGGAATTTTTTGAATAGTGTGGAGTGGGTTTTGTAATTTTCAAAGTTAGTGAATAGATTGGGAAAACTTGTTTAAAACTCTGTTTTATCTTAAAATTACTTTTAATTAAGTTTCGATCTGAACCCAAAACTTGGGTAATTTTAGACCTTGAAGAACATGAGCTTAGGTAATATTTAAGAGTAACGGTGAGTTGGGTTGAGCTATGTTAGTGCACTTTAGTGTAGGCACTTAGTTTATTATTCTCTTTAGTATTTTTAAATTAGTAGTGACGTGTAGTCTTCATACTTGGTTCAGGGCACTAGTTGGACTTTCATACTTTATTCGAGGATTATATTATTTTGTTTTCAAGTGAGTAGTTTCTTGCTACATATTTTATAAATGTTCCCCTACCTTGAACTGTTGGAAAATTTAATTGTTGTTTCATGACTAAACTGTTTTGATAAATTATTATATTATCAATGGTATCAAACTATTTATGAAACATGTGTGAACTTGGCATACTGTAAACTATTTGTTTTGGTCTCATGTTTATAATGGTGAACTATCATGTTTTGCGAAACTGATATGTATTGATTATTGGGACCATCTGTATATTTTAGTCCAAGAAAATTATTCTACTGTGTGTTGTGACTCTGGCCACTAAGGAACAGATCCGGGTTGGACCATGATAACTCTAGTGCTCAACGATTGTAAGGAAAAGACTTAGGTTAGGTTAGTGACCTTCAATCGGATCGTCTTAGAGAAAAGGCCCAGGTTGCCACCCTAAGGATGACTCTTAGTTCGGTATTAGATCCAACGGGGCTAATAGCCTTGAGAATTTTGTAGCATGTTACTTGTTATTCTTGATACCCAGAAAATTATTCAGTGTGTTTGGTTTGAGTTTTCTGGATTAAGTTTTTTGAAAATTGAGTTTTTTGGTTTTCGTATTCTTTTGTTTTTAGTGAATATTTTTTAAATTTTAAACATTTTTTTTAACTTTTTTAGATGCATCTTAGTTAGATGTATCTAAAAAGTAAAAAAAATTGTGAAAAAATATTTTAAAAAATTAATAAATACATAAAAATACAAAAAATGTACTGAATTCTTTTTTTCTTTTTTTTTTTTGTATTTTTGGTATTTAGTGAATTTTTAAAAGATTTTTTTTACAATTTTTTTACTTTTTAGGTGTATTTATGTTAGGTGTGTCTAAAAAGTAAAAAAATTGCTTAAAATATTTAAAAAATTCAGTAAAAACAAAAAAAACACGGAAAATAAGAGTGTAGAATTTTCTGAAAAGTGTTTTCTGAAAACTTAAAACATTAGTGTTCATGTTGTAATCTGTTTTAAGTGAAAAATGTCATTTATCATGTTCTTGAGAGACATGAGTATTTTAATTGTTAAACTGTGGAACCTTCTTTTTGAAACAAATTGTCTTGACCAAATTGTATGCCAATCTAGTTTCTGTGATATATATCTTATTTTGAAATTGATCCCTGTTTTCAAAACTGTATATACTATCCATGTTGCTACTCACTGAGCTATCAGCTGACTTTGTTATTTATCAATTCTAGGTGTTAGAAGGACTTAGGGTGGACTTATGGCATAGCGGGGACTTAATTGCATGGACCTCTAGGACATGCATTTATTTTGTTTTAGATTGTTATGTCAAGTTTGTGCATATTTCTTTTTATTTTTATTGAGGTTCATTTAGGATTATTTTGATATGTAGGCTATTTATATCCTATAAGTTTGGATGGTATTGATTACAGTTTGTTTTGCCGTTTATACTTGTGGCATGTCACTGGATTGAGATTGGTTTTTTTTATTACTGGACTTTTGTATAGTTGTTCAATATGATTATGGATTAGTGTTTAGGCTTACATGTGCCTTGGGCTAAGGCCATGTGGGCCACGGCCGGTCTTACCCGGATTAGGGGTGTGACAGAGTCCAAGACCCGTGACATCACAACTAGTACCATAAAAAAACAATTAACAAATTTTCCACCTTAAGTAATTAAACAGAGAAGAGTAATTCTATACAAATTAATAAAATTTATAGTTTTTTTACTTGTTATTGTGGAATTTATCATGCTATTATAGTATGTCTTATTTTAAATTCTAAAATTACATTACTACATCAGTAAACAAAAAAAACAAAAATTATAAAATTTATTAATTTGTAAAATATTTTTAAATAAATAACACTTATCACAAGTAATGGTTTTGAAACGGTCAACCTCTCTCTCCCCAACTATATCAGTTGGTTTGATGATCACAAATAGCTTTCTTTGTTTTTTGTGTTAGTGTTGTCCTACAAACACAACATTGTCACTTTGGGGTCATGCTTAATTCACGCTCTTATTATCAACCAACCAACCAAAGGCCAAACCCCCATACTTATCTCACTCTTCCATTATTACAATCCTTCATATACATCCATAACCTTAAATCATTGAACTTTCTCTAATTAATTCTTCCGTGGAAGAAGGCTCTCTTTGCTTTTTTTTTATATGCTTTTTGCAAGGTATGATTCCTCTCTCTCACTCTCTCGTGTTTATATATGCATGTTTTCTTTTTTACTTCCTCCTTGTATGTGTTCATGATTATTGCAAACTTAAGGTTAATTCCTAAATTTTTGTTGGTTTTTATTTTTCATTATATTACTTATTAGATGTTTGTTTGGTAGGAGAAATTTATTTATTCTTGTATTCCTTAGATGGAAAGCTTTGAACTGTTGTGGCCTTATATTTGTTAGTTCAATATGAATATTTATATAGTTTTTTCTTTCCTTTTATTACTCTTTTTTGTTAAGAAAAAAATATATAAATAAATATTTTGTTAGTTGTTCTTTATCCTGAGAGATTGGCCCTGGCCATGGTGATGACACAAATTTTAAATGCTTTATTTTCACTATTTCTTAAGTTTTTTTCACTAATGATATGAAAAGTATTGCAAACCATTCTTGTATTTATTATAACAATTATATTCTCTTTCCTTCTTTTCTTTTTTTATAGGTTAACAATTATATTCTAATTCTACACCAGACATGCATGTCACATCTTAATTGCAACATAGCTCTGATCCTTATAATATGAAGAAAGTATCCAATACCTATTTAAAATTTTAAAATTTATTTACAATTGTGAATGTATTTGGAAAGTACAAAACACATATATGTGAAAATCTACAAACTATCACTGTCTAATATGGATGCCATACATAGATGACTACTTTGTAAATAGTATGAGTATGCTTCATAGATAATAAATTGAAACCAGACAAATTATACTTTGCACTCCTGTATTTTGTACTAAATCTTATTTTGGCTCCTACACATGAAATCATAATAGACAACCCCCTGCACTTCTAATCAAATCTTACTTTGGTCTCTACACATAAAATCGTGACAATCAACCCCTTACAGTTTTGCTCAAATCTCACTTCCCTACACAAGTGTCATTGTCTCTCTTCTTTACTTCATTTTTAAATCTTTAACAAAATCCAAATATGTGACAAAAATATGACTACGAAATAAGGGTAAAAAAGGAAAATCATTCATATTTCCCACCAATACACTGTCTTATATGAGAGTTATATAATACAATATATATATATAGGTAAATTATGCAAATAATCCCTGTAGTTTACATGATGTGTCAATTTGATCCCCGTAGTTTCAATTTGCTCGATTTTGCCCCTTCATTTAATGAACTGTGTCATTTTAGTCTAATAAATAACGATTGTTAAGTTAATTTAACGGAAGGTCAAACAATGTGTCAATTTAGTCCCTGCACTTTACACGATGTGTCAATTTGGTCCCTGTAGTTTCAATTTTCTCGATTTTGACAGAGACTAAATTGACACATTGTGAAAAATACAGGGACCAAATTAACACATTATTTAACTTTTCTTTACATTAACTTAACAACCGTTATTTATTGAACTAAAATAACACAATCCGTTAAATTAAGAGGCAAAATCGAGTAAATTGAAACTATAGGGACCAAATTGACACATCGTATAAACTACAAGGACTATTTGCATAATTTTCTCTATATATATGTATATGTTCGAATGCTAAAAATTGGAACGAAGAGGCAAGAAAATAGAGCTTTTGAAGAAAAAAATAAATCAAAGAGAAAGGAAGATGAATAGATAGAAAATTGTGTTACGATAAAAATAGAGTTTCATGATTTCAATTTATGCAAAATCCTAATTCATCTTTTTAATCGTTCACAATCTTTATTTTGTTTTAACCTAATATAGTCATAATTTGATGTAAATTTTAGGACAAATTGTATATTGGTGAAAAATGTAGATGATTTTTCTCTCTTACCCTCATGTCGTAGTTACATTCTTGTCACATGATTATATTCTGTTAAAGATTTAAACAATTAAGTAACAGAAATAGGATATTGACATTGACATTTGTGTAGGGACCAAAGTAAGATTTGACTAAAAATACAGGGGGTTGACTGTCACAATTTCATATATAGAAACCAAAATGAGATTTTACTAGAAGTGTAAGGAATTAACTGTCATAATTTCATTTGTAGAGACCAAAGTGAAATTTAGTAGAAAGTGTAAGGGTGCAAAGTGTAATTTACCCAATCGAAACCGTTAGATTTTGTAATAGTATCTTATGGAAACAAAAATTAATATAGGGATAGGGTAATCACCAATTGCAACCCTCATATTATTAATTAAAAAATTAACAAATCTTATAACATGACAATACCTTCCGTGCTATTGTGCCATAGATTTGGAGGAATCTTCCGGAGCTAGACTAATAAATCATTGTGTAGAACACATTAACCTCATATATTGTTTCTACAAATTATTTAAAGGAGAATGACGTTATATGAACTTTGACAAATATTTGTTTCTACAACTTGCTTGTGCCAACAAAATATGGGCAGTGCACTTAATAGAAAAGAATAAGAAGAAGAAGAAGAAGCAAAACATGCATAACTTGAATGTACTAGCCAAAACTCATCAGCTTTCCTGAATTTATGGTGCACATCTCAGATAATCAGGAAAAAATAAAAACAGAGCTTGAAATCAAACCTGCTGGTAGAGAGCCTAGACAAGCAATGCACAGCAATACAGAGCTTGAAATCAGAATTAAACAGAGCAATATGGAAATCAACTACGACTAATGAAGCAGATAACAAACAGCAATACAAAAACAAACACAACGCATCAGAAATTCAAATCAGACTATCAATCACAAAGCCTCTTTAACATAAAATATAGCAAATTAGAATGTTTGAATCAATTCAAAAAACAAAGTTACATGAGTCACATTGAACTTCATGTGACTCAAAACGAAATTCAAAATGCAATGCGCCAGAGCTTCATCAGAAGCAAACTAATTGGTACATATATATATACAGAGAGAGAGAGGGAAAGACAGAGAGAGAGAGAGAGAGAATGAGTGAGCTTCATTAGCATTTGCGTCTGTTATTACTAATAATACTACTTCATTCGCCATTTTCTCACGAGCAATCCGAAATTGTCAATTGAAAACCCTAGAATTCGATCAATAGTTAAACCCAAGCGACAGAGAGAGATGAGAATGATAGAAATCTCTAGAATTTGAAAATACATACTCTATTAAACCTAGAATTGAAAAATTGGAGGTCTCCATAGTCGGCTCTGGCAAGAAAGAGAAAGAGAAGCATCCGTGATGAAGAGGAGGCACAGCAGAGGGGAGAGATAGAGAGTTGGATTCATTCATAGAAATTAGGCTTACCGATTATGAATCGATCAAAATCTTCATAAAAAATCAATCAAAATCTTCATATCTTCATCAACAATTGATCGAAATCTTCAAATGAACAATAATATTGAGAGTAGAGAATCGAAAGAGAGTCGAGCAAGAGAGAGTGGAGAGTGAGATTTTCAGATAGAGAGAGAGAGAGAGAGACATACCGTTGGAGGTCTCTTCTTCAGCCGAATCGAGCGCGAAATGAAGACAGAATTGGGAAGTAACAACGAAACACACTTGGAGTTTAAATAAAATTAGATTTTGATGTAAAAAAGATTTTTTGCGACGGTTAAACAATCCATCGCAAAAAATAAGACGCAAAAAACCATATTTCTAGTTGTGTGTCTTCACTCAGCTTTGTTGTTTTAGTATCTAGTTAATGTGTAACTTTATACCTTGAAATTCAAATGTGCTCTCTCTCTCTCTCTCTCTCTCTCTCTCTCTCTCAATTGCACTTAACACTATGGATGCAGGTTCTTTTGAGAATTGTTAAATATTAATTGATGGAAACACAAACACAAGGGAAAGAGCAAAGTCTTGGGAAGAAGAAGAGGGGAACATCTCCTTCATATCCCAAACATACTACCAGTACTGATCATCATCATCAACATCATCATGGGACGACGATACAAAGTAAAAGAAATCGAAATGCATATGTTGATGGCATTGGTCTTCCTGATGATCATAAACATAATAAACATGTTGCAACCCCATCCGAGAATTTGAACTCCAAGCGCATTCCAAACTACCTGAGGTCTACCAAAAGCTCGAGCCTTGATTCTTCTTCTATTTCTAATCATGTTCATGGCAAGAAACAAGCCTCAACTTCCAATTCCAATATTAATAATACTATGGCCACCCAGACCCAAAAGCCCACTCCCAATCTTGACAGAAAAAGATCTTTTAACAAGCCTCCATCACCTAATTCTAATATTAATAGCACTACGGCCACCCAGACCCAAAAGCCTACCCCATATCTCGATAGAAGAAGATCCTTTGACAAGCCTCCATCACCTAATTCCAATATTATTAACACTACGGCCACCGAGACGCAAAGCCCACTCCTTGTCTCGACAGAAGAAGATCCTTTGACAAGCCTCCATCACCTAATTCTCTCTTATAGAAAGCAAATACTTTTGTTAATCCCACCATCACAATGAATGAGAGAAAACTCAAATCTTCTTCATTATCCAATGCTACTGTACAAAGAACCTCTTCTCTGCCAAAACCCCACCACCACCAGCACTAGCACCAAGAGAAGTTGTTGAAAGCTCCCATTCATGGTGAGGACGTCAAAAAATCTCACTCATCAATAGTAGTAAACACAAGATCACCTACTATGACTAGTAGTAGTAGTAATAGTAGTAGCAGTAATGTTAAGAAGAGCACTACAGGCACATACACCGTCATTAATAAGAAGCAAAAAAATGCTACTCCATGTATTGTTCCTATTGTTACGGCTACTGCTGCATCAACCAAAGCTCCTACTACGTAGTACTACTACTGGTAGATTTCCAGAAATAGATGATAATCCTCTAATATTGCTTAATGAATGTCACCAAAAAGAAGATCAAGAATATTCATTAATTACTAATAACTTTGAAGAAGATTTGGTAAAGTTTGAAAGCAAGCATATTGAATTTGCAACTGATATTATTCCAAGACTACTAGAAAAAGATCATAATAATAAGGAACATGTTGTCGATGTATCAATTGTAGAATTAGCTGAACCGGAGAAAAACCAACATGAGGATGTGAATAATAATATCCAACCTTATGAGCTTAAGGGGACAATTTCTTTAGAAGATCAAAATGCATTATGTCTAGATGTTAATATGGTGGAAGGAGAAGCTGAAGAAACCAGTTGTAGGTCTAGCTCTAGCTGCATTAAAAACAACCATCACAAATTAGGAAGAGAAGTTCATGACAAAGATGAAATCTATAGTGACAAAAGGAATCACCCAAAGTTGAAAGTAGAAGAGAGTTTTGTAACCAATTTGGAAGGAGAAGAGACTAGTGCAAAAGGAGAGAAGTCCTTGGAGGAGAAGGAGAATGAAGAGACTAGTGCAAAAGAGGACAAGTTCTTGGAGGAGAAAGAGACGGAGAAGGAAGAGTAACAACAAATTGTCAATGAAGAAGGAAGCAAAACAACACAGTCCAAGGAGAGAGATCATCAAGAAGAGGAAGATCATGATGCTAGCCATACGGTTCTAGTTACAAGCGAATGAGGCATAGAAGAAACAAAAGGAGAGGCAACAACGGAGCTTCTTCAACAAGGGGGACAAGTAAAAGTGCAAGGGAAGACAAATTCTCATTCTCACTCTCAAGCATACAATGATGTGATCGAGGAGACACCAAACAAGCTTGAGAGGAGAGAAAAAACAAGGTTAAAGCACTTGTTGGAGCCTTTGAAACTGTCATTTCCTTGCAAGAAGATACTCCTTGAGGATGAGCCTAAACATATACAAATTGCTCCGCCCCATGCCTATCATATATCACCATGAACTACAAGGAGATGAGTTGAGAAAAATGTATTTATTCATTAATATATAAGGACTAGTTATTGTTCCTAATATATGGCAGTTTAGTCTTTCGGATATGAAATGCATGTTTATGCAGTTCCTACATGTAATGTAACATTATTCCCAATCATTAATGAAATTGAGGGCTTGCCAAACTAAATAACAAATGATTCCTTTCGGAACTATTAGTGTAATTAGCACTGCAGGAAAAATTGTCTTTACCGATGTTTCAAAAATGCCGCTATAAGTGTTAAAAACGCCGCCAAAGGATATGCCGACGTTTTTACATTACGTCGCTAATACGGCCGTCGCTATAGGTATAAGGTGTTTTGTAACGTCACTGATACTTATAGTGATGTTTTCACAAACGCCGATATACTATTTAATCTGCTTAAATAATTCAGCCAAATATAATTGATGACGTCACAATATATAGTGGCGTTTTGAACAAAAATGCCATCTTTTTTTCCTTTATTTGTTAATTTAATTAATATAAAATATGCTATGAGGTGGTTATTTTCATTCCATTCACATTCCAATTTGCACAAAACACATCATACCAGAAAATAAGAATAAAAGTTGATAAAACCATCAAATTCAATATTTTACAGAACAATTCGACTGTACATGTTCATAAAAAGCATATAGAGCATATTTAAGTTATAAAATTCATCCCAATCTTTAAAAGCAAAAAAACAAAAAAAAAAAATCTAAAATTCACCAATTAGCACACCTGGATATTTAAATGCTCTTACCAAAAATTAAAAAAATAAAAAATTTATGTTTCTTTGAATAATTCTGATCAAGCTGTACACACTATTCCCCTAGGAAAACCTGTTTCCACTCCATCAGTGAAGGACTTACTGACTTTTGTAGAGCCAATGTTGTTCAGAGGCTTTCTGGTTATATCCCCCACTTCCTGTTTCTTTGAATAATTGGATCCAATCAATTTTCTCGCACTGTTCTTTGAAGACAAATCCACCGCTTTCTATACCTTCCCAAGAGTTCTCTTTCTGGACGCATCTGTTGAGGCCAGAGTTCTCTCCTTTTGCAGAACTTTCCTTTTGCTCACAGGTAGCTCTAATGCTTGTCTTTCCTTATTTTGTCCATCATCCAGGAACTTTATGTGGTTTCTAATTGGAGTTCTAATTTCATCATCAATCTCATGTTCTCTAGTAAAAGGAAAATTTTAAGTAATTAATTTGCAAGCCACTGCAGAAAAAATAAAGGAGAGGAGCAAACGAATAAGGGCACTTACAAGTAATAAATCAAAATACGGTTTGGAATAAGACCTTCCCAAGCCCTTTGCAAGATGCCCTCATCCTCCAGATCTTCAAAAGTAATATTCCTGATCAAAGTAAACCAAGCATCAACCATTGAAAACTAGTAGTTAAATTAGACCATACGTTTTCATGATAGCATTCAGAAACAGGTGGAACATTGTGGAAACATTTAAATGGTTACCCCAGCAAGCATTTTATGTGGTACGACTTGGGACAACATTTGCAAACTGCAAATTGCAAATCAGGATCCAACTTATTTTCACCCAGTTTGCAGACAATGCATTTATGAATGGGACATGTGAAAAATTCCCCAGCAGCTATCTTCTTCCGAAGCTCTTCTGCCTCAGCTGCACTCTTACGGTGGAGCAGTTTTGCAACACAATGTGGATGGTAAAAGAGACCACATGTTGCAGAAACACAGGGAAAGACCCACAAGGCATTTAGAAGGTAAAATTTTGGGCAAATCAGATGCAGATCCAATCACTGCTAGCAATGAGGTCAAGAAAGTCAAGCAACATAACTCACTATAGAAATGTGAATTGGCATGCTAATATATTCACCTCAATTATGGAATTCTAATCAGTTATTAGAAAACTAGAAGGAATTAGTAATCCAGAAATACATATTAAAATCAAATCAGGAAAATAGAAGTAAATAGACTCATAAATAAACTCAAATTTCTAATCTGTCTTTGGGAAAAGAAAAACAGAAAAGAAAAACAAAAATACAACCCAACAACCAGACTTCTAGAACAAATAGAAAAAAAAAAAATTTGATCACCATCAAAATCTCTTTACAAAGCAAATAAAATAAGCAAAATAGCATGAAGAATAAGGAACATAAAACCAAAGATGTGATCCAAAATACAAAGGGCAAGACCAAACTATCCCAAGAAGCATCTAGACACCCTAATGGAACTCAAGCTAGCAGATCAAAGGAGCCAAGCATATAGACAACATTTATGAAGACTAAGATATAAGTTTCATGGAAAATAAAAACCATAAAAGAGGAGAAGGATGGGAGTAGAGGGAGGGAGGAGAGGAGAATTATGCAACACAAAATCATCCAATATGACTTCACACTAAGCATCTCCAGGGATTGATTGACTCATTAATAATTTAAAATAATTATTCTATCTCATTTCAAAATATAATTTAAAGGGTTCTTACCGGATGGTCAAGTTGTGGCAGTGAAGAGAATAACAAAAAACACAGAAAAAAAAGGAGGACAGAGTCAGTTCTTACTTAACTGAGCTTGGGATTATAGCTCATATCAACCACCCAAATGCTGCTAAATTGATTGGGTTCAGTGCTGACGGTGGCTTGCACCTCGTCATCCAATTTTCTCCCCATGGAAGCCTTGCTTCTCTGCTTCATGGTGCTCTATCCATCCCCCTATTTTCATTCTCTTCTTTGCCCTGTTTCACATGTTTACACTACAATTGCAAAGACACAAACAGTCTTGATGGTTTGGCTCAAACCAAATATGAGTGCAGCAGACCATCAAGACATCAATTCTAAAATTTGGACACTAGCACCCTTGTTAGATCACAAATTATCCTAAAATATTAATAAATAAATTAATTAAAGAGTTTAACAACGTATATCTAATACTCCCCTCACGTGCGACCTTACCTCACACAGAGAGAGAACAGACTCAGCACAAAATGACATGATAATGGGAGTGATAATGAGACTTGAATGAAGACCTTCTGAAACCAAAGATATGATAAATATATTAAATCATCAATTGTTTCAAAAAATTTAAAGCCATAGTAAATGAACTAAAAAAAATACTAGATCTGAATAGTTGTATCAATTAGTTATTTAATTTGACTGAACAAGAGAGATTCAGCATTTCAAGTGCAAATGAGAGTCTAGCATGGAAGATAAGGTTTAAAGTGGCTCTTGGGGTAGCTGAAGGACTGTAGTATCTCCACTGTGAATGCCCGAGGCGCATAATCCTCAGGGATATCACAGCCTCGAACATATTACTCGCTGAAGACTATGAACCTCAGGTTTTTCGTTTTCCATTTGGTTTTTGGTTTTTTGGGAAAATAATTAGAAATCAAAATCTGATTAATTAATTTAACTTTCTGATACCATTAATGGTATGCTAGATATCTGAAGACTGATATCATGCATGGAATTGTGGATAAGAAGACTGATATATTTGCATTTGGGGTGCTGTTATTGGAAATTATAACTGGTCATCATGGAGTTGATTCATATCGACAAAGCCTAGTGATGTGGGTATGATTTAGTCATCAAACTCTTCAAATTTTTACTATAATACTAATAAGTCCTGCTACAAAATTCATCAGAAATCTTTTGAAGATAATTATTGTATACATGTTAGCTATAGGGCTTAATCCAAACAAAACTTCCAAAAATAACTGTTAAATATTTGTGTCTTATCTTGAAATACATTTATTATTTGTCCTCCTTTCTTTGTTGATCCAGAGGAATGCTTTTTTTTTTTTTGATCAACAACAAAAGCTTTATTGATAAAACAAAAAGGAAAAGAGGATAAGGCATCCTCTTACAATAGGACAATGAAAATACAAACACAAAAAAACCTGAAAACAAGCTAAATACAAGCAAAAGACTACATAGCACACACTGACACCCAGTCTCTAGCTAACAAAAAAAGTGGAACTCCCTTAAATAATGAGTTCCCTGACGCCCAAAAAGAAGATAAGTGACAAACATGATCCCACAACCCGCCCACTTCCCGAAACTTCTCTTCAAACAACCTCTGATTTCGCTCCATCCATAAAACCCAAAAAATTGCGAAGACTACACAAGACCATAGAACTTTGGCTCTCTTCGATCCTCCAAAAGTACGAAAATCAACTAGAAGCATATGCGCACTCCCTTTTGGTGCAACCCACATAACATTTCCCAAAGAAAACAATCTATGCCATAAATTTAAAGCTATTGGACAATGCAAGAATAAATGATCCACAGACTCCCCGTTCTTACAACACAGAATGCACCACTGAGGATTTAGAACACGATTAGGTCTCCTTTTCTGCAATGTATCATTTGTCAAAATACCTCCATGAACCAAGGCCCACATGAACATCTTTACCTTTAAGGGAGCACAAGCCTTCCAAACTCTTTTGCAAAAAGGAAATTGTGGAGCTTGAGGATTATCAATGATGAAATCAAAAAAAGACTTACAAGAAAATATTTCGGATGAATGAAGAGCCCAAACCCTCGAATCCTCCAAAAGAGGAAATAGAGAGAAATGATCAATTCTGGATAATAAAGAAATCAACTGCGAAGTCTCCCTATCATTAAGATTCCTAGAAAAATCAAAATTCCAGGAGATTGGAGCCAAAAGTGAGCGAGCCAAAAGTGAGCAAGCCATGGAAGCAATTGAAGAATTATGGGAACGAGCTACTCGATATAGATGCGGGAAATCGGCAGCAAAAGAAGATTGACCCATCCAAACATCCTCCCAAAACCGAACAAATTCCCCATTGCCCACCCTTACAGAAAGATGTCGGGACCAACATGTGAAAATTTGGGAAATTGACTTCCAAGGAGCACGACAGCTTCCCCTCAACACCACTTGTGAATCTCTACCATTGTCTTGAATCCCATATTTGCTTCGTATAACCAAGTGCCATAGTGAATTAATCTCAAGTGGAAATCTCCATAACCACTTGCCAAGAAGGGCCAAGTTCCTAGCTGCAATCTTACCTATAGCCAAACCCCCTTTCTCCTTGGGTAACGACACCATCTCCCAATTCACCAAATGATCCTTTTTCCCCTCATCCTTGCCCCTCCCAAAGAAAATCCCTCATCAACTTCTCTATTGCCATTGCCACCTTAACCGGGATCTTAAACAGAGATAAATAATAAATGGGAATTCCACTCAAAACAGTCTTAACCAAAGTGTATCTACCCCCTCGAGATAATAAAGCCTTACTCCATCCTTCCAATCTCTTGCCAATTTTTTCCACCACTGGAGACCAAAAAACTTCACTCCTAGGATTACCCCCCAATGGAAGACCTAAATACTTAAACGGAAGTGCCTCTATACCGCAACCTAAAAGAGATGCCCTATTCTGAATGTCATCTTGCTGCATATTAATTCCCATCATGCTACTTTTTCCTAAATTAATCTTGAGCCCTGAAAGAACCCCAAAAATCCTCAATACCGAATAGAGATTAACTATCTGATTTTCATCCCCTGAAGAAAAAAATATAGTATCATCCGCATATTGTAAATGAGTTATACTAACTCTATCCCTCCCCACCTCCAATCCCTCAAAAAGACCTGTTTCTTTAGCTCTATCAACCATCCTGCCCATTACATCTGCCACCAAGATAAAAAGAAAGGGCGAGAGTGGGTCCCCTTGTCGAAGCCCCCGCGAAGCCCTAAAACATTCCCCTGGCTTGCCATTAACTATGACTGACATATTGCAAGTTGACAAACAACCCCTAATCCAAGATCTCCACTGTTCACCATATCCTTTCTTGTCCATTACAAAATCCAAAAACTGCCAATCCACATGGTCATATGCTTTTTCAAAATCTATCTTAAAAATAAGACCCACCCTCCCTGAAATCCTATATTCCTCCACAACTTCATTTGCCACTAAGGTAACATCTAAAATTTGTCTTCCTTTTACAAAAGCCCCTTGCGTCCTGGACACAATATCCCCTAAAGACACCCTTAGACGTTTTGATAAAACTTTCCCCAAAATCTTATACAATGACGTTACCAAACTGATAGGCCTAAAATCACCAATTCTGATAGCATCCACTTTCTTAGGAATTAAACAAATAAATGTGGCATTTGAGCTTAAATTAACCACCCCTGACTCGTGAAATTCCACAAACACCCTCAACAAATCCCCTTTCACCACCTCCCAGCAATCCTGAAAGACTGCCATAGTAAAACCATCCAGCCCTGGAGCTTTATCTCTTTCACATTCAAAGACCGCCTCTCGAATTTCTGTTTCATCAAAAGGCCTCTCAAGCCATGTTGCAATTTCTAGTTCAATGATTCCCCATTCTAGTCCTTCAATCCCCAGTCTACTCACCTCTTCCTTCGAATAAAGTTGAGCATAAAAATCATAAATGCCCCTGACAATCTGATTTTCCTTGTCCTCCACAACCCCTGGGCTTACTTCCAATCTCTTAATGAACTTCTTCTTCCTTTTCCCGTCTGCAACCTTGTGAAAAGATTTTGAACTAACATCCCCTTCCTTTAACCATTTTATCTTTGCTTTTTGAGCCCAAGAAACTTGCTCCCTAAAAGATAGCTCCTCCAATTTCAATCTACACTCGACTCTTTCTTTCCTCAATGACTCAACTAAACCCCCTTGCACCTCCAATTCATCTAACTCAGCAATTCTGCTCATCACCTCTTTTTTTGAAGAATCCAAAATTCCAAACACCTTCCTATTCCAGCACTTCACCTTCTCCTTGACCATCTTCAACTTTCTCATAAATTTAAAACCTTTCCATCCATAACAACTAGCATTGGTCCACCATTCCTCAAAATTTCTCTTAAAACCTGCATGCTCCAGCCACATGTTCTCAAATCTAAAAGGCACCAGACCCCATTTTAATGGACAACTTTCAAGCACAATACGACAATGATCTGAAATTACTCTGGGTAGTGATTCTTGTCTTAAATTGGGAAAAACCCCATCCCACCCCAAAGAATATAAAAATCTATCTAATCTGCAACACACCAAATTCTCTTGAAGATTTGACCAAGTAAATCTAGTATTACACAAAGGAGGATCCACCAGTTCACACTCTCGTATAAACAGATCAAAATCTCTCATCCCCCTAGTGACTCTAATCCCATTAAGTTTTTCTAATATCGACCTAACCACATTAAAATCCCCTCCTAAACACCAATGTGGTGAACACAACCCAAATAATCCAGATAACTCCTCCCAAAAATCCCTTCTCCTAGACGGTCTGTTAGGACCATAAACCCCTGTCAGCCACCACTCTGAATTGTCTAAATTTCTAAACCTAACTGATAGCGAAAACTCCCCCACTATTGTTTCACACTCAGAAACCACTCTTTCATCCCACACAATCACAACTCCCCCTAATCTACCATTTGCAAGCAAACATGCCCACCTCCTATGTCTAGTACCCCAAAGACTTTGCATTAACCTCCTCTCACATACCTCAACTTTAGATTCCTGTAAAACAACTATGTCTGGTTACTGACTCCTAAGAACATCCTTGATCACACTCCTCTTTTTTCGAGAACCCAGCCCCCTTACATTCCAACTAATAATCTTCATAGGGAAACATTTCCTCCCCGAACCGCCTCTCGTCTCCTCTCATAATTCACTGAACTTGCTAAATTCCTTAATTCTCTTACCCCCTTTTTACTACTCTCGCACTTGGACCTATTACTCATCCTAGAAGACCCAAAAGTGTCCTCAATTTTAACCAATGACAACCCCATAACCTGAAGTAATTGCAGAAAATGAGGAATCTCACTTTCCTCAATTGGACATGTCGCATACTTGCTCAACTCATGCAACCAACTCTCTGTTTCCTCCCTCCCTTCACTAAAAACTTGGCCCCCCTTGTCAGGATGATTTTCAAAAATCCCACACTGATTATCATTCACCTAACCTTGAGATATATTAGCATGTAAGGACTCAGTCACTAAGATAGACTCATTCACAGTGGTCGTCGGGATTTCAGCAGTAACTCCTTGTACAAAATTGTTAGCTAATGAAACTTCATGAATAAGACCAAAAGAATTTGACTGATGAAACACAGATAACCCATCCCGATCCCTATCCCCTACAAAAGAAGAATTTGGAACAGCTTGTAACCCCCCATGCAAAGATGAACCTGATAAACCTTGAGCAAAGGAAGGACTGACCTGATATTGAGCTTCGGAAACCTTACCGAAACCCTCACCCCCAATGGTACAATCTTCATTGAAAAAACAATTGAGATCCCAGACATTCTCATCTTGCTCATCCTCACTGATATCCTCATCAGACTTCGATTCCGAACTTGCTGATGATCCATAATCCTCCAGATTCTGCAAAACATCATGAATCTCGAAATGGCCCTCATCCACCTCTTGAATCTGTTTCCCCGAAGCCTTTATAACCTCCATTAAATCTCCGATCCCTTCCTTTGCCGAACCATTTAAATTCTGAAAATCCCCACTTGATCTGTCAACCACATCTGCCAACCCTAATCGGGCTTCCTCTGAATTCAACTCACTATGAATGGAGGACGAAACTTGTACATGACGAACAGCTGGTGCTAAAACGTCGCATGTTGAAAATCGACTTATCTCCATCGTTGTTGTGCATCGTCGAAGACCCTCCTCTCCTTCAAAACCATTAACCTGATCAGACCCTAGGCCCAAAACCTCAATCAGGTCGGAAAGAGAAGCCCTTGGGCCAATGTTATTTGGGCCCCTATCGACATGTATAACAGCATTTGGACACCCATTAAGAACTGGATCCAAAACTTTAAAAGTTTGGCTAACATGTGCGTGTAAAAGGTCCAGTCCACCAGTTTTGCTTGAGACTAACCCATCATGGGTTGAGCCCACATCATTCCCAAGCCCATTAGACTTAAAACTAAGCCCATTAGGATCTCCAGCCTGACTGCCCCTTTCGACCCTTGCACTACCTCCATTACCCACACCCCATTCGCACAAATCACCCATCTGCCTTCTCATCTCCCTCCTACCACGTGTCGAGCCTGTCTCCTGAGACTCCTTACCTTCCTCTTCTCCGGCACTGAAGTCACCTAACCACCTCCTTTGCCGATGAACCTCCCGTCTTCCGATAGGCTTTGATAAAGCTTTCAATCGGACAATCACAGATATCTCCTCAAGTTGAACATGAAGAATCGCAGGTAAGAAGCCATTGCCACAGCCTGTAACCTTCAATCTGGCCTCAAAAAGGTTTTCAAAATTTCTGGTTCTACGATCCACTTCTAACAACCCACCACACTTTGACCCGATCCATTCGAAAACCCTCTTATTCCAGAGGTTAAAAGGCAAATCGCAGACAGAGATCCAGCCACCATTTGAGACTATAACAGTGTCCTTACTAATCATCTCCTCCGACCATCTTTCTAATCGCACCGCAATGCTTTTGTTAAAGAAACATACTCCTTGAGCACCATAATAATCAGTCTCTTCCAAACTTTTTGCAAGAAACAGAGCCTTGTTTAATTGAAAAGGCCTTAGAACAATTGAGGCCTTAAATGAACGATTTAATTCATTCTCAATCTGAGCCCACCCATCAAAAAAATCAGTTCTGGTGCATACCACCAGCTTGCTCATTTCCAAACTGAAGTTATTGCCACCACAACTAATTGATTTAGACTTAAGCACCTCAACATATGAAGCTCCTCTGTTTGCCCCTGTTTTCTGGGAGATAAACCTACTCCCGTTTGTGTTTCTTCTGTAAGTACTAAATACAGCCTAATTACTCCTATGAAGGCCTCCTTTGTCTGTAGTCTGTATCCCCTTTTCATCAGTCGTAGCCCTAGAATCTCCATAGATAACACGTTCCAACATCTCAGCCATTGCCTCCCATCCTTGACCATCAACCCCTGCTGGAATGATAATGTTATTTCGATTTACCCCAGCCTCCCATTTTGATATCTCAGCAAAGACACCATTCTTGTTACAAACTTTCTGGATCCAAAAAACTGTTGAACTGCTCGAGTATTTGGAAAAAAAAGGTTTATCACTGCCCTGACCACAAACCTTTCGCAGAGCTTGTATGGCCCAAGAGACACCCCCCAAATCCATCTTCATGATGTAACTCTTGAATCGATTCCTCTCAATGATCACCACTGTACCTCCCCTGGATTCTACATCCCTCTGAATAGTAATAAGCTTATGTTCGATTCGTAACTCCGAAGCTCCCCCGCTAAATACTCTCAACCTCGCATTCTCTTCCATCCTCAATTTGTACAGGGCATCAAGCAACGAAAGAAGATGAGATCAAAACTAGTCTCTTACACTCTCTATCTCACCGTTGGTCTGTATTTAATACCCACAAAAACCATTATTTGTTTATAGATGTATAGCTGACCAAGTTTGTGATTCTTTTAATCACAGGCAAAGAAGCAGATGTCCAAGTTTGTTATCCAGAGGAATGCTTTTTGATGTCTAAATATGTTGGTTCTTTAGGTAGGTGAATAAATTTGTTTCAACCAATAGATTTCGCAATTTAATATGACCTTTACCATGCTTGATTTTTAAATTAAATATAATATCTTCATTAAGATAACTTGTCCTATAATATATCCACAAATCTAACATGACATCAATGTTAACAAAGACCAAAATAATAAATAGAGCACCAAATCTGGACTTCTAACCTTGTATGTCATCCATAATCACCAAGAAGAAGAAAGCACAGTGCAAATTCATATCACTTACCTTTCACATGTCTTGGTCCATTATGCTTCTTGTGGGGTAGCAGCTTCTTAACATTGTAATGCCAGTGATGATAGTCAAGAGCATGAAGGGCACCCCACACACAGCCTGGCTGATTATCCCAAATTTTCTCATCAATATCTTCAGTTCACAAGTGTTTTCCCATTTACAACACTACAAGCAAAATCCTTGAAAACCCACTTACTAAAGGAATTCAGTGACTATCTTCTTCAATCTGATAGACATAATTAAGAAAATACCATGTAAATAAATATGTTGATTGCCTAGCATATGAAATTTAGAAAATAAATTCCAAATTACTAGCAGCTCAAATCACATAAAGCTTGTCAAAAATCTTAAACAAAACAAAAATCAAACACCATGTGAGCAAGGCTTTGACACAAGATTTTCACGTACCTTGTACAAAATCCAAGCAGCAACATCACTTATTACAAAATATCCATGTCTAAAAATGGTAAATGTTTATTTAATTTTTCATTTTTCAATTATTTTATCGTTGTTAGAAATTGCTTGTAAATTTCTATAATTACAAAAAATTCTGATAATCAAGCATGAAAAACAGACATAAAGAGTTCAAACACACTCTAAAAGTTGATGATCACCTAGAAAAGATCCAATTAGCATGTTCAACAACTCTTAATCAAACTAAGGAGTCTAAAAGAGAAAACAAGAACTATGCAAACTATACAAAAAAAGAAATGTACAATTGATGGTTACCATGAATAAAGTTGAACAAAAAATGGTTAAAACATTTCTTAAACAACAAAAACAAATACAAAAACAGAGACTTAGTCATACCCTTGAGAGGCGAGAAGAACAAGAACAAGAATATCCAAGTTTATATCTTCCATTTTCATATATAAGAGGAAGAAGCAAACTCCAAAATTTCTCAAAGACTTTACCACCAATTACGCACAAAAACCAACACTCACGTAACTCAGACTTGTACAAAACCACAACCATTCAGAAAGATGAAGTCAATGTTGATTAATGTGATCGACCAACAAACATTTTTGTGAACTTTCACCATAAGAAAAAACTTACAGCTCATTAGAAAAAACACACAGAACCTGTACTATACAAAACCACAACCATTCAGAAAGATGAAGTCAATGTTGATTAATGTGATAGACCAACAAAGATCACCACGAACGAGTTAGAAATAGAGTCGGTTTGAGGGTGTTAATATGCTTTGAGATCGTAGATCAATCGATCGATCGATAATCAATAATCGATATGTGTTCTCTTTAACATAAATTGGTCTATATATATATATCAAACAGATCTGAGATTGTAGATACAGATCTGAGATCGTAGATACAGATCTGAGTTTGTATATAAACAAAATTGAAAAATCAAAAAATGAGACTCACAAAATTAATCTTCAAATCGGACTGATCGAGAGCTTTGAGCCAAGATGGAGAGAGCCGGATAGAGATTACGATCGTGAATCGGAGCCAATGATGCTCAATCTAGTGAACTTTCACCATACGAAAGAGGAGTGATGAAAGCCCTAGATCTATCTCGGGACTGAGAGAAACGCATGGGCTAAAAAAGGAGAAATATGTGAATACACCTAGCACGCTTGTTTTTTTAAATGAGTTGCTTACAAAATATTCTGAAAATCGTTTTAAAACAACGTTTTTTTAAAAAATGCCATAACAAAAACGTTGTTATAGGCCAGTTTTCTTGTAGTGTAGTCACGTGGTTCTTCCCATAATACCATTTGTATCCATTAGTGATACCTTCAATTTCGTTAATAATTTGGCACAACATTAGGTGTACCTACTACATAAAGACCCATCGCAAATTTCAAAGAATAAATTAACACGATTGGAACATAAAGGACCAAAATGACACAACACATATATCGAAGACTATTAGTGCAATTATTTCTTATTTTAAAATGGACTGTAGTCCTTGTGAGATTTGAAATGCTATTACAAGATATATATATATATATATATAATACATAGAATTTAATTGAATTGGAGCTGAAGACAACTTTTAGGAGGAAGATGTTTCAATTACATAAGGTTACATTATTCGAATTAGGATGATGTATATACTTTTACAATGAAATTATTGTCTTGTATTAACTAAATTTTTAGTGCAAGTATGAAGAATAGCATTTTCTTTATTACTCTCTCTTTCTCTTGTGGACACAATAAAGAATTTGTTTATCAAAAAAGAAATGTTAGGGATCATGAAAGATTTTTCATGAAAATGATCATGAAAGATTTGTGATCCTTAGATTACTTTGATTAGTGTGTGATGCTTTATTCTGAGTATAATCCAAAGATCACAAATTTTTTATGATCATTTTCATGAAAGACTTTTCATGATACCTAACATTGCTGATATAAAAAATAACATGAATATGGTTTTATTTGAACTTTCGTATATATATTGGATAATTTCATACCACTATTTATTTTTACTAAGTTGGCAATAGTAGTTGGCACATTGTATTTTCCATTTTTTTTAAATGTAAACTATAGATGGATATAGCAAATTTCTCAAGAAGAAGTGAATCACCCACAAACTCATATCTAAATGTGTGGATTACAAGCCTCCTCATTAATCTTGATTTTTGTGTCACCAAGACTTCATTATGTTTCAAACTCTAAGATCCAAGGCTCTATAATGATTGCATGAGATAGAGAGAGAGAGATAATTTTTGTTTATTCAAAAAAAACTAATAACGTATTCTCTATATCACGTATTCAGATATAGAATTTTACAAATAAGAGAAGATAAGAGTTATTCTTTACCACCTTATTTATTATCTTGTATGTATATTCATATACAACGTCCTATCGTGTAATCCATGTAGACGTACCATGGGTCATGGTCATAGATCAAATCAAAACCTATCTAATTTTAAACACTTGGAAATACATTATGAGGAAGAAAATTGACAATAGAGTATGATAAATTACACTAACGTCCACTTCTCTCTCATATTTCTCTCTTCCCTTAGCATGAAACCATGACCACCCACGCCGACTTAATGCCATTAGTACCACCAATACATTCTCATTCCTTGTCTTTTCCCCTTAAAATTGATTGCCTCCTCACTACCGCCATAGTGCACCCCTATTAACACCAACAAAAATTGAACCCTTCACTCGTCTATCTCCAATACTCAATTTTTTTTTTTCTATCCTTAACACAGCTTTTGTCACTGGATCGAGATGGAAGTCTAAAGACTTGATGATGACAACCTCTACCAATATCACAACCACCCACTGCTAGTTGACCTTTCCCAATCAATATTATTTGCAACAATGACCATGTCCATGTCCATCATTGATCCATTTGGTAGTGATGGCATAGTACAAGATGGAGAGGACGATAGTCGCAATCTGAAGAATGAGGTACTGGAGGTCATGATCTTATGGAAGAGATGGTGACAATAGCAACGATCTAAGGAGAGAGATGGTGACGATAGTAACGATCTAAGAAGAAAGGTCTTGACATTTATGAACAAGGAAGACGGAAGTCGTGATCTAGAAGATAAAGGTGGTTGTAGTTTGTTGGAAAATAGAGGTTTAAATGCTACAAAATAATCAGTTAGGACTATAAAATAATAATAGATAAATATCTGTAAAAGGGCAATTATAGTTGTTTAAGTAAAATTGTAAGAAACACTTATCGACAAAGGCATGTGGTCATTGTCCTTAAGAATAGATCACGTTTCTCTGAGTATGTGACCCGATGCAGCGGGTTAATAGCGACCTACCCTCCAAGATTCTATTGCTAGTTCCTTGCAAATGTGCACTTACAATGTGAAAGTGTCAAGAAACAACTCTTCAATCAACCTAAATATCAAACCAAAAAATATATATAGTGTTTGGAAAGGTAGAAGATTAATTGTGATCAAATTTCATTGATTTTCCTTTTATAATATGAATAAAGAATGGTTTTTCCATAGCATCACTTGCATGCATCATAAAATTATAAAAGAATAGACTATTTATGTAAAGACCCTTGTGATAAAACCACCTTTAGTAGCTAACGGCTAGTACCAAGATAATATAACAATATAAATGTCATAATTAGTACAAAAGGCTAGGCAATATAAATATCATTCAAGGTCAATCAATTTCATAATAAAATTTACAATTTACAATTAAAACTATATTAATTAGAAAATATATTTATGTTTTGAACCACAATTAATTAAAAATACAACAACTGTGGAAACCTATTTGGAGATTGCAATTTGTTTCACAATGTTTTCGTAGAGACCCGTTTGAGCAGGGAAACGGAGTGATGGTGAATGTTGAAGAGTGTTTGGGGAAGTTGTGTTGTTGTTATGTGGTGATGGCTGGTGAAGAAGGGTGTTGTAGGGTTTTGAAGGAGTTATCCCATCTACCATCACACTTGAGCTGCAGGCTTTGCCTGTTACAACTTGTGCATCACAGGTCTGTAATAGTATCATGACAGAGTGCTACAATGGAATCAATTGTGGTGGTTAGAATATAAGTTTGTTATATAGTTGATTAGTGAAGAAATTGAGATTTCAAGAAATGAAACTTCTCTCTCTACATTCAATTGATTATCTTTACAGATTATAATCAGATATTTATATATTAGTTGGGAGTAGTTTGTTATACACTATACACTAGTCACATACAAACTAACCAACTCCTAAGCTAACTAACTTTGTAACTAAGTTGTGGCTACACCAGCTATTGAAGAAACTGAAGCTGGCTTAGCTGCTTAGCTGCTGAGCTGAGTTTGGAAACGGGTGTGGTATTCTCAACATGCCCCTATAAGCTGATGGGGTGTGTAGACTCCATTAGCTTGGACTTGAGATACAAGAACCGAGCCACAGATAAAGGTTTTGTAAAGAGATCAGCCAACTGATCTTGAGTAAGAATATAGTGCAAAGTCAGTTGTTTAGGAAGGTCCACCTCGATATGCTTGGAACGAGAATGAAACATGGGATTGGAAGCAAGAGCAATGGAGGAGACATTGTCACACCACAAAATGGGAAGAGTAGGAGATGAAATAGCCAAATCCTGAAGCAGCATTTGAATCCAAGTCAATTCGACAATAGCATGAGCCAATGCTTTATATTCTGCTTTTGTGGACGAGCAAGGCATAGTGGCCTGCTTCTTAGCTGACCAAGAAATAAGATTAGAACCCAAAAATATGCAATATCCAGAGGTGGATTTCCTATCAATCACATCCCTCTGCCCAATTGAAGTTGGAAAAGGCATGAAGATCAAAAGTACTAGGTTGATATGTCAAACCATGAGTAATGGTGCCCTGAACAAATCTCAGTAAGCGTTTAACAGTTAAAAAAATGGCTAAAAGTGGGAGCATGCATATGTTGACAACACTGATTAACAGCCAAAGAAAGATTTGGGCGCGTGATGCTAAGGTATTGCAAAGCTCCAACAATACTGCGATACAGAGAAGGATTATCAAAGGGCAAATCAGCATTAGAAGGAATGGAGGGTTTGACAGCAATAGGAGAGGCACAAGGCTTGCAATCAGCCATGCCAGCTTTGGCAAGAATTTCCTAAGCATACTTATGTTGTGAAAGAAAATAGTTTAAAGCACTAGTGGGTTAAACGAAAATGCCAAGAAAGTAGGCAATGTTTCCTAATTCCTTTATAGAGAAGGCATGATGCATCTGAGTAATAAGAGACTGAATATGAGAGGAATTGTTGTCGATAAGCAAGATATCATCTACATAGATTAACAGGATACTAAAGGTGGTGGCATTTTGCTAAATGAAAAGAAAAGTATCACATTTGCTATTATGGAAGCTTTGGGAGAGAAGAAAAGCTGAAAATGTGGAATACCATGCACGAGGAGCCTGTTTTAAGCCATATAAAGCTTTGTGAAGCTTGCACACTTGGAGTGGAGAAGAAGATTGCTCAAACCCAAGTGGTTGTAACATGTAAACTTCTTCCTCAAGAACCCCATGTAGAAAAGCATTGGAAATATCAACCTGGCGAATGGGCCAATGATGATGAAGAGCAAGACACAACAAAATGCAACTAGTGGGCTGTTTGGCAATTGGGCTAAAGGTCTCTTAAAAATCAATGCCTTCTTGTTGTAGATAGCCCTTAGCGACAAGACGTGCCTTGTATCGAACAATAGTACCATCAGAATTTCTTTTCACCGTAAACACCCACTTGCAACCAATGGCATGCTTGTGAGGAGGCAAAAAAACAAGAGTCGAGGTTTTCTGGTGTTGGAGAGCAGCATACTCCTCAGACATAGTAGCAGACCAAATAGGAGAAATAAGAGCCTCTCTGTGATAGGGTGGTTCAGAATCAGTATAGAGAGGAAAATGAGAAATGTGTTAAGCAAACAAACAAGTGGGAACTGTTTTAGATCTGGTGAGCATAGGATGAGTATTTGTTAAAGGAGAAGGTAAGGGCAGAGGAAGCTAAATAGAAATAGACTGAATGGGAATAGAAGAAGTAGGTGCAGGAAAAGAGTGTGGTGGAACAGAAGCACTAGATTGAGAAGAGGAGGAAGATGAAGCTACTGTTGAAGCCATTGCTGAAGGAGGAGAAGAAGGAGAAGAACTAGGGGGAACCATAGATGAAGGGAAACAAGAAGAAGAAGACTAGAAAAAATTATGTAATTAAGGTAAAGAAATAGAGGAAGAAGTAGAGGAAAAGGGAAGAGAACCATAAGGAAAATTGGACTCATTAAAAACAACATGACGTGACAAATAAATCTTACCAGTAAGAGGATCAAGACATTGATAGCCTTTGGCAAATGGATGGTATCTAAGAAACACACACAAAATGGATTCGGGCCGCAATTTATGAGAAACATATGGTTTGAGCCAAGGAAAGTATTGGCAACCAAAAACTCTGAACTGAGAATAATCTGGTAAAGAGTGAAAGAGCATTTCAAAAAAAGATTTATTCCTCAGTTTAGAATAAGGTAAGCGATTAATAAGAAATGTGGCAACAGCCACAGCATCAAACTAGAAGTACAAAGGCATGGCAACATGATAAAGGAGAGCAATGGTTGTGTCAATGATGTGTCTATGTTTCCTCTCTGCCACCCCATTTTAGGGAGGAGTGTAGGGATAAGAATGGTGATGAATAATACCCTGAGTAGAAAAAAAATTCTTCATTTTATTGTTAAGATACTCAGTACCCCCATCAGTTCTTAAAATGTGTAAAGAGGTGTGAAATTGCTTCTCTACATAGGCCTTAAACTCTACAAATTTAGTATAGACTTCACTTTTATAGGTCAATGGATATAACCATGTAAATTTAGTAAAGTCATCCACAAAAAGAACATAGTACTTGTACACAGAATTAGAGGTATAGGGACCCCGTACATCACTGTGAATAAGAGAAAGTGGTTGATTAGTAGTAGAGTTGGACAATTGAAAAAGAAGCTTGTGGCTTTCGGCAACATAACAATCAATACATGACAGTGATGTGTGCTTATTAGTAGTAGCAGTACAATGTAAAAGTTTATGTAAACACTAAAATTTCGAGGGAGAGGGATGGCCTAGTCTATTATGCCAAGTACTGGCACTAATAGGTCAAGATGAATGAGAAGAACTAAAATGCAATTGATGCTGTGGATGAGAGAATAAATAAAGGGCAGCAGAAGATAGAAATGGCAAGAAATGATAAAGACCATTGATATTAGAACCCTTGTGGAGCACTCTCTTCGAAAGCTTGTCCTGGATCACAAAATTAGCATCATCAAATGTGATAAAACAGTTGTTATCCTTTGCTAATTTTTTAATAGAAACAAGATTAGAAGAAATTGAAGAAGCATGAAGAACATGATTAAGTTTGAAAGAATGATGAGGCGTAGGTAAGAGGCCTTTACCAGTATGCTGAATGGGTACAGAATTACCATTACCAATGGTGATGTGATCTATCCCTTGATAAGGCTGGTAAGAAGTCAGATTGGCCATGTCATTAGTGATATGATCTGTTGCTGCAGAGTCAAGGTACTAAGAAACTTGAGAAGAAGCAACAGGAGGAGAACCAGATGAAGCAAAAACAGCTCTGGAATGGGAAGGAGCAGAGGAAGAAGAAGAAGAATGATGTGGTTTATATTAAGGATCCATCCTACACCAACACTCAAGAGCAGTGTGGCTAAAACCACCACAGATCTGACATGATTGGGAAGTATGAAAATTTCAGCCTCTGCCTCTAACAGGACCATTTGTGAATCTACCAGAACCAGCACCGCCTCTGTAACCATAAGATTGACCTCTATTTCCTCTATATGAATTTCTGCCTATGAAACCACTATGGTGTCCTCGAGACTGAGAGTTGGATGAAGAAAAGGAACCTTTAACAGTAAAAAAGGCTACCGTGGGTTCTAAGGTATTATTTTTACTTTTGGACTCCAGATGAATATCTTCAGAACACAACAAAAAAGACAACTCATCCATGGTAATAGATGCAGATCAAGATCGAATAGAGGTAGTAAAAGCATCAAATTCATCAAGAAGACCATTCAGTGCAATTAAAACAAGATCTTCATCATCAATGATGACTGAAGTGAGAGTTAACTGGTTCACAATCTCTTTGATTTTGGACAGATATGCTTCTATTGAATCTGTCTTCTTGGCAACAGAATTTAATTTGTTTTTCAATTGATGAATGTGTGATCTAGAAAGTGTAGTAAACCGCTTGTGCAAAGCAAACCAGATTTCAGATGAATGTTGACATTACAATACGGATGAGTAAATTGAAGAAGATAGAGTTGCTAAAATACAACTCAAGATGTGAGCATCAATAAGACTCCATTGTACCTGATCAGGATTGGAGACCTCTGTTCTAGTTGAATCTATGATCGTAGCAAGTGGACATGAGATTGTGCCATCAACATATCCGAGCAAATCTGTAGCTTTGAGAGTATTATGAAGTTGACTTTTCCAAATCACAAAGTTACTCGAATCAAGTTTCACAGTAATAAATGAAGAAAGATGTGAGATTAGATGGAATTGAAGAAGAAGAAGAAGATAGATTGGCCATAGATCTGTGATTAGAGGATCTGTGCTCATTGGAGCTTCATGCTTTGATACCATAAAGAAATTGAGATTTCAAGAAATGAAACTTCTCTCTCTACATTCAATTGATTATCTTTACAGATTACAATCAGATATTTATATATCAGTTAGGAATAATTTGTTATAACAAACTACTGACACACTATACAATAGTTACACTACAACAAAAAAGGCTTTTGGTGACAGACTGATTTTTGATTTTATCTCCAAACATCAAATTTTCGTCACTAAAGTGATCTACGACGAAAAAAATTTGTCACCACATTCGTGGCCTATACGTCTTCGTTGAAAGTACCTAGTGACGAAAAACAGTTTCGTCTCCGAATGTTGAATTTTTCGTCCTCTATAACATCAATTTCGTCGCCAAAACTAAATAATATTTTATTTTAATTGTTTTTTGCAACGAAATATTTCGTCACCAAATAGATTTTAGTGACGAAAGTTTTCCTCACCAATGATGTGGATTAAGTTGACAAAAAATTCATCACTAAAATGAGTAGAAAAGAAAATTCTTCAATGGCAAAAAACATTTTGTCACCAAATATTTCAATTTGGCAACGAAATATTTAGCAAATATGATGAAATTATTTGTTTGGTATTATATCATTATTGACAAAATTATTCGTCATGTTTTTTGAAAATTAATAGCGACATTTTTTATTTCGTCACTAATAAAAATTAAAAATTTTGAAAATTGGAGTACTATTTTCTTCCGAATTTTTTTCTTTTCAGTAAAAATTCCCTACGCATTTCAATAACCTATTCAATAAAATATCTATTACAAATCAATACAAAAATCTATTCATTTTTATAAACATCACAATCGAATTTCAGCACTATCCACAAAAACACAATATGAACTGTATGCGGATTATAAACATGTCTCCTAATATCCACAAACAACGTCTACTAATATCCACAAAAATATCATATCAACCGCATGCGGATTACCAAACACATCTCCTAATATCCAACAACAAAACATATCTACTAATATCAACAAAAATAAAATATCAAGGGCGGATTACCCAACATGCCCTGTAATACCAACAAAAATATAAAATTTACAATGCAACCAACATACATGTAAGGTAATATGAACAAAAACACAAAATGAGCTACCATCTGCCCTCCAAATTACCAAACATATCCATATCAAATCTCAAATTTGCAAAAAAATAAAACACAAAAAAGAAAGAAAAAAAAAATGCAAGTTAGACAATTATTATCTTATCCATAAAATATACAATTTAACATGTATTTTTCGAATTAGTTTTCAAATCGGGAGTCCGGTGCGAGTTTCGTAAGTTTCCACAACTTACATTGGTCCCTCCCGACGTGTTTGGGGTGTTCCTCGGGCCGTCCCGTGGCTGTTGCACAATTTTGGCCTCCGATGACCTATTTTCAAGCTCAAGTGTGAAAAAGTGCACTTTTTGACTTAGTTTTTAAACTGAGGGTCCCATGCTAGTTCCGTAAGTTTCCACAACTCACATTGGTCCCTCTCGAGGTGTATGAGGTGTTCCCCTAGCCGTCCCGTGCCTGTTGCACGATTTTGGCCCCCGAAGGTCTATTTTCAAGCTTAAGTGTGAAAAAGTTCATTTTTAGACTTAGTTTTCAAACCAAGAGTCCCGTGCTAATTCCGTAAGTTTCTACAACTCACATTTGTCACTCCTGAGGTGTTTGAGGTGTTCTCCAGGCCATCTCGTGGTTGTTGCATGATTTTGGCCTCCGATGGCCTATTTTCAAGCTTAAGTGTGAAAAAGTGTATTTTTTTACTTAGTTTTCAAACCAAGGGTCTCGTGCTAGTTTCGTAAGTTTTCACAACTCACATTAATCCCTCCCGAGGTGTTTTGAGCTGTTTCCCAGGCTGTCTCGTGGCTGTTGCACGATTTTGGCCTCCGATGGCCTATTTCCAAGCTTAAGTGTGAAAAAGTGCAATTTTCAACTTAATTTTCAAACCGAGAACCCCGTGCTAGTTCCATAAGTTTCCAAAACTCACATTGGTCCCTCCCGAGGTGTTTGAGGTGTTCCCTGGGCCGTCTCATTCCTGTTACATGATTTTGGCCCCTGAAGGTCTATTTTCAAGCTTAAGTGTGAAAAAGTGCATTTCTGGACATAGTTTTCAAACCGGGAGTCCCGTGCTAGTTCTGTAAGTTTCCACAACTCACATTGGTCCCTCCCAAGGTGTATGAGGTGTTCCCTAGGCCATCTCGTGGCTGTTGCACGATTTTGGCCTCCGATGGCCTATTTTCAAGCTTAAGTGTGAAAAAATACATTTTTGGGCTTAGTTTTCAAACCGGGAGTCCCGTGCTAGCTCCGTAAGTTTCCACAACTTACATTGGTCCCTCCTGAGGTGTTTCCCAGGCCGTCCTGTGCCTGTTGCACAATTTTGGCCCCCGAAGGTCTATTTTCAAGCTTAAGTATGAAAAAGTGCATTTCTGGACTTAGTTTTCAAACCGGGAGTCCCGTGCTAATTCTGTAACTTTCCACAAATCACATTGGTCCCTCCCGAGGTGGTTGAGGTGTTCTGTGAAAAAGTTCATTTTAAGTTTTCACAACTTACTTTGGTCCGGTGTTTGAGGTGTTATATTACATGATTTTGTGAAAAAGTACATTTTTGGACTTAGTTTTCAAACCAGGAGTCCCGTGCTAGTTCCGTAAGTTTTCACAACTCACATTGGTCCCTCCCGAGGTGTTTAAGGTGTTCCCTAGGCCGTCTCGTGGGTATTGCACAATTTTGGACTCTGATAGCCTATTTTCAAGCTTAAGTGTGAAAAAGTTCATTTTTGGACTTAGTTTTCAAACCGGGAGTCCCGTGCTTGTTTTGTAAGTTTCCACAACTCACATTGATCCCTCCCGAGGTGTTTGAGGTGTTCCCCTGGCCATCTCGTGGTTGTTGCACGATTTTGGCCTCTGATGGCCTATTTTCAAGCTTAAGTGTGAAAAAATGCATTTTTGGACTTAGTTTTCGAACCGGGAGTCCCGTGCTAGTTCTGTAAGTTTCCACAACTTACTTTGGTCTCTCCCGAAGTGTTTGAGGTTTTACCTAGGCCGTCTCGTGGCTGTTACACGATTTTGGCCCCCAAAGACCTATTTTGAAGCTTAAGTGTGAAAAAATGCATTTGTGGACTTAGTTTTCAAACCAGGAGTCCCGTACTAGTTCCGTAAGTTTCCATAACTCACAATGGTCCCTCCCGAGGTGTTTGGGGTATTCCATGGGCCATCTCATGGTTGTTGCATGATTTTAGCCTCCGATGGCCTATTTTCAAGTTTAAGTGCGAGAAAAGTACATTTTTCGACTTAGTTTTCAAACCGGGAGTCCCATGCTAGTTCCGTAAGTTTTCAAAACTTACATTGGTCCCTCCTGAGGTGTTTGAGGTGTTCCTCGATCCTTCTCATGACTATTACATGATTTTGGCCCCTTATGGCCTATTTTCAAGGTTAAGTGTGAGAAAAGTACATTTTTCGACTTAGTTTTCAAACCGGGAGTCCTATGCTAGTTCTGTAAGTTTCCACCACTTACAATGGTCTCTCCTGAGGTGTTTGAGGCATTCCCCGGGCCTTCTCATGCCTATTACACGATTTTGGCCCTCATTGGCCTATTTTAAAGCTTATGTGTGAAAAAAAGTGCATTTTTAGACTTAGTTTTCAAACTGGGAGTCCCGTGCCAATTTCGTAAGTTTCCACAACTTACATTGGTCCCTCCCAAGGTGTTCTCTGGGCCTTCTTGTGGCTGTTACACAATTTTGACCCCCGGTGGCCATTTTTCACCCCTAAGTGTTGGAAAAATGCATTTTTCTACTTAGTTTTCAAACAAGGAGTCCCGTGCTAGTTCCATAAGTTTCCATAACTTACATCGGCCCCTCCTGAGGTGTTCAAGGTGTTTCCCGAGCCTGCTCATGGCTTTTTCATGATTTTGGAGTCCAATGGCATATTTTCAAACCTAAGTGTTGGAAAAGTGCATTTTTCTACTTAGTTTGCAAACCGAGAGTCCCATGCTTGTTCCGTAAGTTTCTACAACTTAAATTGGTCCCTTCCGTGTTATTATCATGATAATTTCTCATTGCCGAGTGTGAAGTCAGTTTCTCAAGGAAGTGAAAAAATATCAATAACAACAAAGACGTAGATAGATAGTTTATTTTAGATGTTTACAACATCATTGATTTCAAGTTAGGATATTTCCCCATCTCACTGTTATAAATATATTAGTAAATTACAATTTTTCATAGAGCTATATAGAATACTCATCTATTGTTTAATTTATGATAAAAAGTTAGATATGAGCATTAACCTTATGGTACAATAGAATATAACTGGCATATAACTCTAAAAGGTACACATTGAAGGAAATATGATAAAAGTTAAATCCCAGTTAGCAGTAATTACTGTAGAAGCTGGAAATTTGGTCAAATCAACAACCCAAACCCCTTTAAGACAGAGGTCTTGAGTACAACACAATTAAAATTTCAACAACTGCCTAGTAAAAAGCTAATAGCCTCACTACTCTACTCTAGGACCCTAACTCTTGTAAGATGCAACTACACAATTAAAATAAACGACAGATTCAAAATTTCTTAAATTAAAAGCCAACTGATATTTTCATGAAATCTGCCAAATACTAGTCTTGCTAATTGTTTAAAATATTTCCAAATCTAATAGAACACATGGGCCAAATAAACTAACAATAAAAAGGACACAGGGAGAAAGAGTCGTGGCTTTATTAGCCAACTTGTACAAGGCTATAGAACCATCAAGTTGCTGCTTTAGGTTTGTGGAACCAAGAAGACCAAGTAGTAACTCTAATCCTGCACACAAGTGATATAAGCAATTGAAATCAATAAGGACAACAATTTCAATTATGTCAAATGTCAGCCTAGAAAATGGCATACCATTGTTATCAATGAATATTGTTCTCTGATCCTCTGCAGAACAAAGGTTGGCAAGAGCCAAAGCAACTCGTCTTTGAACAGTCTTCTCTACTATACACATCAGATATAACAAATGGCTCAAAATCTACAAGGGAGAAATTAAGGGATTTAGATTCAAGAATGTGTATAAAAAAGCACTAGAACTAAACCATAATCATATAACTTAACATCTACACACAAAAAAAATGCTCACCCGTCCCTAAATCTTCTCCTCTAATCTTTTCAATGTCTTGGCTACACAATGTAATCAATAAAGTTTATAATTATAGAAACTACAAATTTGAAGACAGCGTATCATATAAGAGGAACTGACAAAAACAACAAGAAAATTTTGGTATATGATAATAATGAAAAGGCACAGATATAAACCACACTCTAGAAACCTTTAGTAGTTTGGCCATCTTGTTGTTCAATGTAGGCACCTATCTGAGAACAACTTTGGCCAACTTAACATGACTAGACATCAAATTTTAAAACCATGCACCTACATAGATGCCTGATTTTTTTTCTCTTCTTGTCAACCTGCCACCGCAAGGAGGTATCCATAGCATGGAACCACTCAACATCATTTGAACCAGAATATGGTGCCATTTTCATTTCACAAGAATTTACTAACCAGAAATACAAAGTTTGTTTTTGCTTTTGTTCTTTTCATAAAAAGAATTTAAAGCAATTATAACAAAAAATATTCCCCATCTTTTTTTTTGTTCCATATTCCTTATCATTGAAAAATAACTTCAATGGATGCATTAACTTAGGCTCATAACAAGTTACAAATGTGAATCCCACAACAAAGACATATATTACAACACACATCAATGAGAACAATTGAGACTAACTACTTCAGACTTCAATGAGACACAAACACAAACATAGTTATAGATGTTCATCATAACTGCAATTAATTTACCATTTTCCTTTTGTCAATTTACCATCATAACTGCCATTTGAAAACAAAAACTATCGAAATTCACCCACACAACAAAAATAACATATCCGGGTTTTCAGTAGGTTCACCTTTAACCTTATCCATGTGTGTGATTGTGTACATGCATGTATGTATATATATATCAATGTGTAGAAGATACATGCTCGTCAATTCCTGTCTAAGGCCTTTGAGAAGAGTCACCTTAAGATCAAACTCGATTACAAGATCCACAAAACTTGAGGCCAAAACATTCAAAGAAAAACACAGCATAACTAATAAGCATTCAAAGAAAAACATTCACCTAAACTTAAATATATTTAACATAAAGATTACACAAAAGTTATAGCTGTAACAAATCATAAGCAAGCGGTAGAAAAAAAAAAAAACTATTTTAATATCAAATCACATAATTTGTTTGCCAGAATTAATGTGCTGTTGTTAGAGGATATCCATATGACTCCTGCAAATGTTGCAGAAAAACTAATAAGTGTTGCAAAAAGGAATCACAGCAGCAAAGCTTCTATAGAGGTGGAAGAACACTGCAATCAAGATGGCGGCCAAAGCAGAGAAATAAACTAGCCAGCATAACAACAGAACAACAACTGGGGACACAGTCAGCATAATAGCAGGAAATCCATCACAGCAGATTCAAAACAACAAAATCAGTTGCAAACAACCAGAAGCAGATGTTCATAGGCCTAAAAGAAATCTATTCAACCACCACATATTAGATCTATGGGGAGGTCGAACAGATTCAATATACTGTTTGTTTAGGTTCCAGCAAACCCCAATGACAAATTTACATTTTGTAAAACAAAGTTGGGTAAAAACTGCCCACAAAATTTAGTACTCATTCACTCAACCCTCAATATGCAACACAAAACACTCCAAACAATTTATGAGAGCTAGCCAAACACTCAACCCTTAATAAAAAAAACTCCCTTACAATTAGGACCAGCTTGACAACCTGCAGAAGAAGAGTTAGATAAACTATGTGGCCCACCATCACTCAACCCACAGAACTAAGCCTAGTTATAGGGACTCACTATCTCAACCATCCTCCCTACATGAGACCAGCTTGACAACCTGCAAAGTAAGATAATGAGCAAGAATACATGAATATGGAGGTCTCACATCTCTCAACACTCATATATGGGCTCAAATTCACTCATAAACAGAACACTCTCAACTCTCAAGAATCTCAATCAATACTCCTAACTGAGGTGGCTCACAATCACTCAACCTACAGCATCCCTAATTAAGTACCAGCATAGCACTGCAGACAAAGGAAAAATGGGGAAAATGAGAAAATCCTATAGTTTCTCTCCTGCTAGATATAGTAGACAGCACAAGTAAACATCAATTTCTTCACAGTAGTGGCCAAGGAGTGGCCAGAAATTTGCCCAAATAACCAGTCCACACAGCTGCCCCAATTCACAGCAGGCCAGTGCATGTTACATTTTGTTGATTACAGTCTAACACTACTGCCTTAAATGATAAACAAAATTGTAATGTTTACAAAAATACCTTCACTACAGCTCATCTTTTCTAGGGTTCCTGCTGGGCAAGTTTATCCCGATTCTTCTGAATAAAGTTTATTGTATCCTCTTTGGTACGTTCCCCATCGTATTGCAACAAATTTCCACCTGCTAACCTGACGTACAATGTTGGATAACCTTTCAAGTCGAAAATATGAATTGGTACATCATTTGCAGTGGCATCCTACAAAGTACAAAATGGTGGGCGCAATTCAGGAATAAAATTTGTAACAAATAAAAGGATCAACATCTACGCAGATGAAACCAGTAAGTTGCAATCAAACCAATGCTTTCAATACAGTAAAGAAATATCATGGTATGGGTGTAGAAAAAGTCATAACCGAAGATACAAATAAGAAAATCATATCAATAATCAGAAAGCATAATGTAGATTAATGAATGAGAAATAAACCAACATAGATGAGCCAAAATATCAAGCTAGGATTAATTAAAAATAATTTTTACTATATATTGTTGTAAAAGCCAGAAGGAAAAGAATTTTACTCTTCAGTTTTGGAAGCCATAGATGAACAGTACATGAACCTGCAACCTAGAAATGACGGAAGAAAATGATTTCAATTTGCAAGGCAGAAATAACATTAAAGGAAAGGTACTTTGAGAGTAATATTGAAACATAATTCAAGTGCACAATATTTGCAGAAAATAACCATCTATACTAACAAAGCAACAAATCTCTTCAAGTAGTCTTTAGCTAGTTTGGGTTATAGATCTTACAATCTTTGCAATGACTACATCAGCATCACTTTCAAATGAAACAACAACTTCATCCAAGATTGGAGCCAAGTTTTTGCAGTGACCGCACTAGGGTGCATAAAATTCCAACGGAACTGTGTTACAAAACTTACCCACATATCAGCATGAATTGACTGATAAGTTGACAGTCATTAAGATCTAATAAATTTTTCTTGGTTTATGAACTCTAAATCAATTATACAAAAACAATCAATGTATTCATCAAAATTACACTTCATGATATCATTACTCGTTGTCATGTTAGGGAAAAAGAAGCAAAAAAATGAAGAGACTGTCTGCACCCCAGAATAAGAAAGTTCGGCTCCCCTTTCTCCCCGAAAAAGAGAAACACACACACACACACACACACACACACACTCTCTCTCTCTCTCTCTCTCACACACACACACATTTACAGAATATTATGACAGATTGAAAATACACTTCTAAAAAGGCATGACCTTTAACATAGAACAAGTCAATCCAGAATTCTAATTGACATAAGGACCACATAAAAAGCCAAACACCAATCCCAAGTTACTAATATGGATATGAACAAATAAAATGTTGAAAAAACTATAGTTAATACATACCATTTTCCCAAGAGTTGAAAACATTATAAATTAATCATTATTTATAACTATATAGTAGTTGAAAAAGATTTATTATTAAGAAAATTAAAATAAATTCAGTAATATATACAACCTATATGGAAAGTCATATTCATTAAAAGGATTTAATTAACACAACACTGACATACCGAAATTTGGGTTGAAGTAATTTACTACCACAAGCCACAAACTCCATGGGAGAGATCTAAGATTAAACCAGTTTAGCCAACCAAAAAAAACAAAAAAAAGGAACAAAAAAAACAAAAAAAAAACAATAAAGAAAAAAAACTAGCCATTGTGGCATTTTATCAAACACCTAGTAAACACAATCAGAATTTCATGAGAATTTACAGTGTGTAGAATCAACAACAATCCATTCAATTCAATGATTATATTGGTTATAATATGAATATCATAATCAGAATATAGAACATGTTAATCATTATATTTTCCATATTTTTTCCCCAAATTAAAATCATTCAAGTTGTTCATGGAACCCTTCAAGATAGAGAAGTTATAGAAATGTTAGAAGCAATAAATGGAATTGCTTTAATCTCATCTTGACCCAAACTCATCTGAAGACAGAGTAACAGTAGAGAATGAGAAACGAGAGACCCGAATAGAGAGAGGGGTAGAGAAAGAGAAACAGAGACTACAACTAACCTGGAATTCATGGACGGTGCTGCAAGTTGGATGGTGTTCCTTTGCGAGTTGGACAATGGTGCGAGAGAGAAACGAAGAGCTTTGATGAAGCTATACAGTCTGCCTCTGCGTGCGAAATGAGAGCAATAGATTATTTGGGTCAAGAGAATGGATTTGGTGAGGAATAGAATTTGCCTCCAAAACTACGCAGTTTTATATATTGAACTATTTGGTGACAAAATATTTATTCTAACTAATAATATTTTTAATGGAGACGAAATTTTTTGTCACTAATTTGGTGGTATAATTCTCTCAAATTTTTTGATAGCGGGAAAAAATTTTGGTGACGAAAAAAATAAAAATAATGACGAAAAATAATTTCGTCACCTAATTTTTTATTATGTATATAGATTGGTGACGAAATTTTATTTTTCTCTTTAAAAATGACACATTTAGAGATGAAATATTATTTTCTTCACTAAAAGGTAAGTCTTTCATGACAAAATTTATTTTCGTCATTAGTTTTCGTCTCCAAAGACACTTTTTGTTGTAGTGTTACATACAAACTAACCAACTCCTAAGCTAATTGACTTTGCAACTAACTGAGTTGTGGATACACCAGCTGTTGAAGGAACTGAAACTAGCTTAGCTGTTGAGTTGAGTTTGGAAGCTGGTGTGGTATTCTCAACAATTAGACTAGTATGAGTTGTGCTGGTTAAGAGAGTTAGTTAGGATTAGATATTTTTTATAGATTAGATATTTTATTACTATATAAATACTTGTGTAAGCTATAGTTTTGAATAAGATGAAGATTTATAAGATTCTCAATATGGTATCAGAGCATTGAGCTCTCATGAGCAAGATCCACGGCCTTCTAATGATAGATTCTTCTCTATCACCAAATCTCAATTTATTGATTTCAAACTTTATTTCTCTCATCACAGTGAAGCTCGAATCCAACAATTTTCTTACATGGAAGACACAAATGACAAATGTGATTAGAGCAATTGGATTTCTTGATTACGTAAATGGATTAGATACATGTCTATCTACAAAAATCATTGATGCATCTTAAAAATCTATTCCAAATCCAATTTATGCAAAGTGGCAACCAATTGATGCACATTTGCTCACTTGTCTGACTACAACCCTATCATCATCCATTTATTCTTCTATTTTCCATCTTCATCACAACGATCAGGTATGGCAATTTTTGGAGAAGTAGTTTACTTCTATATCACGTTCTCATATTCATTAACTTAAAACCAAACTCCAAACACTCTGCAAGAAATCATCTTCAATGGAGGTTTATTTGTCTCAAATCAAAGAAATTTCAAATCAACTAGCTTTAGCCTCTGCAAAAGCTGATGATGAGGATCTGGTGTTTCTAACCTTGAATGGTCTACTAGAGGAATACGATGCCTTTAAAACCTCCATTCGTACTCGATCTGAGACTATCACGATGGAAACTTTGTTTTCCTTGTTATGTTCAGAGGCTATTCACATTGAACAAAAAGTTAAACATTCCACTGGAACTGATCTTCATGTTGCCTACTATGCTTCAAGAGGATCCTCATCTTCTCCTCAGTCTGGTTATAAGTCTTCAAATTCTTCTAATTGAGGTTTTCATTCTGCAAGAGGCCGAGGTCAATATTGAGGTTCTAAAGGAAGCAGACATAATAATTTTCGAGGAGGTAGATCCAATAATAGATTCAATAATAATTGATCCAGAGGCAATTATTATTCTAACTCTGGATGTTAGATTTGTGGAGGTTTGAGTCATACTTCTCTTGATTGTTGGCATCGACTAGATCCTAATTTTTAGCCTTCCTCTTACAGTAATTCCTCATAGTCCTCTCTGTCTTAGTCAAAGGCCTATGCTGGTTCAGTGCCTCAGCCTTCCTCTAATCCTCCCATACCTCCTTGGTATGTTGACTCTGCTGTAACCAACCATCTGACAAATGACTTGTCTAATCTTTACCAATTTCAACCTTATCAAGGTCATGAACAGGTTTAAGTTGGTAATGGTTCCTCTTTACCAATAAGCCACATAGGTAAAGGTCTCTTGCCCACCCCACATTATTCTTTTCACTTATCCAATCTTCTTCATGTTTCTACCATCTCTTCTAATCTCTTATTTGTGCATTAACTTACCAAAGATCATAATTGTCTTGTTATTTTTTAGGCTAATACTTTTGTCATTCAGGACAAATGCACGAACAAGGTTTTGCATAGAGGTGTTAATGTACTAGTTCATTCCATCTTCTGAGCAATTCTCTCCCTAAGTTTTTCAGTCTAGCCCTACTACTCATGTCTAATATGCTTTGGCATCATAGATTAGGCCATCAATCTTCTCTAAAGCTTCATCATATGGATGCTCTTTCACCAAATAAATTTTCAATGAATAAGGACTTGTCTTGTATTGATTGTAATGTGTCTAAAGTTCATAGGCTTCCTTTCAAATTGTCTAATAGTTCTGTTAATTGTCCATTCTCCTTGGTTCATAGTGATGTATGGGGTCCTTTCATAGTGGTTAAGGCACCATTTCGTTTCTATGTTTTGTTAGTAGATGATTATAGTAGATTCACTTGGGTTTATCCTTTGAATTACAAAAGTGAGATGTATGATAAATTGCTTGTATTCAAAGCCTATATTGAAACTCAGTTTTAGACTTGCCTTAAGATCCTTAGGACTGATTATGGTACTAAATTTGTTAATAAAGAGTTGATACTTTATTGTCTTCTCATGGCATAGTTCATCAAAGCAGTTGTCCCTATACACAGGCTCAAAATGGCATAGCTGAATACAAACATAGACATCTTACTAAAACTGCAATAGCACTGCTTCATCACTCTTTCGTTGCCATGACTTTTTGGTTTGATGCCACTACCACAAGTACTTTCATTATTATTAAAATGTCCTCTAGTGTTTTACATCACAAGACTCCTTTTGAAATGTTGTTTCGTACCTTAACTGATTTTTCCTTTTTCAAAGTGTTTGGTTGCCAATGTTTTCCTTGGTTAAAGCCTTATACTACTCACAAGATGCAACCTAAATCCATTTCTTGTGTTTTCTTGGGCTATCATCCTACCATTAAGGGTTATAGATGTCTTGATCCTCTTTCTGGAAAAGTCTACATTTCTACGCATGTAGTCTTTAATGAATCCTGTTTTCCTTTTTTCTCAGTAGTCCTTAGTTCCTTCTTCTTCACCTTTAGATTTGTCTGCTCTTACTTCCTTTTTCTGGCCTTCTGCACCTATTTCTTCATCTGTGCTTCCTTCTAGGCCTTCTTCTTCTGCCCCACCTCATTCTGTGCCATCTTCTGCTTCTTCTGAGCCTTCTTCTTCTTCTCCTCCTGCTCATGCTCCTCTTGCTCAACCTATATCTATTTCTTCTATTACCATTGACTTACCTCCTCCTGCTCTTCCTTCTTCTGTATCTAACACGCATCCCATGCTTACTAGATCCAAACACAAACTCCCTAAGTGTCTTATTGCTACTGCCTCTCTTCTTGACACTAAACCTACCTCTGTTTAGGTTGCTCTTCAATCTCCTATGTGGATTCAAGCCATGAAGGAAGAATATTAGGCTCTTCAACAACAAGGCACTTGGGATCTTGTTGCTCTTCCACCTCATAAGATTTCCATTGGGTGCAAGTGGGTTTTTTGCATTAAAAGAAATTCCAATGGTACTATTGCTCGTTATAAGGCTAGATTGGTGGCCAATGGGTATTTGCAGTAGGAAGGAATTGATTTTCATGAGACTTTTAGTCTCGTGGCTAAACAACCCACCAACAGAATATTCTTAAGTATAGGTCTTCAATTTCAATGGCCTATCAAACAACTTGATATCTCAAATGCCTTTCTTCAGGAAGAGGTCTATATGATCTAGCCTCCAGGCTTTGTGCAATCTCCTAATCATGTATATAAACTCAAGAAGGCCTTATATGGTCTCAAGCAAGCCCCTAGGGCTTGGTACTCTACCTTTTCAAATTTCTTGCTCTCTCAATGGTTCATAAATAGTCTTTTTGATACTTCCCTCTTTATCAGAAAGATTTCTACTAGCCTTACCATCCTCTTGGTGTATGTTGATGATATTTTACTTATTAGCAGTGATTCTGCTCTGGTTGCTCACCTTCTTCAACAAATGCACAAGGCTTTTTCAATGAAAGAGCTTGGTTCTTTTTCTTATCTATTGGGCATCTCAGTTCATACACATGAACATGGTCATTTCTTATCTCAAGGTAAGTACGCAGCTACCTTATTGCAAAAAGCAGGTTTGGAAGACTGCAAACCATGCTCTTCTCCTATGGCTGTTAAAGTTAGTGCCTTTTGCCTTAGATTCTCTACCATTTTCTCAGCCTTCTTTGTATAGGAGTTTAGTAGGTGGCCTGCAATATTTGATTATCACTAGACCTAATCTCTCATTTGTTGTCAATCAGTCTTGTCAGGTTATGCATCTTCCCATCAATGCTCATTTTCAAGCAATTAAGAGGCTTCTTCGATATGTTAAGGGGTCTTTGTCTCATGGCCTCTCTTTCATTTCTAGTCCTTTTTCTCTATCTGCTTTTTCAAACCCCAATTGGGCAGGTGACAGTCTTGATTGAAAATCTACCTCTGGCTATTGTGTTTATCTTGGATCAAACTTGATTTCCTAGTCAGCTAAGAAGCAAGCTACAGTCTCTCGATCATCCACTAAAACTGAATATCGAGCCTTAGCTCATGCCACAGCTGAGCTCACTTGGCTTCAGCAGTTGCTCAAGGATTTCTGTGTTTCTTCTCCTACTATTCTTCTTATTTGGTGTGATAGTTTGTCTACTATGGCTTTAGCATCCAATCCTGTGTTTCATTCTAACCTCTTTACAAAACCCCTTGCTCCTTCTCGTTTTTATTATCTTCGCAACAAGTTGTTAGTGTTTCCTTGCCCTATCAGCTTGAGGGGGGGTGGAGGAGTTATCCCATTTACCATCACACCTAACATCACACCTGAGCTGCAGGCTTTGCTTGTTATAGCTTGTGCATCACAAGTCTGTAATAGTATCATGAGAGAGTGCTACAATGGAATCAGTTGTGGTGGTTAGAATATAAGTTTGTTATATAATTGGGTAGACTAATATGAGTTGTGCTGGTTAAGAGAGTTAGTTAGGATTAGATATTTTGTATAGATTAGATATTTGTTTACTGTATAAATACTTGTGTAAGCTACAGTTTTGAATAAGATGAAGATTTATAAGATTCTCAATGGATTCCTGTGTTGTGGCTAGTGGTGACTAGGGAAGGTAATAAACAATGGTCTTTGGTGGTAACGTTATAGATAAGTGAGAGAAGTGTTGTAATAGGTAGAAAGTGAGGAACATGTGACAGACTTGTGGAGTTTGATTAGGGTTTGAGTTTGGGTTTGGGTTTAAAGAATGGTAGTAGAGGGTGAGGAAATAAGAGAGAGAGATGTAATGGTGATGATTTAATAGTGGCAAGTAGTGGAGGTGGAAGGTTCCTAGTGGCACTAGGCAGGATGGAGGGACGTGCTCTCCTCAACTTTTCAAAAATTACAATTTTGCCTCCAATAAAAAAATATATTTTAATTTAATCCTTTTATGTAATTTCTTACAATTTTTATATCGCTATTTTCTTTTATTTGTTTTTTTTTTTCAAAAAAACATGTTTAATTTGCCATTTTAAATATTTAATTATGCTAAAAAAAATCTTATAAATTTTATACTAGAGAAATATTATATGTCACTAATTTTTTCTCGTTATTTTATATCACATTTTATATGAGTACTCATAATTGATTTATTTGTTTACAAATAATTATTACACAATTAAGAACAACTACTAAAATATTGTGATGTAATTTAGTTATTCAAAATGGTGAAAAAAACAAGTGATATATAGTAGCCTCTATATATTATTTATTTACCTTTCATTTCTTTCTCTATCCACCTATATATCTCTTTTCATGTGTGTGTATCTTAATATAAATTTGTTTTCATATTTTATGAGGACATGTGATTATTTTTTAAATCATAATGATTATCATACATAAAATTAAATTAATAAAAATAAAAATAATGGACAGTTAACTTGAGCTATACTTAATGTGTGAGTGATTTTCTGACCACACTGCCCTCCTTAGTAATTCAGTTGTAGAACTCAGGCAGAATAGATGGCACCTAGCTGTCCTGCACAGAAAGGGAAGGCTCCGGCGGTGGTTCTTCCACCCGAGAGTACTCCAACGATCAAGTCAGTATATCTCTCGAAGATAATCTATAGTGCTAAACTTAATGCTCAAAGCATAAATTGCGTACCTTAGACCCATGGGGGTGCCTCTCTTTTATAGTTTGCTCAATCCCAGTCCCACTAGAAGCCTGACTTCTATGGACTCCAATTCAGTGCTTACTTTGGATTCCTCAAGAGATAAGGATAAACTCCCTAAGAGTATTATCCTTATCCATCTTGAAGTCTTTCTTTATCACAGGACTCTTGTCCCTTATCCACTTATCTCGGATTCCGATATCTTCGGAAATAACCTTGGCCTAGCCGAGATGATTTCGGCATAACTACCAGGACACGTGGCACCTCGGCTGACACGTCGGCGTCACCTTACCACGTGCTGATACTCTGAAAATATATCCCCACAACTGCCCCCTAGGTTCTATTACCTCGGCATTCTGAGGTGATGGAACCTATATCGTTCCTCTTTCCAATACGTCGGCGTAAGAACTCTTCAGCCGAGATCATTCATTTTAGGCCGACATGCCTTCATTAGAGACCAAGAACTCAAACGAACTCCCCCACGCGCATGAGCTGTCATGCATCTCTTCTCAACCGTTCCCTTTACGCGTTCTATCTTCATTGGCCCGTGTCTGTGACGCGCTCGTAAGCCGTCTTTCATCCGTCTGCGCCGTCTGACGCATGCGTTCCTCCAAGCGCAATAAATACTCTGTTTTGCCGCCGTTTCAAGTTTTTGATAAAACTTTTCTTTTCATCTTCATTTCTTTACTTTTGCACTCGATTTTCTGGCTCTCTCTCTCTCTAAACTTTCTCAAGTCCGCCATTGCTCTAGCTCCAAGCTCTATAACCGTCTTCATTCTTCCATTTCAGCGAGGCTTTCACCGTTCCGTCGTGTCTACAACCGTTGCCTTACCTCGGCGACTTTCATTCCGGCTTCATTTGTTTTGGTAAGCCTCTGTTCCTCTTATTCCTAATTTCTTCTATGTGCTTTCGTTTACTTGCTGCCATTATTGCTCTATTCAAACATTTGATTTGCTAAACTATTCATCTGGATGCGTCTATTCCATGATTGCACTCATATCTTGAACACTTGCACTGTTTCAACACTTTTCTTGCCACTGTTCTTGACCTTTTACTTCTGTATTTCTCTCGCTTTTGAGAACCATACCTCTGTTCTTTGATTCTGAAACGTCATTCTTTGTTTCTTGTTTTCTGTTTTTCCTTTCCAGATTTGCACCCCCAATCTTCACTTCCGTAGATTTAGGTTTAGGATTTGTCTGTAGAACCTTCAATTTTAAGGGAAAACTGAAACAAGCCTTACCAGTCCTTACCCAGATTTATAAGCCAAAGTTCTAGCAACCCTTCTAAAATATCTATCTTCTGAAACCCAGCCTTTTTAATTTACGCCGACGTAATGGGTATGTAGAGACACAGGGTAGACACCCCAACAACACTCGAATTCTTTAGGCAAGAATTCTCCATTCCAGCCGATGTTCATCTTAGGCTAGCTGGGGATGATGATTTCATCATGCCCACAGATAATACGATGCCCTTCCCCATAGTAGCTTTTACTGAGTGTGGACTTCGGCTTCCACTTAATCCCCTCTTTCGTGAAGTTCTTCATTACTACAAATTGAACCCTATGCAACTTACCATCAACTCTTATCGAGTGGTTAATGGTATCATAGCCTTAGCTAGGCAGGAGAACGTTAGGATCACCCTTACTGACATCCAATACTGTTATACCATGTGCGCCCTTAACCTGAAGGAAAAAGGTTACGTCTATTACCTCAAGCCGAGGTCCACTGAATTTAAAATTATGGCCGACCTTCCAGACTCTAACAAGGGGGTTGGAGATGATTATGTTATTGTTTCGGGAAATTGGGAGTTTGGCGCAGACGAGGACGCCCATCTCTACCCTCTTCCCCGATCAGTTAAAGAAGGCAAGGGTAAGAGCCCAGCGTCAATACTTAGTTGTTTATGTTCAAGTCTTCAATATTTTATTTGTTTCTAATGTCTGTTTCTTTTGTTGCAGATGTTCGCAAGCCACCGAAAAGCTTTCGCCAATCCTACTTTCCAGGAAAAAACTTAAAGAATCTCCTAGATCTTCCAATCCAAAAGCGCAGAGCCCCACTGGTACTAAACTTTATCCCGACGTATAAATCCACTCTGCCCGACGTCCCAAAGAAGAAGCACAAAAGTCTTTCTCCACCTTCTGCCACAAATCTACCCACTGCTTCCACATCTCGAACAGACCAAGGATCTACTTCTGACCCAGCTGATTTGCCCTCCACTTCAGCCCCATACTTGATACCAATACCTGAAAGAAAACGTCGGCGAAGACTTGTAAAAACTGCCGATATGGTTCGCCCAAAGCCAGTCGTGAAAAATCTTCTAGCCAGCATTCCATCATCTGTTGTCGATCCACCTGCACAAACCCTTCCTCCATCCAAGCCGAAAAGAATCAAGAAGGCGCAACCGAAGGCCAAAGTGACTCAGGCTAAGGCTGAAGACACTTTGTCAATTTCCTAGCTGGCTCCAAGCGAAAAAGCTGCCTCTGTCCCTATGAAGAGGTTCGCCGAAGCCCTTCCCTCTGAATCTAGTAAATCAAAGAGGCCGAGGTCATCTGCAACGACCTCGGGCTCAAAGAAGCCTGATGCACCTTAGGCCCCTACAATAACTTTGGAAGACAAACCTATAATGGCTAGTGACAGTGCCGACGATATAAATGTCGGCGTGGCACTTAGCACTGTATTGCTCCTCCCTGGCGATCTAGAGCGAAATGCTGAATTTAGTGAATACGAAAACTATGCCCTGATGTTGCAACATTCTGTTCAGGTAAGTGTGTTCTGTCAGGCACGTCTCCTTCTTTCTGTTTGTCTTACAATTAGAATATTTTTCTAATACTTCCGTTTTTGTTTTCAGGCTATACAGCACGCCCACTCTTTCTCCATGCAATCTTTTCAGAACCGTGAAGAATTGGTTGAGAAAAAGAGGGAAGTCATCGCACTCCAGAAAATCGTTAAGAGCCTGCAGTCAAAGATGAAAACGCTGGAGGACCAAGCCGAGGTCGCCATAAAAGAGAGAGATGATGCCGAGGAAAAAGTAGGTGTTGCCGAGGCAATAAACAAAGTTCTCCAGGCCCAGCTAAAAGAGGCTGAGGATAAGGTGGCTCAAGCCGAGAAGGAGCTTGAGGATGCTTTGGCCACTAAAGCTGCTAAAATAAAAGATGCCGATGAGAAGGCCTATTCTCAAGGCATGGCCGATGTGACAGAGGCTTATGAAAAGCAAGTCAGAGAAGCATGCAACAAGGGTTTTTCCCTTGCTTGGATGACTTTGCTAGAAAAACTCAAAATCCCTGAAGATTCCTCTCTAAGGAATGTTAATGTCATTCCCCTGCCATTTCCTCCAACTCCACCTCCAAGCGAGTCTGATACTGAAGATAAAGATGAGGAGGAGGGTTTGGTGAGGAAATCCAAGGAAGCTACTGGGGCCAAGTCTCCTCCTCAAAATGAGCAATTCCTTGACTTGACTCAAGATGAGGAGGTTGAGGAAGTTCCCAAGGAAGCCGCCCTTGAGCAAGCACCATCTGATGTCCTTCTGGCCGACAAAAGTGTTGACAAAACCCTCGCTCAGATTGATGCCGAGATCGCTATGGAGAAGGCAGCCGGGGTATCTTCTCAACAGCCCTTCGACGTCTTGCTCCAAGTTACTACTGATGCTGAGGAACCATAACTTTTGTGTTTTTGTTCTATTGTACTTTTTGTTTTTCAGATAATGTAAGCTCTGCAAATGGCCGATGTGCTTCTTTTGAACAGTCTAATTTTTGGTTGTACCTTATGAATGAAAAACTGCAACTGTTTTCTCTGAATGCTTTATTTCTCTGATTATATCAACATGATTCTAGACTTTGGAATATTTTGTATGCCTTTCATATTTTGCCTCCTTAGTGCAATCTTCTCGGGGTTACATACCTCGGGTATAATAACTACAAGCTTTACCTCGGCAAGATACTGACCTGCAAACTTTTCATAAATTTCAAGAAGTGTAAAACATATACTATTCAATGTTAGCTTTGCAAACGTTTCTCAATGTTTCAATCAAGTGTTTTAGACAGTGATCTTAGTCTAACCTACTTGTAAATTGCTACAAATTTCAACAAGTGTTATCATATACTGTAAACTTTTCTCAAGTTATAACAAGTGTTTAAACAATGATCTACTTGTAAATTGCTACAAATTTTAACAAGTGTTTAAACAATATACTTAGCTTTTACTTCAACTTGTAAATTGCTGCAAATTTCAACAGATGATCATATGTCGGCTTAACATCATCTTGTAAATTGCTACAAATTTCAACAAGTGTTAAGCATCTTCTTTGGTTTAACCAACCTGTAAATTATTACAAGTGTGTAAGCAATAATCTCGGCTTCACTTCGACTTATAAATTGCTACAAATTTCAACAAGTAAAGAGAAACAGTAATCTCGGCTTAACTTCGACTTGTAAATTGCTACAAATTTCAGCAAGTGAAGATAAGGAACCATCTCAACTTAACTTCAACTTTTAAATTGCTACAAATTTCAACAAGTGAAGATAAGGAACCATCTCAGCTTAACTTCAACTTGTAAATTGCTAGAAATTTCAACAAGTGAAGATAAGGCACCATCTCAGCTTAACTTCAACTTGTAAATTGCTACAAATTTCAACAAGTGAAGATAAGGAACCATCTCAACTTAACTTCAACTTGTAAATTGCTACAAATTTCAACAAGTGAAGATAAGTGTCTCTGTCTTCTTTCTGCCCCCAATGTGAACCTGAGTCCTACTTGGGTTCTCATTATTCATGTTTCCAAAAACACCATTATGTAACTTTATCAATCATATGTGTTGAAAGAACTTTGGAAAGACTTTATTGATGACATCGGCCAAAAATAATGCACATCTAATGATAGAAAAATTTCAAATTACAAGTGTTCCAAGGTCTGGGCAATGCTTTGCCCTCATTATCTTCAAGCCGATAAGCTCCATTGCCTAATACCGAAGTAATTCTGTAGGGTCCTTCCCAATTTGGGCCAAGCTTGCCCTCTCTGGGATCCTTCTTGTTGCCAACGACTTTTCTTAGGACTAGGTCGCCGACTTGAAAATCTCTTGGGTTGACCTTCTTGTTATAAGCTCTGGCAAGTTGTTACTAGTATACTGCAAGCTGAATTGCAGCTTTCTCTCTTCGTTCTTCCAAAAGATCCAGATCTCGGACTAAGAGTATATCATTAGTGCCATTCTCAACTCCCTGGGTTCGGATCCCTGGGATGCCAACTTCTAGTAGAATGACTGCTTCGGTGCCATAAGCCATGGCAAAGGGGGATTCCCCTGTTGATCTTCTCGGCGTAGTCCGATATGCCCAAAGCACGTTGGGCAATTCGTCTACCCACTTTCGCTTTTCGTGACCTCTTCTTTATTCCATCCAAAATTACTTTGTTGGATGCTTCTGCTTGCCCATTACTTTGGGGAAAACTTGGTGTTGAAAAGTAATTCTTGATCTTGAATTTCGCACAAAAGTTCTTGATGAGTTTGCTGTCAAACTGTGTTCCGTTGTCGGCAACTATTGCTCTTGGAATCCCAAATCTGGTGATGATGTTTCTCCATATAAAGTTCTTGACGTCCACATCTCAAATTTTGGCAAGAGGTTCTGCCTCTATCAACTTCGTAAAGTAATCTGTTGCTACCAGCAAGTATTTTCTCTGTCCAGTTGCCTGGGGAAGTTGCCCAACAAGATCCATGCCCCATTGGGCAAATTTGAATCTTTGGGTTCAAGTCAAGAATGGTGATGTATCAAAGGTGCAAACCTTTGGCATTGTTCACACTTCTTACGAGGTTTCAAAGATCCTTTTGCATGTAGGGCCACCAATACCCCTGGCTAATGGCCCTGTGAGCTAGTGACATGCCCCCAGCATGGCTTCCACTAATTCCTTCATGAATTTCGTACAGTAAATCATCAACGTGCAAAGGGTGTATGCACATTAAAAGGGGTCGATGAAGGACCTTCAGAGAGTGTCCATCTGTCAGTCAATCTTGCCGACTTCAATCTGACTTTGTGTGCCTCCTTACGATCTTCTAGCAGCTTTCCTTCTTTCAGGAATGCAACAACTGCATCCATCCAGCTTGGCCCCATGTCCACACACATTGCTTCCTGCTTCGTGTTCTGTGGTTCTATGCTCGGGCCTGACATATAGTCAATCATGATTGTCCTTATTTTTCCAGTCTGCATTGAACTTGCCAGGTTGGCCAACGTGTCGGCGTGGCTGTTATCGTCTCGGCTTACTTGAAGTAATCTGCAGTTCTGAAATAGGGCTACCAATCTGATGACCTCTTTTGCATATGCCGACATCCTTTCGTCTCTGGCTGCAAATTCTCCTGTTGACTGGTTAACAATAAGCTGTGAATCACAAAAAACTATTACCTCATCTGCTTCTGCTGCTTCTGCCAGTTTTAGCCCTGCAATTAATGCTTCGTATTTTGCTTCGTTGTTTGAGGCATTGAACCCCAAACGGATGGACTATTCTATTATTTTTCCATCTGGAGATATCAGTAGCACTCTTGCCCCTGCTCCTTGTCGGTTTGAGCTCCCATCGACAAACAGGCGAAAGGAGTCGCCGATGTAAATGCTACAGGGTCTGAGTTTCTCTTTCCTTCGCTCTTTGGCCTTGGACTGGGGGACATCGTTCATCTTGGTTCAACGGAGCCCGATGTTCGACGCATTCTGGGGTGAACTCTGCTACGAAGTCGGCCAATACCTGGCCCTTAATTGCTGTTCTTGGCCTGAACTCCAGGTCATATTGGCCCAAGGCCACTACCCATCTTGCTATTCTTCCAGTTAAGTCTCCTTGTTGTAACAAGGACTTCAGTGGGTGCTCTGTTAGTACCACAATCTTGTGCGCCTGAAAGTAATGGTTCAGCTTCTTTGAAGCCATTACTAGGGCCGACATTAATTTCTCTAGCGGTAGATACCTTGTTTCTGCGTGGGCCAAGGTTTTACTTACATAGTAAACAGCCTTCTGTTTCGCTTTTTCTTCTCGGATTAGTACTGCACTTACTGCGTGTTCTGACACAGCTAAGTACAAAAACAGCTCTTCCCCAGGTTTAGGTGTTGAGAGGACTGGGGTTGTGGTCAGATATTTCTTTGGGTCGGCCAAAGCGCCTTACATTTCTCAGTCCAAAGGAAGTCTGTGGTCTTCTTCACCAGGTTGAAAAAAGGTTTGCATTTGTCTAAACTTTAGCTTATGAACCTGTTTAGGGCTGCGGCCCTTCCGGTGAGCATCTGTACTTGTTTTGCTGATGTCGGGCTCTGTAGATCTAGGATGGCTTTGATTTGATCTGGGCTAGCCTCAATGCCCCTTCTTGTTACCAGGTACCCTAAAAACTTACCAGATCCAACTCCAAACACGCACTTCGATGCATTGAGTCGGAGCCGATATGTTTTGAGGATTTCAAAAACCTCTTTCAGGTCGGCAAGATGACCCTTAGGCTCCTTGGTCTTCACGACCATGTCATCGATGTAGACTTCTACCGTTTGGCCGATCAGGTGTTTGAACATCTTGGTTACCAGCCTTTGGTAAGTTGCTCCTGCGTTTTTTAACCCAAAGGGCATTACCCTGTAACAGTATAGGCCTTTGGGGGTGATAAACGCTGTCTTCTCTTCATCCGGGGGGTACATGGCTATCTGGTGGTACCCCCTATAAGCATCTAGGAAGCTCATCCTTCCATATCCAGATGTGGCATCCACCAGTTGGTCAATCTTGGGCAGAGGAAAGCTGTCTTTGGGACAGGCTTTATTCAGGCTCGTAAAATCTACGCAAACCCTTCACTTACCGTTCTTTTTCTTTACTACCACAGTGTTTGATAGCCAAGTCAGATAATTGACTTCTCTGATGGCCTCCAAAGTGATCATCCACTTCTTCCTCATCGCCGGCGTGCATCAACGTCGGTCTTCTGGAACGTTGTATTACAGGTTTGGCTGATCTGTCGACGTTCAGTTTGTGACATGTGACCTCGGGGTCAATGCCAGGCATCTCATAAGGTGTCCAAGCGAACACCTCAATGTTTGTCCTTAAAAAAGCTTCCAGCTCCCTTTCCTTTTCCTCGGCTAAACCTGAGCCGAGAAGAAAAAAGCGCTCTTCATCGCCCTCCTGGACGAGGATTTTATTTAGTGTTTCTTCACTTTTGTCGGCTAGCTCTTTGCCGATATCATCTAGGACCTCCATGTCTTCATCTTCAATCTCTACCTTCCCTTGTTCTTGAATGTTGCAGGTAGTTTTCATTGCTACCATGGAGCAATTCTTTGCCTGCAGTTGATCTCCTCTGACTTCTTCAATCCCGTGTTTTGTTGGGAATCGCAGTAGTTGATGCAACGTTGAGGGAACTACCCCCATTGCATGTAACCATGGCCTTCCCAAGATGATGTTGTAAGGTGAAGGTGTATCAATTACGATGAACTCTGTTATGGTCTTCTTAGTGCCGGCTTGTACTTCCAAGTTTGTAGCGCCTAGTGGCCACGTCGGCGTTCCATTGAAGCCGACCATCGGGCCATTCGATTGCTCCATGTCATCGGGGTGAAGGCCTAACTCCTTGTAACATCTAACGTACATGATGTCACAAGAGCTGCCTTGATCTATCAGGATGTGTTTCACTTGGCACTCCCTAACCTGGAGGGATACTACCAAGGCATCATTATGCGGATGCTGGACCATCTCTAGGTCAGCTTCAGTGAAGGCTATCATCGGTCATCGGCATTCTTTAGGCCGAGGTCTTTTCTCTCCGACCTGGTTCACGTGCTGCAGGTGTTTTACTCTTTGGGTTTCCCCCCGAATGTCGCTTTCGTTCACCTTTGAGTGAATTACATTAACCACCCTAGGTCCCCCTCCCTGTGGTTGCTGTGCTAGGGGAGGTGGGGCTGTTGGTGCTTGAGGCAATCTTGCCTGCTCTTCTCTTGTCCTGGCTTCGTCGACAAGGTCCCTCAGATGGCCTTGCCTTACTAGGTCCTCTAAGTATGCTTTTAGGGCTCTACAGCCCTGAGTTGGGTGCCCTTCTTCATTGTGGCAAGCACAACGCCTACCAACATTCCTACCCATGTATTCCCCTGGGGCCTTTGCTGGTGCTCTGAAATAGGGTTGGTTTCGAATTTGATCCAGAACTTTGTGGACCGGGATTCGGAACACAGTCGTCACTGCCTGCTTGCCCCTCAATTCTATCTCTGTTTTGCTAAATCCATTGCTACTTCGGCCTCGCTTCGGTGAGCCGTTCCCTTTTTCCTGTTTTACCTCCTTATTCCCTGATGTATCCTCCTCGGCTCTGGCGTACTTCTCGATTCTTGCCATGAGTTCTTCCATGTTCTTTGGTAATGTCTTTGCCAAAGATTTCCGTAGTAAACAATCATCTTTCAGGCCGTTTTTGAAGGACACGACCGCCACTTCTTGGTTGCATTCGGGTATTCGATTGAACACCTCGTAGTATCTTTTCCCATAGGCCCTAAGGCCTTCATCCTTGCTGATCTTCAGAGCCATCAGTGCATCTACCCTCAGTGGCTGTAGCTTGTTTGTCACGAACCTGGCCACAAACATCTCGGCCAGGCCTTCCCAGGTCTTTACGCTTCCCTTTGGTAATTTGTGGAACCCATCTGATGCAATCTCCCCGAAGGACGAAGGGAACACTTTGCAGTGCAACGGCTCGTTTCCACTGTATAATGCCATTGAGTTCAAAAATAGTCCAACGTGGAAGTTAGGGTTTGACTTGCCATCGTATATTTGAAACCTCGGTATACTGAATCTCTTCGGCGCCTCAAATTTGTCCAGTTCTACCGAGAACGGTGTTCTCGGCTTGTCGGGTGAGGTGACCTCAGCTTCGGCATTCTGTTCCTTCCTCTTGAGGTAATTTCTCAAGTCTTCTTTACTCCTCCATAGAGCTCGGCTGTCTTTGGATTTTAGTCTCTTCGGTATACTGCTCTCGGCCTCGTGGTGGCCCCTTTTTGGTCTCTCTCCATGAGTTGTGTCAAAACATAACGCCTGCCCTTGAACATGCCGATGTTCTTTGGGTTCTGCGTCCTTCGTGTGATATGTCCTCTGGGACTTCTCTTGTCTTGGTTCCTCTCGTCCATCTTCCCTGGAAGGTGGGTGAGAGCACCTTCCGCTCCTGGTGTGCTGAGGTGTGTCAAGAATTGTTTTCCTTCCTCCCTTCTGAGCATTGGTTGCTGGCATTAGTGTGTCCTGTAGTGGGTATAGCGGCTGCATGGCGTTGTTTTGCATCATGAAGTTGACGACCGATTGCAGGTCTGCCAACTTGTCTGCCATCTCTTTTACCTCTTCATCCCTTCGTAGGCATCTGTCCCTCCATACCTGGAGGTTGTCTTCATTATAGTATCTGCTCTGATCCACCTTCTTTGCAGTGTCGCCCTCCTGGCCGACGTCTTGTGCTCCGTGATTCTTGTCATGAGTTTCTGCATTGTGTTTGTCTCCTTCGACGTCAAGGTCGATAGGCCTGCCACTCCCAGCAGCAGCGTCGTCCCCAACCTTTTCTTTTTGTGCGTTACTGGCCATCTATTCTTCTATCTTTCCCATAGACGGCACCAAATTGTGTGAGTGATTTTCTGACCACACTGCCCTCCTTAGTAATTCAGCTGTAGAACACAGGCAGAATAGATGGCACCTAGCTGTCCTGCACAGAAAGAGAAGGCTTCGGCGGTAGTTCTTCCACCCGGGAGTACTCCGACGATCAAGTCAGTATATCTCTCAAAGATAATCTATAGTGCTAAACTTAATGCTCAAAGCATAAATTGCGTACCTTAGACCCATGGGGGTGCCTCTCTTTTATAGTTTGCTCAATCCCAGTCCCACTAGAAGCCTGACTTCTATGGACTCCAATTCAGTGCTTACTTTAGATTCCTCAAGAGATAAGGATAAACTCCCTAAGAGTATTATCCTTATCCATCCTGAAGTCTTTCTTTATCACAGGACTCTTGTCCCTTATCCGCTCATCTCAGATTCCGATATCTTCGGAAATAACCTCGGCCTGGCCGAGATGATTTCGGCATAACTACCAGGACACGTGGCACCTCGACTGACACGTCGGCGTCACCTTGCCACGTGCTGCTACTCTAAAAATATATCCCCACACTTAAATATAACTTTTGTATCGTACTAATTTTTAATTCTACCATTGAATAAAAATTTAAAAATTAAGTTAGATTGTGATTATTGTTAAAATTTCAACTGAATGATGCCTTTCTAAGTCAAAATTCTAGTTCCATCACTGGCAGTGGGTTTTCGATGATGAGTGAAGGTGTAAAGTGGTGAATTTTGAAATTGGGTTTAACTATTTAAGCTTACAACCCACGGATCAATCCATTTGTAGTTTTTAAATTTGTTAAAAAATAGTATAATGGTAAAATGAAATTTTATTAAATTAAAAATTCTAAAGTTAAAAAATTAAGGATTAAATTTATTTTACCCCTTATGGTTTGAAAACATAAACTAAAAAATATGTTTGTTTAGGCTTAAAATATTAATATTTATTTTTTATTATTTATGACAATGGGATCATACACATTATAATTGAAAAAAATTAATAAAAAAATTAATTGGAAAAAAATTAATTGAAAAAAAAATTTGTTAGTCAAATTTTTAAATTTCTGTTTAAAAACCAACATAAACTCATTTTTTGAGTTTATATTTTTTTCCTCAAATTTATAAACTGAGACAACCATTTATAAACCAAAAAAATTATTAAACAAATTTTTATGATAATTTTTAAAATTTTTGTAAATATATATTAAAAATTAAAAACGAAATAATTACCAAATAGGCACTTAGAAATAGGCATAATTCGCAAAAGTAGAAGCCAGCGTTTGAGCCAAACATTTACGGTTAGAAATTCTATTTGAGAAAATCAAAGGAAAACCTCATATGGTCATAAACTATCACCAAAAAATTTATAAAAAAAATAAAAAATAAAAAAACTAAGTGAGTTGACTATTGATGATGGATACTATATTCCTATAAAGGAAGTTCTCATTAACAGAATTCATGATTGTAAAGTTTTCAATAAGTTGATTGCAAATAAGGATACTAGCAGATCAAAATGAAGATAGTATTTCATAGTGAATATAGTAGCAAAAACAAAAATAGAAAATTCATACGGAATTTTCATATATAATAATATGGCTCAATCTGCATGGTATTAAACAAAACACTCAAAAAGATGAATTTATTTATAAGAATTATATTGCCACATCATTTTTGTAAAAAAATTTCTCATGAATTTTATGTATGAATAGAGTTGTCCTATTTCATACATTGCATGTACGCCACAAGGTCAATATGAATGGTTAGTCATTACCTTTGGGTTATAATGTTCCTAACATATTTTATTAAAGAATGATTAAACTTTTTAGTCAATTCTCGAATTTCTATTTAGTTTATATTTATATTGGCGATAGACTTGTGTTCTTTAAAGACAAATAATCAACATTTGGAGTATCACTACCTTGCTATTAAGTAACTTAGACTTAAGTTTTTAGGAATTGTTGGTCGACTCATAGGTTACTTGGGCCAGTAAGTAGTGGGGCGTTACAAATGGTATCAGAGCTGACCCATGCACACAACTATGTGGGCCACTTATTCTGGGCTGGCCACAAGCTTGTCGTGGTATTCTGATTGATTATAGACTCTCGTGAGGACGCGATGATTTATAAGTGGGGGAGTTTGTAGCACCATGTCCCACATCGGAAGTTTGCATAGATGATCTTGGGCATATAAAGCACTACTACCTTGCTACTAAGTAACTTGAACTTAAACTTTTGGGTATTGTTGATCGGCCAACAAGTTACTTAGGCCAGCAAATAGTGGGGCATTACAAATATTTGTAACACCCTGTCCCACATCGGAAGTCTGCATGGGTGATCTTGAGCATATAAAGCACTACTACCTTGCTACTAAATAACTTAGACTTAAGCTTTTGGGCATTGTTGGTCGAACCACAGGTTACTTGGGCCAGCAAATACTGGGGCGTTACAAATGGTATCAAAGCCGACCTATGCACTGGGCTGGCCACAAGCTTGTCGTGGTATTCTGATTGATTATAGACCCTTGCAAGGACGCGAGGATTTATAAGTAGGGGAGTTTGAAACACCCTATCCCACATCGAAAGTTTGTATGGGTGATCTTGGACATATAAAGCATCACTACCTTGCTACTAAGTAACTTGGACTTAAGCTTTTAGGTATTGTTGGTCGACTCACAGGTTACTTGGGTCAGCAAGTAGTGGGGCGTTACATAATCAGTGGACACAATGCCTTGAATTGTTCAACCATTTAAGATAATAAAATTCACACATAATATATCCAGATACTGTCTGGTTCTCACGGTTGTGCCTATTTTGGCCTTGGGCATGTCTTGGTTTTCATGAATGCTTTAGAGAATTTAACATTATCAATACATTATCAATTTTCATAGAAGTGGCCCCTTCACATTTATATAAGTGATCCTTTATTCAAGTCGCTTAAAGACTTCTCTTGGAAGATACTCTTCTAGCTTTTCTAAGATATAAGTGATAATTAAAAGCATAGCTTATCTTGAATTTCCTACATACAACACATTTTGCAGATTTCACTCTCATCATAGGAATGGGTAGGAGATAAACTCCATTAGTGATTTCTGGTGAGTCATTCATAATTTGATTATCCCTTTAAACCTAAATCTTGAGATTTCTAGTCAGCTAGGTTGGGTTGACAATCTAGTGACTCGGAATTAATAACCTTTGATCTCATTCCCCTAGAGGAGCTTTACCTCATTTGCTCTCTAGTGAAACATTTTGTTAGTTGCCATTATTTTTTGATTGACCTTCACTTTAATATATCATCGATTGGTTAGTTGATCCACTATATTATTCCCAAACAACGCTCACAACTGAAAGCAATTGTCTTAAGGTATTAAGTCATTGAATACGTCGAGATTTACCATTACTCTATGTCACTCTCATTTCTAAATAGACACATATCATTTTTGTTACCCCTCCAACTTTGTCCTAGACAAAAAATTGGGATCCATTGTAGACTTATTAGCAGAACCATTAATTTAGTAAAATTCTCCGAGCACCCCCACATTTTAATTATTCTAAACAATACTATTTTTCCTTGGTGTACAACTATGAAAAAGTATTGTTACACCCCACAATTCTAATGTAAATCAAAATATAGCATTTATTGCTCATTATGCTTGTAAATTGCTTTGTGAATAGCATCACCATCATGTCATTTCATATCAAAAATTAAACATATGAATAAATAAGATCCGATTTTCTTACAAAAATATGTGGAGCCTACGATCAAATAAAAAACAATTAAAAAATCATTCTTGCTAAATAAGATATTTTAATTAAGAGACACCATTACAAAATCTTCTCTCTTATTTGAGGTAGGGTTTTTCTTTCTTAAATTAATGAGTTTCATGGTGTGTGTGGAATATTTTCCCTACAAATTTTGATTGAATTTTTACTCTTATTCACATGCTTAGATTGGAGAATAGAAATTGGTTGGATGAAAACTCTCTCTTACCCCCCTTTTCTTTATTTTGTAGAGATATTCAACTAAGAAATGATTTTTAAGATGAAAATCCTTAAATTTTCCCCTTTAACTCAAATTATTTGAAATTGGAAGAGTAGTATCTACCCTTTCGAATGTATTTTGAAAATGGAATATTGGTGGAAGTTTCAAAGGTTTAATCTCATCTCTTCTCTTAATAATCTCACAAATTGATTTTGTTAGGTCAAGGTAAAATTCATATTCCTTACTTCAAATTGTAATTATGCTTTGAAATTTTCGTTTTGAACCATAAGATGAATTGAAACATGTTACAATTGTTTTGTTGATTGTTGTGGTTGGAAAATGGGGACTATGAATCATATGGTTGATAATTCAAAATGATTGTTGAGCTCACAATTTTAATTTAGAATCAGTAAGTGGAGAATGGAATTATCAACTTTAGAAAACTTGATTGTGATAATTGAGACTTAGATAAACGAATTGGAAAAGTGATGGAGATTTGAAAAATGTTTTTGATTAAGTGGTGAAACTGGAGGAAATTTCATTTTGTCTCTCAAATTATATCTCAATAATTAATTTAACCTCTATACTTTATATAATTTCGATTTTACACTATACTATTTAATTTTGGATCAATTTCACCCTTGCAGTCAGCTACCGTCTATAATTAGACAGCACTTGCTGCTGTCTTCATTTGAGATTTCATTTCACCCCCAAACTATCCTCAAAATCAATTAAACCCCTAAACAATACGAAGTTCGAGGGTTTTAGTGATATTTTTTAGATAGTTTGGGGGATAAAATAAAATCTCAAACAAAATTTTGATGTCACATCCGTAACTTATGTTTGATTATAAACAAAAGCTAATGGCAAAAATAAAATTGATTCAAAACAAATAGTTTCGGTGTAAAATTGAAATTATAAAAAGTACAGGGATTAAATTGATCATGAAGGTATAGTTTAGGAGTAAAATAAAATTTTCTCGGTGAATCTAATATTTTGGAAAGTTGGTAATAATTTGCTTTTCAGATTATTACCAACTTCTTCTCTCACAAAAAATTAATTATAATCATCTTCCCAAAATAACCCTAAGTAATGAATAGTTGAGATTATGTTAAGCTGGCTTGAGGTTCTCAATAAAAGACCGAAAATCCGCATGAAATAAGTACCAATTTCCATCTTGCTTGCAACCAGTAAAGTGGGGGCAATTAGGTAGTTGTTTGAAAGGCCAATAGCAGATAGACAACCTAGGAATTCACCTCAGATATTGCTTGAATTGAAATGTTGTTTTGGAATGAACATAATATCGTTTAAATTCTAAGTTGTAAACATTTGTGGAAAAATATACGGATTAAATTTATTTTATCCTTGTGGTTTAGAACTGAAGCATTTTATTCTTTATTGTTCAAATATAATCAGAAAATCTTTATGTAATTTTGAACGAAAGTGCTAGTATTAATTTTTCGGGTAAATTATGTAAATAGTCTCTATAATTTACACGATGTGTCAATTTGGTTCATGTAGTTTCAATTTGCTCAATTTTGCCCCTTAATTTAACAGATTGTGTCATTTTAGTCTAATAAATAACAGTTGTTAAGTTAATTTAGCGAAATGTCAAAAAATGTGTTAATTTGGTCCCTGTACTTTACACGATATGTCAATTTGGTCTCTGTAGTTTCAATTTTCTCAATTTTGACATGGACTAAATTGACATATTGTGAAAAATACAGGGATCAAATTGACACATTATTTGACTTTCCGTTAAATTAACTTAACAACCGTTATTTATTGGACTAAAACAACACAATCCGTTAAATTAAGGGGCAAAATCGAGCAAATTGAAACTACAGGGACCAAATTGACACATCGTATAAACTACATGAACTATTTGCATAATTTTTCCAAATTTTTCCATTCAAACTAACAAAAGGTGTACTACATATTATTTTCACAGTGGATTTTGTTTTGTGAAAAAATATAATGAAATTAATACAACAAAATAACTATTTTACCCTCATTTTCTTCAAACCTAAAATTAGATTAATATGTTAATTAAATTAAAATATAGTTAAGAATCGATCAAAATATAAAACATAATAATTAAAAATTGATTTAAATATAATGAAATAAAATAAAGAGTTAATTACCAAAAAGTCCTGTTTACATATTTGGTGGTAACTTAGGTTCTGTCAAAAAGTTTTTGAACCAATAAGTCCCATTTATAGGTAAAAAGACGTTTTACCCTTTAATCCCAAAACTGAGAATGTTCTCAATTTTAAAACTGAGAATATTCTTAATTTTCAAACAGAGAATAATTTCAGTATATAATTATCAAAATTAAAAAATTTCTGTTTGGCTTCTGAGAAAAGTATGGGATTGAAAAGAAAGATAATTCTGCGAATATTCTAAGAAATTTATAATTATCAATTTTGAGAAATTTCTCAATTTTTCATGATTAAAATTATGAATATTATAAACTGAGAAGGTTCTCAATTTTAAAAAAATCTCTCTCTCTCTCTAATCTTTGCTTGCAAGGCAGTTTAAAAACAAAATATGAATGTCTAAACCAGTTGTAATCGGGTAGACCCTGGATAGGCCCCATGGCAGCGATGGTAACACCTTGAAAAGATCGAACAAAGACCAAAGATAGTTTAGATCAACTATCGAATCAAATAAGAACCTTGGGGAAAGTTTCAACATTCTGCCCTCGTAGTATTCAAGTTTGCAATTAGCAACAACAAGATCCTTGAAAATATCTTCCTCTGTATCAAACCCATCTGCCGAAGCTCTCAACCACGGCTCATTCTCTGGTTTTGCATTGCTACTTTCAAGAGTTCTGAAGAAGGAGTCCACAGTATGATCATTATCCCTCGAAATCTTCCACAAATCGGTTGTGTGAGGTCGGTTGATCATTACTGTTCTTCTTATTATTGTTTCCACCATTGTTGTTATGATTTCTTGAGAAGCATCGGGCGATGAAGAAGGATAAATTGGAGCTACGGTTTGGAATTTGAGGGAGCAAAGTATTGAGATGGTGGTGTTTTGGAAGACGACGGCGTCGTTGGAGACGGTGGCGACGAACTCAGGAAGAGAGAGAGAAAGAAGATTGATTGAAGTGAGGTTTGGATGTCTTGCCTTTAAATTGAGCTTTCTTTGGAGAAATGGCTGATGGATTTGGTGGAGAGGGAAGAGGGTTTGGATGGGTAAATTGGTCTGTTAAAAATTAATGGGACTTGAAGGAGCAAATAATTTTATCTAGGACCTAATGGAGTATAAGTTCACAAAATGGGACTTGTATGTAAATGCCCCTAAAATAAATAATAATTAATGATTGAATTAAATTTAGATTAATTCAATAGATGAAACTGGTGGAGTCTGGCGTAACTATGGAAATTACACATTCCTCCTAAATGGTCCATGCTCATTTGGAAATGTTTGCATAACTACGTAGAGGAGTCCAATTAAATCCTAGCTATCCAAAGTGCTTTTCATTTCGTAGGGTAGGGGTGTGCACGAGTCGAGTCGGTTCGGATTTGCTATTGGCCCGTCAGCTGAACCGAATCTCTCGGGTTCGAAAACTTCACATCCATTCTCGACGGCCCACTCCTTCAAAATCGACCAAAACAAATCTTTGGTTTGGCGATCAGTGTGAAAGAATAATCAGCAGGAGTGGATGATGATTTCAAAAAAATATCCGTACACAAACAGATCTAATATATGTCAAAATAGTTACAAATCTAAGAGATCTTAACAAAATATTTATAGATCTGAAAGAAATCAACTCCAATAGTTACATATCTTTTAAAAAAAAAATCAAAGTAGTTACAAATCTAATAGAGATGTACCAAAAAATTCCCTTCCCTCTGCATGTCTGATGCTCTGCCTTTTACTTGTGTTCGTTGACGATGAATAGTGTCTGACGGTGACGAGTTTGACAAAAATATCGGCGACATTATGAGTGTATTTGGTTTGTATTTTAAAACATGTTTTTAGAAGAAAATTTTCAAAAACATATTTCAAAATTACTTCTCTCTTTATTACACATCAATCAATTATTTTTTCTCTTACACACATCTACTCTATTACAACAAAATATTAAATATACAATTAAAATATACAATCAAACAAACCAAAAAAATTTCTAAACTCTCTTTTCAAAAAAAAATTAAATATTTATCTCAAAACACAAACCAAATCCACCCTATGACTTTAGTTAATGGAGATAATCAAGAGATGAGAGATTAATGAGAGGAGACAAAACCATTGTAAGCGACTAGTGATGGAAAGAGAAGTTTGATTAGGAAATTTGGGAAGAAATTTAGAAAGAAAATAAAAAAATATATGTGCGTATCGGATTCCGCACTAGATGAAAGTGGATCGGGGCTCCGCACACAGTTGGACCATCCAGGGACTGGAGTTCCTGCAACAAGAAGCACCGTTAGAGCTACCCGGCCGAGGTTGGCCGGATGACCCCTCCGGCGTGGTAATCAGTGATCGGTGAAGAAGTATAAAGTCGAATGGGTATGTATGTGTGGTGTTGATTGGAGTTGTTTAGTTACCTTCAATGTGAAGCTCCTGTTATATATATAGTGTTCCTTACTTGCTTCTCAAGGTGAATTCATGGAGTATAGGTGCTGCCAGGTGTCCTTTCAGTAATGCTCCACGTGGTGGACCACTTGATAGTTGCCATTCATTGTATATTCTCATAGTAAGCATGTTGATAACAAACCACATTCCCTTGGCTTAACAACTTCCGTGATTTTAGGCGTGGGGGACCAGCTGAGGTGGCATCCTGCACATGCTTGCGCTCACAGATCCCACGTTTCTTTGCGAGGCCACTCCAGCTCGGTACTTACGTTCTTCAGTTCGGTACTGGTGTACATTAGCGCGGCCTTTTCCAGGCTCATTTACAGAGATGGGCTGGGTGCTTATCTATTCGGCCCACTCACCTCGTCCTCTGACCTTTCCATCGAGTTAGGCCCAAGTGCTAGAGGACTTGGGCGTACTATTGATCACGAAGCTGGGCTCAATTGATCGGTCCGTATACTCATCTGACCCACTTGTATTTGGGCTTTGTTGGATTGGGCCGGCCCAAGGCTTGGACCTGACCCATTTCACATTTAGCCCCTTCATTTGCCCCCTAGCTCGCGCTAAGGTTCCCTTGGGGGGAGCTACTGTTCTGCCTTCCAAGCGTCACGTCATTTCGGCTTCTCCTCAGTTCGGCCTTGGTGGCGGTTCAATCCTGACACACGATTTCTGCATACGTCCTTTCGTGTGACGCGTGGCAACGCGCGATAGGTGTGCAGAGCTCATGCGTCGATTCCATACCGAAGATCGTGCTTTGTATGCCTGCGCGCCGACTAGTGCAATAAATGCGCAGGCCATCAATTCAAATCCCTCGATTTGATCTTCTCATTCCTTTAGTGAGTTCCAAAGACCTCTTCCCATTCATTTGGATCGATCTCGGCTTGGGTTTCTTCGCCACTGTTTCTTGATTCGTGGTTGCTACTGTGATTTCTGTAAGTTTTCTTACGATTCTTCATCTCTTTCTGTTTTAATCATCTGGTCCTGTGTGTTTGCCATCTGTGTCTCGTATTCCGCTATCTAAATCCCGTTTCTGTCCCACTAGTTTAATCAAATGAGGAAGTTCCATTCCTTAGTCGATACCCCAGAAGCCATGGCCATGTTTCGTTTAGATTACAACATTCCTCATGATGTTACCTTGTCACTGGCGAAGGTGGATGCCAAACGCATGGGCACGAGAAACACCGTTGCCTTTCCTGTCGCTGCGATTGTCGAGGGAGGGGTTCAGTTTCCTCTTGACCCGTTGGTGCACCATTTTCTGCATCAGGTCCAGTTGACCCCGATGCAGGTGTCTGTAAATCTTTTCTATGTTGTCTGTGGCGTGTCTGCCCTTAATTGACGACTAGGTTTGAACCTTGATATATGGGATATTCTGGGATGTTACACCCTCTCTCACAACAAAGACCATAGTACATACTACCTGCGTGTTCGTTCCACTGATTGTCACCTAGTCACTGGACTGCCGGACTCAGATAAACACAATGATGATTTCTTGCAAGTTGGTGGGAATTGGGAGTTTCCTGCTGGGACCGAATTTCAGTTTGAGAGGATGCCACAGAAAGACGGCTACCCAGGTCTGGGCCTCCCTTTCTAATGCCTTCTGCGTTTCTTACTTCGTTCTGAATATTGTTCTGATGGTTTGCTTTCTTTTTTACAGAACCTTCCCGTTTCCAGCGAAGACCGAATCAGGAGAATGCTGAAGCCATCAAGGCTGCCTTGAGGTACAAGAGAAGATCTGCTCCTGAGTTGTTGGATTATCAGTCAAGTTACCGCTCTGTTATGCCGAAGAAGGCGAGACTCGCTGCTGCCCTTTTGGATTCTGATACCGAGACCGAGGTGTCTCTTACCCCGCTGGTTCCGAGACGCCGCACTGTTCAAGATGCAGCTGAGGGAGCGCCCTCCCATGTCCCCAGTTTCGCAGGGAGCGGATCAGTGGCGAAGAGGAGGGTATTGATGGACTTAGAGGCTGAGGCTTTCGAAGCCCCTAGCGCTTTGCAATTCCCCGTGGAGAAGACCGAGACGAAGAGCCTTATGGAGGTGAAGATGGAGGTTGGGGCATCTGGGACCCCGGTAACTACCGCCGAGCCCTCTGCCTCAGTCGCTGCCCGAGCAAAAAAGAGAAGGAGGGAAACTGGCAAGGCCGTGGTGGGGGAGATTTCTCAGGATCCCACTGAAGATAAAACTTTTGAGAGATGGGAGCCACCGATATCATATGAGGACAGGCCCATCTCCACCTCTGATTCAGTTGTTGCTTCACAGGATTTTGCCTTTAGTTTAACCAAGTTTTTGTTGATGCCGGTTGATATGGCTGGACATAATGGGCCTTGTGACATTCCTATCCTGAAGGGGACCCTCCAAATGTTGACTCCTGTAGGCTCTTTTTTCTTCGCTTTTCTTGACCTTACTGTTGTATTGCCATCTTTCTTTTTTCTAAGTTCTTTGTCGTCCTTTGCAGTGTATCCAGAGAATGCACCTGTCCATTACTCGTGCTGAGGAGATGGAAAGGGCCGTGCTGGAGGCTGCAATGAATGCAGAAAGACTGACAGTAAGCTTGGAGTCGAAGAAGGAGGGATGCCGAACCGCTGAAAGGGAATTCTTCTGTTTGAACAAAATTGTCGCTTCCGTTGAACAATCGAAGGAGGCTGCCATTGAGACCCAGGCCCAGCTTGAGGGGAAGGTGGCAGAGCTGGAGGCCGTTATTGCTATGATGGCTGCCGAGCGTCTTTGTTGGAGGCCAAACATTGGCAGTGGGATTGGAGCCGCCTACAAGGAGGAGGTTCTAGTGCTGCGAGACAAGCTCTTTGTGAAGGGTTGGACGAGTGCCTTAGCTGCTGCGATAGTTCCTGAAGGCTCTTCTCTGTATCGTGATGTCCCTGTTCCTTCGAAATCCTTAGGTTTAAAGACTACTCATATCCCTGCTGTTCTGCCAGACAATGTTTCCCCTGAAGATGACCCTGTGAATGAGACCCAGAGCATGAATGTTGCCACTGAAACGATGGACATTGAAGGGGTTGCTACCCTGGAGACCGAAGCCACGGAGGATGTAGTTAAGGTGGCTCCTATTTCTCAGGAAGTTGGAGCTCCCTCTACTGCTCTTCCTGCGGATGGTCTTGACAAAATTGCTGATGCTGCTCCGGAACTGCCCACTGTTGATGAAAGTTGATTGTTGAAGTGATGAGAGTTGAAAGTTGAACCTTTTACATTTCTGTTCTGATGAAGACAATTTTTTCCTTTCCCCCCCCCCTTTTTTTTTTTTTTTTTACTGCTGGTTACGAGGCCTTCTGTGCCCTTTGCTTGGATGATATGATTTTCTTTTTGAACTCTGCAATTTGATGTTGTTTAGCTTCTATGTTTGAACATTTCCTATACTTGCTTGCCCCCGGCCGAGCATTGTTGGGACCTCGGGGCTGAATAGATGCTCGGTCTGGTTCTGTGTTACCTTTTAATGGATGTTCTGTTTGATTCTATACTGCTTGCCCCCGGCCGAGCGCTGTTGGGACCTCGGGGCCGAACTGATGCTCTGTGTGGCATTGCACTTATTTGCCCGTTAGGACCTCGGGCGAACTAGTGATCGGCGTGGCTACTGGATATATGGTATGGCTGCTTTGAGTTCATAAGTGGGTCTTACTTAGGTCGAGTTGGTTTTGTAAGAAAACAATTGTTTGCCCCGGAGCTAAGTAAGATCGAAATTGTTTTGGAAGAATCGCTTGAGTCTGTTTCAACTTTGACAGTACAAGTGTTCTTTGTGTTGTTACTTAAGAAGTTACGTAAGTGCAGATGTGTGCTTAGGAGATGTCGATGACTTCCTGCGATGCCACTTAGCTAAAATAGGGGTGTTTACTTAAGACATGTTAGTACGGTTTCCACCAAGCAATTCCACTTGGCTAAATAGAAATGTTTACTTAAGATACATTAGTGCGGTTTCCACCAAGCAATTCCACTTGGCTAAATTCCAATCCAGTTGCCAAACATTTTCCACCAAGCTATACCACTTAGCATGTTTGAGTGCTAATTGAATTTAAATTCCGTTCAGTCGTTCTGAAACTAGGCCATTTGGGTTAAAAACCAAAGTTAATTCCGTTTGATAAACATCAAAGCTAATTCCGTTTGGTAAAAACCAAAGCTAGTTCCGTTTGGTATAGACCAAAGCTAATTCCATTTGGTAAGAACCAAAGCTAGTGCCGTTTGGTATAGACCAAAGCTAGTTTCGTTTGACGAACATCAAATCTAATTACAAGAATTGAATAAATCTGAAAGGAATGGGAAAACATTTGTATTGGTCAACAAATAAGTGCCTTTACATCCTGATAAAGAGGTTGGGAAATGACCCACTGGTAGTATTTCTTGAGGTTTGCTATGTTCCAGGGCCGAGGTATTGCTTTGCCATTCAGATCCTCTAAGTAGTAAGCTCCATTTCCAACTACGGCTGTGATTTTGTATGGACCCTCCCAGTTCGGCCCAAGTTTGGCCTCACCAGGCATCCGTTTATGATCCATGACCTTCCTCAAAACCAATTCTCCTGGTATAAATTGCCTTGGGAAAACTTTTTGGTTGAAACCGATGAGATATGCTTCAAGCCCGATCAGTCTTTGCCTCTCTTGACCCTCTGCCATATCCGATTAACTAGCGATGGCTTCCTCGTTACTGGAGCTTTCAAATAATTCAGACCGAAGGGTTAGGAGTCCTACTTCAAGTGGGATGATGGCCTCCATTCCATAGGTTAAAGAGTAAGGTGTTTCTCCGCCGTCTTTGTAGTTCGTGAGCCCATAGTACATGTGGTAACTCCTCAACCCACTTGCCTTTGGCGTGCTCAAGCCGCTTCTTCACTCCGTTGATGATGGTTTTGTTCGACGCTTCTGCCTGACCGTTGCTCTGTGGGTACCGTGGAGAAGAGTTTCTATACTCGATTCTGAGGTCGGCACAAAATTTCCTGTAGATCTTTCCATCAAGCGAGTTCGTTGTCGCGATCGCGGAATCTTAAACGTACTACCACACTTCTCAAAACGAACCGCTTTGTGTCCGCCTCCTTGATATTTGCCAGTGCCTCAACTTCAATCCACTTGGTGAAATAGTCGGTTGCAGCAATGAAGAATCGCCTATTCCCAGTGCCTCGCACCAATGGTCCAACACTATCCAGACCCCATTGCGCAAAGGGCCATGGGTTGGTGAGTGGAGTGAGAGTTTTGGCCGGCTGATGAATGAGTGGAGCAAACCTCTGACATTTGTCGCACCTTTGCGTCTTCTTTGTGCATCTTCTTTGCATTCGTGGCCACCAGTACCCGTGAGTTAGGGCTTGGTGTGCCAGTGACCTTCCGCTAACGTGGCATCCACAAATCCCACCGTGAATTTCGTAGAGAACATTCTCAACAAGATTTGGATGCACACATAAGAGGTAGGGGCCGAGGTAGAAACGTCTGTAAAGCTTTCCAGACGGTGAGATCCAAAATCAAGCTGATTTATGCCTGATCTTGTTGGCTTCCTTTCTGTCTTCGGGAGTTTGCAGTTTCAAAAGACCAATATTGGATCCATCATTTCGGCTCTAAGTTGTTGCGAGAGGGGAGATGCAATACTTGGTTACGGTATGAACTCAACCCAAACTCTTCGACATCCTTTGTGTCCTTGATGAGCCTAGGCATGCCAGAACATCTGCGTGGTTGTTTTATCCCGGTGATTCGCTCACTTTCGTATGGATTGAAATTTTACGAGTAGGTCTCTTGCCTTGCTGCGTACATAGTCATTCTTTCATCCCGAGTTTCATAGACTCGGAAATGGTTTACTACTAGTTGTGAATCGTGAAAACAAGAAGAAGTGTTCGGCGCTCATAAGCCGGCTAATAACGCTCATATTCGGCCTCGTTGTTGAAGCTTTCCGGCCAAGCACGAGCCTGTTCGATAAATCATACGGAGAAATAAGGACTACTCCTGCCCCCGAGCCTTGGTTATTGGACGAACCATCGACGTAGAGTTGCCAGATGTTTCCAATAAAGAGTTTCCATGCATCCGGGTTTTTCTTGTTTGCATGGCTTTGTCGAGCTTCAGATTCCCGGTTAATGATGGGAGTGAATCTGCGACAAAGTCCGCCAAGACACAGGCCTTAATTGGGGTTGATACCTAATGTCAAACTCACCAAGCTCTACTGCCCACTTTGCTGTTCAGCCAGAGAAATCGGCTCGGCTGAATATAGATCTGAGGGGGAATTCAGTGAGGACATTAATGGTATGCCTCTAGAAGTAATGTTGCAGCTTTCTCGAGGCAATAAGCAGCGCGTAAGCCAACTTTTCCAGTGGTAGATACCGTGTCTCGGCATCTAGTAAAGTCTTGCTGACGTAATATATTGGTCTCTGATCCTTACCAACTTCTCGAATCAATACTACGCTCACGATATGATTTGACACTGCTAGATAGAGATACAGTTCCTCTCCCGATTTTGAAGTGGATAATAGAGGGGGTGTACTGAGGTATCTTTTGAGATTCTGCAGTGCTTCAGTACATTCGCTATTCCATTCAAATGCTGCCTTTTTCCTCAAGAGCTAGAAGAAGGGCTTCATCCGATCTGAGGATTTGCTGATAAACCGGTTCAGTGCGGCTGCCATTCCGACTAGTTTCTGCAGTTCCTTAGACTTTGTTGGCACTTCAAGGTTCTGTATAGCCTTGATCTGATCCGGATTCGCTTCAATTCCTCTACGAGTGACCATGTATCCCAAGAACTTCCCTGTTCCCACCCCGAAGGCGCATTTCGAGGCGTTGAGGCGAAGCTGGTGGGTTTTCAGGATGCTAAATACTTCTCTCAAGTCTGTGAGGTGGTTTGTAGCGAACTTGCTTTTTACTACCATATTGTCTATATAGGCTTCCATGGTTTTCCCCAGTTGATCTTTGAACATCCGAGTGATCATTCGCTGGTAGGTCGCTCTGACGTTCTTGAGGCCGAATGGCATTACCCTATAGCAGTAAGTCCCTCTCGGAGTAATGAACGCTGTCTTTTCTTGATCCGGGCCGAACAATGGTATTTGATGATAACCGCTATAGGCATCCAGAAAACTCATGCGCTCATGCCCTGCTGTTGAGTCTACTAGTTGATCAATGCGAGGCAGTGGAAAACTATCCTTAGGGCAGGCTTTGTTCAAGCAAGTGAAATCGACACAAACTCTCTATTTTCCGTTCTTTTTCTTGACTACAACTGTGTTGGATAACCACTACGGGTACTGTACTTCTCTGATTGCTCCCGAGGCCAGAAGTTTTTCGACTTCGGCAATCACTGCTTCGGTGTGCTCAACTGAGGATCTCCGACTTTTCTGTACGACAGGCCGAGCTGAAGGATTGATGTTGAGCTTGTGGCAAGCAAATTCTGGGTCCAACCCTGGAGTATCATAAGCTGACCACGTGAATACCTCCATATTTTCCCTCAGCAGTTCCAGCAGCTGAAGTTTCTTATCAGCGCTTAGCGAGGTACCGATAAGGAAGCACTTTTCCGGGTCGGCTTCTTCTATTAAGACTTTCTCCAAATCCTCCACCATCTTTTCCTCTGGAGTTCCTCCCACATCTTCCAAGACTGGCTGTCCGGCCACTTCCGGTTCTTGAGTTGCTTTGTTTTTAACGCTGCCATGAAGCAATGTTTGGAAGCAACTTGGTCCCCCGAAATCTACTCTACTCCGTGTTCCGTAGGAAAACGAATGAGCTGGTGATAGGTTGAGGGGACCACTTCCATTCGATGAATCCACGGGCGGCCAAGTATGGCGTTATAAGGGGATGGTGTATTAATAACCAAGAACTCTATCTGGAGGGTTTTGGTTCCCTTCTGACAGCAATACTATTGGCGGCCACTCGATTAATGAATTGAAACCGACCAATGGGGCTATCGCTGGGGTGAGATGCTGCTCGGAGAGGCCAAGCTTTCTAAATAAATCATAATACAGTATGTCTGCTGCACTGCCCTGATCTACTAGGACTCGTTTCACATCAAATTGTTTCCCAATCCCATGATTATGATCAATGCATCGATGTGTGGGTCTTTGTATGCTTTCTAAATCTTTGCTAGTAAATGAGACAGTACATAGAGGGGATTTTGGTACGGTACGTACCTTTTTCGATACCGGCTCCACTGACATGATTTGCTGAATTTGGGCAGCTTTAGCAATCTCTTCTTTCAGTGTCTCCTCAGATTTTGGAGCCGCTGTCCCATGGATCACATTTATTATCAGTCGGGGCGAATGCTCTACGTTTACTTCTGGAAGTGGGTTCCCCTGCTCGGCCACTTCCTTGCCCTGATCAATGTATTCCCTTAAGTGCTCGGCTGCCACCAGGTCCTCCAAGTGTTGCTTTAGTGCCCTGCAGTTCTGAGTCATGTGTCCCCTGTCTTGGTGGTAGGTGCATCTTAGCTTTTGATTGCGCCGAGCTGGATCTCCCATCATTTTCGGCGGCCAAACAAAGAAGGGCTCTCTCTTGATCTTCTCCAGGATTCGATAGATTGGCTCTTTGAACACGGTCACAACGGCTTCATGGGATTTAGACTTATCCACCTCATTCACTGCAATTCCTCGGTGTTCTCCTCGATCCGTTTTCTTCTTCTGCCGGGCTGCTTGCTCCGCCGATACTACCTCAATGGGAATCTGATCGTCCTCCAGGCGAGCATACTGCTCAATCCTGGCGCGCAAGTCTTTCAAAGCTGTGGCCGGACGCTTGGTGAGTGATTGTCTTAACTTACTTTCCGGACGCAAACCATGTTTGAAGGACATGACGGCCATTTGCTCGCTGCACACATTTTCTTCCAGATCGTTATACTCTTCCCAATATCTCCTAGCATAAGCGGCGTTCCTCTTGCTCCTTCGTGTGTCCGGTTCTTCGGGATCTTAGTATTGAAGCGAACACGGCGAACTCTTGGATGATTCGACCATGAATTGATCCAAAGTGAGTCGATCGAACCATCGGAGTCCGGTTTCTCCCAAGCTGGATGGGAAGACTTTGCACATTAGTGCCTCATCTCGGCTCCAGAGGGACATCATCTGTTTGAAATGGCTGATATGCGTCAGAGGGTCCGACTTCCCGTCGTAGGAAGTGAACTTTGGTAGAGTAAACTTCTTTGGAGGTCTCATGGTCTCTATCTCTGAAGAGAATGGCGAAGAGACGAGTCTGTCCAGCGCTCGATGTTCTCTCTGGTGAACAGTACGGTCCAAATGATCTCGATGTTGCTCGTTCTGTCTATTGCCAATCAGCCAAGTACGAAGGTCCTGAGGAGGGTATTCAGTCTGTTGACTACCCGTCTTTTGCCTCTTGGCCCTCTTCCGGCGTGACCCACGGGTGTGACTACTCGCTGCTTCGCTCTGAGTTGGGATTGGTTGGCTTCGTTGCCCGGAATCATTCCTGGGGAGTTTCTTCATTGATAACTCTCTAGATGAGCTCCTTCGTTGCAAACGAGAAGGCTCTGCTTCTGTCCTCTTCTCCGTTGGATCACCCAACACCCTCTTAAGTTGAGCCTTCAATTCCTGTATCTCCATTTCCATGGAATCTATAATTCGATCTCTATAATCCTTTTCCAGAAGGAAATGATAGGAAGAACCTCCGGCGAAGGGCAATCGATGCTCGACAGATTCGGGGGTCCGATTATTGTTTCCAGTTTGCTCTTCCAGAACTGTCGGGAGTGCCAAACCTTTTTCCTTTGTCTTTTCCGTCTGCGGAGTATGTGATGAAGGCGGAACGTCCTCAATCCCCATCGCCGAAACTGAATGTAGAGCTCAGAGATGAAAATGTTCCACGCTCACCGCACCAATTGTGCATACCGGATTCCGCACTAGATGAAAGTGGATCGGGGCTCCGCCTGATTGGACCATCCAGGGGGGGGTTCTGCAACAATTGCCCGGGGTTGGCCGGATGACCCCTCCGGCGTGGTAATCAGTGATCGGTGAAGGAGTATAGAGTCGAATGGGTATGTATGTGTGGTGTTGATTGGAGTTGTTCAGTTACCTTCAATGTGAAGCTCCTGTTATATATATAGTGTTCCTTACTTGCTTCTCAAGGTGAATTCATGGAGTATAGGTGCTGCCAGGTGTCCTTTCAGCAATGCTCCACGTGGTGGACCACTTGATAGTTGCCATTCATTGTATATTCTCATAGTAAGCATGTTGATAACAAACCACATTCCCTTGGCTCAACAACTTCCGTGATTTTAGGCGTGGAGGACCAGCTGAGGTGGCATCCTGCACATGCTTGCGCTCACAGATCCCACGTTTCTTTGCGAGGCCTCTCCAGCTTGGTACTTACGTTCTTCAGTTCGATACTGGTGTACATTAGCTCGGCCTTTTCCAGGCTCATTTACAGAGATGGGCTGGGTGCTTATCTATTCGGCCCACTCACCTCGTCCTGACTCTGGTGGTGACCTTTCCACTACGAGTTGGGCCCAAGTGCTAGAGGACTTGGGCGTACTATTGATCACGAAGCTGGGCTCAATTGATCGGTCCGTATACTCATCTGACCCACTTGTATTTGGGCTTTGTCAGATTGGGCCGGCCCAAGGCTTGGACCTGACCCATTTCACATTTAGCCCCTTCAATATATGTGAAATATAAATAAAAAATATTGAAAAGAGATGGTGATACATACATTTCATCTAATTCTACATATTTTTTCTTATTCTTTTTTAAATTTCTTCCTAAATTTCTAACCAAACACCATGTAAGTGAGAAAAAAAAAAAAAAACATTGAAAGAGATGGGAAAAAAAAAAAACAGAAGAGAGGAAAAATCTCAAAAACAATGAATAATTGAAGGAGATGAAGAGAGATGCATTGAATGAATGAGAGAGAAAAAGACTGTGTTGGTGGATGAGGTATAAGGATCACGAACAATGCTACAGACCCTGACCCGTGGGTGGAAACCTAAAATAAAAAATAAAAAAAAATTTGTTTTTCCTTGTCGGAGAGACTGACGGGGTCTAAGTCATTTTTCTTAACCAACATATGCCAATAAGGTCATGCCGCGTGGAAAGGTATATATATGATTTATTTATATAAAATCCGGGTGGGTCGAGTTTTTCAATTTTGCAAACATTGTATCCACTACCTGAGCCGAAATGTGAACGGATTGAGTTTTCAAAATTGCAGCAGCCCTAAATCACCTTCGAAATCGTCCGTATGGCTAGTAGTTCGATCGGGTTAATCGGATTTTTACACATTCCTAATCTCTGAAAACCATTTGAAGGGTCTGAATGTAAAATGGGTCAGGTCCAAGCCTTGGGACGACCCAATCCGATAAAGCCCAAATCCACGTGGGTCAGATGAGTATGTGGACTGATCAATCGAGCCCAGCTTCGTGATCAATAGTACGCCCAAATCCTCAAGCATTTGGGCCCAACTGATCTGGGCCGGGAGAGTGGGCGACGGATTAATACCCCATCTCTGTAAACAAGCCTGGAAAAGACCGAGCCAATATACACCAGTACCGAACTGAAGAACTTAAGTACCGAACTGGAGAAGCCTCATAAAGGAACGTGGGATCCGTGAGTGCAAGCATGTGCAGGATGCCACCTCAGCAGGTCCCCCACACCTGAAATCGCGGAAGTTGTTAAGCCAATGGAATGTGGTTTGTTATGAGCATGCTTACAATGAGAAGATACAAGGGATGGCAACTATCAAGTGGTCTGCCACGTGGAACAGTGCTGGAAGGACACCTGGCAGCATCTATACTCCATGAACTCACCTTGAGAAGCAAGTAAGGAACCCTATATATACAACAGGAGCTTCACATTGAAGGTAACTGAACAACCCCAATCTACACCATACATACATATCCATTCGGCTCTATAGACCGATCACTGATCACCACGCCGGAGGGGTTATCCGGCCAACCCCGGCCGGGCAGCTCTCACGGTGGTTCTTGTTGCAGGAGCCCCAGTCCCTGGATGGTCCAACTGTGAGCAGAGCCCCGATCCACTTTCATCTAGTCCAGAACCCGGTACGCACACCATTGAACACCTTTTTTTTTTTTAAGTGTGTGGACTCACGATACATCTGGCGAGGATCATGGTTGGGGTTGGATTTTACACAAGGTGAACCACTTTCTTTTGAGGAGTGGTAATGGGTGGCCAGTATTAATGATGAGGATCTGATTGTGTTGTCAGCAATAATACTTGGCAAATATGGAAGCAAAGGGACAAGATGATGGATACTCTCTTGAGGCCATGTTTGATTCACAAGCTTAATAGTGAGGTATTAATAATTTTATTAAATTAGTGTAGTATTCACTATCCAATTGGATTAATAGAATAAATTATTCATTGTGTTTGATTGGGTGGATTAGAGTATGGGATTGGGATTATTAATCTGTGGGCCTAATTATCCCATGTTTGTTTTAACATTTTGGTTTAGGATTATTAATCCAATGGATAATTAATCCAACAAATTTGTAGGATTATTAGTAATGGGGTTGGGGTGGGATTATTAATCCAATGGATATTAATCCAATTGGATAGTGAATACTACACTATTAGTCTTTTGAATCAAACATGACCTGAATTATTAGTATTAATAAGATTATTAATACTTCACTATTAGTCTTTTGAATCAAACATGACCTAAGAGTGTTGCAATCCATCCAGTTATTAAAAGTTAATGGTTGTATTTTAGTCCAAAATTACGTGAGGACATATGGTTATGTTTAAAAGACAGTTAGATAAAGTGATATCAAACCATACAATAAGGAGGTAAAATAGATTGTCCAAAATAAAAATTGGATTTGGAACTCCCCATGTATATATATATATATATATATGCATCATGATCACATCTATTGTAGAACACATATTACTTAGTGGTGGTAAAAATTTGGTTTAAGCTCAATCGACAGTGATTAATCAACAGACTTAAATAAATTTTAAAGAAATACAAATAAAAATCAGGCTTTGTGATTGAGTTTTATGCCTTAAACAGATTAAAAATTTCCCTGAAGGTTATCAAGTAAAGAAGAATTTGAATAGAAAAGAATATGTATTTATTTAATTAAATTGTCACTTGCTACCAGTTACAAGAACTCAAATAAGAACAAAGAAAAGAATAAACACAGCAATCGACAGAACTCAAACAAGAACAAAGAAAAGAATGAACATAGCAATCGACAGAAGAAAATGAATGGGGGATTGAAAAACTATCACTTACGTCAAGTTTGGCATATTGCAAAGAAGCTAAAAAATTAAAAAGTTACTCAAAAAGTTAAAAAGTTAACACTATTCATCAAAAGTCAACAATTACGGCTGCACAATTTCCAATCTTAATTTTTCCTACAAATCAATTTTTACAATTTTTTATTTCACATTTTTCCATAAAAAATCAAAAAGTTGACCCAAACATCTATATTTTCTTTCTCAATTTTTTAGTCCAAAAAGACAAAAAGTGAACTTATTTAGGACACTCCAAACAACTCCTAATCTACTCCAAACAATTGTGAATGAATCTTCTTCTCTGTATCCAGCTCTCTTTTATACTTGACATGCCTAGCTTTCAATTCTGGTCTTTCTTGATTTTCTACCTCTTTGCATATCTATCCCAACATTCTACAGACTGTTCTTTTAAATTTTGATTTCTCCTTTGATTCTCTGCAACCATCTTCCCTATACTTTAAAAAGAATTACATACCACATCCCCTCTTATTATGTCATGTCAGCACTTAGGTTGAGAACTTCTCTACTTTTTGTTCATCCCTCTATTGTCATGTTCTTGTCAAGTTTGGATGACGTGTCACCTCCTCTTCAGTGCTGATATGACGTGATAATGAGCTAGGATTGCTGTTTTGCTTGATTTAATTATGGGTAAGGGCCTGTATTTTTTTAAGGTCATGAGCCTAAATTTTCAAGATGGATTGCCCTCTTTTTATTGTTCAAACCCGTGAGACATTTATTTTGTGAGAACTTAAAAACTTAATTTGAGCGAACATTAATATTGTGTTTCGTTTTTTTTTTTTTTTTTTTATTTTTTTTTTTTTTGTTATTGGTAAAAAAAAAAAATGTTTTTCAAAAAAAAAAAAAAAATAGGCTTACTTTTTTAGTAAGATATAGATATATTATATAAACTTAGAAAAATGAAATAGGACTTGTGAAATTGAAATAGAGTGAGAACTTTTTTAGTAATAGTATCATATATATATGGTATATATATATATATATATATATATATTATAAAAAAAAAAGAGAGAGTTTTTTTTTTTTTTTTTTTTTTTTTTTTTAATTGTTTCAATCATTAATTTGGAGGAAAATTTAAAATTAAATTTTTTTTTTTTAAAAAAACAAACATTTTTTTTCAAAAACAATTTTCAAAAATTTTTTTTAAAAAATTTTAAAAAACCACAACCAAGCATGCTGATAATGAATTTCCAATGAAATAACTTGACACTTGATTCAAGAATTGTAAATACTTGAATACTTCAAAATTAAATCCTTGATGCTAAGGATTGTAAATACTTCAAAATTAAATTTGAAAGCTGTAGTGATAAATTCATAATAACATAAAAAATAATTATTAGAAACCCTTGATGCAAAGGATTTTAATTTTACAAAGATCATAATAAAATACTTCAGGTTAATTACACACTCCTACACTTTCACAACAATCTCCCTAGTCTTTTTAATTTTAATTGTGACACTTAACCACATACACTCAAATCCTAATGTCACTCTTTTGTCCATATACCATTAATGAGATTTGACTTAAAAAAAATTAAAAAAAAGATCAAAATAAAAGTTTTAGTGAAGGTACAAAAACTATAGTGAGATTTTGATGAAAATGTAAAAATGCTAATGAGACTAGAAAAAAAGAAAAAGAAAAAGAAAAGAATAGTCACATTTAGTAATATCACAAGGTCTCCCAAGCTTATTAATGGTAGATGGATAGAGAGATGAAATTACAACTTGACTTAAAATATAAGAGATAGATTGTCACAATTAAAAGTGAAAGGAACCTACTGTAAAAGTGTAAAGGTGATAAGTGTAATTAACACAAATACCTTCTACTATCTCTAATTTATCTTTTCCTTTTTTGTTTCTCAATCCACCTAATAAAGCTTAATCACCTAATTTCCTATATTTTTACAAAATTCAATCTCAAATTCCTTCATTTGAAAATCCATCCAAACCGAGAGGGGGTAAATTTAAACTTCTTTACCTACCCCGCTGCTGTTTTTACATGCAATATAAATAAATAAACAAAATTAATTTACACATAGCCTCTGAGAACTAGCCGGTTGCACGAGTGCAAGTACCGACACTCATCTGTAACCTACAATCATGTCATAACCTACCCAAGAAATTCCTCCCATTGTCAATACAGAACTTACATTTTTAAGAAGCAGAAGTAGACGCAGAACCGCACTTTTGAGTAGAACCAGCTCTACACAGAGCATGTATTTTTGCCTTGTGGATTCAATGGTTGTGTTGAAGTTGCAAAACAACACTGGCCCTGAAAATCTCTCATGCCAAAGTGAACTATTACATGACGAAGGAAGTAGAAAGTCTCATGTACAGAAAAAAGAACTAACTATTCCTCCTGCTGCTGCTGCAGGCCCACTATTATTCGAGTTACAACACCAACGGCAACAGTTCTTCCTGATGCTCTGAGGAACACCCTCCCAAGAGCCCTACATGATGAGAACTCTTCTACACAAACCGCTTCTTCAAGAGCCACCTGAAATATCAGAATAACATGACAACCCATTATATCAACCAAAGTCTTTTATTAACCTGCAAAAATAATAACTAACAGTAAATAGTTGTCATTCATTCAACAAACCTCAACTACTGCACTCTGCTTCGCTAATAGACGTCGCGGTGCCTTCTTAACCACCTTCCCAGTCTTTGGATCAAGCAATGACAATATCTTTACCACTTTAGCAGCCTCCTTCGCATGGTGTATGTGAAATTCTAACTGTTCGTTTCCACAACAAATAATAAGAGCCCTTCATACAAAACAAACTTACAAATACCAACAAAGATAAATGTCATCCATGGATGAGACATTCATTACCTGAGACCCGATTAAAATAGGGGTTGCAACATCCAGTATGAGAATCTTCAGTTCCAAATTCTTTGCAACTGCAACTGGAAAATCAGGGTGACACAACACACCCCCAGCCATCACACTACTTCCGTCAATGCCAAGCAAACAAACTGCCACGTTGTCTCCAGCTCTTGCAATGGCACAAGCCTCAGAGTCACGTTCCAAGGAACGCACTGTGCCCATCTCCCCTGATGGCATAACTAGAACCTATGACACATATCAGTGCACAACTATCGTTATAGTGGAAGGACTTAGCTACTCAAGAGAAGCATAAACTTGTCCTTAGTAATGACATATGATTAATTGGTCCATAGCATCGTTTTAAATCACAGTATCGAGACATGTAGCAGTAACGGTCACGGTGTAACAATATTGATACATATCGAGAATTGGGTGATGTGGTCATGTAAAAATCATCAGCAACCATTCTAAAACTCAATAGTACACGTGTTTGGACTATTTTAATTTGCCATGAAATATATCAATTTTAAATGAATAAATTTACGAATTGCTAAGAAATTACTATTTTTAAAATAATGTTAGTTTTCGTTCTAAACTAAATAGTTTATTAGGCAAGTCTACAATCCCACATTGGGAAATTAACATTCGAGGTCTATTTCATGAAGTGAGCAACAATTAACCACATTAGTAAGACAAAGTACTATGACAAGGGAGTCATATTCAGATCGTACCCGTATCGAATGCCAATACTCCTCGGATGCTCGTAGATACATATGGGATACTTCTTAAGCATATCCGACATTTGAAATTAATTTTCTTTAATTTTGAGAAGTATCGGATATTTTTTGGATACTCCACCAGGTCACATATCTAAACTATTGTGAAACTGAGTTTGTAATAATTTTCGCGTACCATTAGAGTGTAATTGTGAGGATAAATATACAACAATAATTTTTTAATACTTTGATTACTTGAAGAAGAAGAAAATAGTGAGATCACAATAGTACTCTACTTTTTAAAATGACTTATCCTTAATGTGCACATGTGTACCGTATCCATGTCCATACTTTATAGAAAGTAAGAATAAATTAAAAATATAATATACTAAAATCGGATTTCAACAATTAAACAAGAATGAAAAACTTGCGTACAATATGTTTGTATATTTCACTTAAGTGTGAAAAAGACGAGCACAATAGCAATATAAATAGTTTCGACTTTATATTTAAATGAAATTTTTACTAAGAGGAAAAAATAAAATAAAATAAAACAAAATGGCTACTAGCTCTTAATTAATACTTAATGATTGATCACCATTCTTTGAGTTTATGTATAATACCATACTAAAAATTATAATTTCTTTTAACAAACGTGTCCAAGATGTACCCGTATCCAAATTTTTTAGGTTTTGTCGAATCACTGTATCTGTATCTATATCGTATCGCATCCGTATCTCATACCTGTATCTATGCTTCATAGTCAATATACAATAGTTCAAATTTTAGAGATTATAATAGCGGAACTGGTTCAGTGCGATACACATCAATGGACCGGCTGGTTTGCATGTTCTTTTTATCTAACCGCTAAACTGGTTTGTAGACTGACCAGTTCGCTACAAACCTTTGCCAGGCTGCTGCTTTAACTTTTTCAGATCTTTTTTCCCTTCCAATATAGCTCATCTTGGGAAAGATCAATCACTAACCATCAAAACCAATCATCATAGCCACAAATACAAAAGAAGCAAGTTCATTCAAACTGCTTTCGTAGAAGGGTATTGGATGGTGTAACATCCCACCTCACACCATTTCAAAAAATGGAACAAGAAAATGACTAACAAGCCAATTAAATTGATTAGTCAACAACCTAAACCAACAAGAGGATTATGTACCTTAGATCCACTTCGAAGTGCTCCAGCCTCCAACTTCCCACATGCAGACACCTGCCCTTGTGTCTGCAATTTGATAACATCACATATGGGCATTAATAGAGGCTTTGAATAATCTCTAGCAGGTGGTTTGAGAGAATCTATTGCATCCAACAGAGGGGGTCCCTTGTACCTGCAATTGAAACATTTCAGTCAGGTTTCAGCCTCCATTATATAGCCCCCAAAAAATAAGAATTAAGGCAAGAGAATAAAAATAAAAAATAAATAAGAGGGAGAGAGAGAGAGAGAGAGAGATCTACTTGAATTTCCTACTACAAATTTTGTAAAAATATAAACTTCCTACAAGCTATCAATGTCACCTTATAAAGTCAAACCTTTCCCTGTCAAAAATATAGTAGTTTATATAGTACCTACTAATTCTATTTTCTTCATATTACCACAATAGCATAAAACCAAACTGTCCTATTAACTTTAGAGAGCATAAGAGAAAATATGAACAAGCACAAATAGCTTATTTTCTTATGTAAATAATTAGACCAAGAAAAACAGAATATACATGAAGGTGGAGAGAATAGAAAGAAATAAAATTAAAAGATATAATATGTGAAAAGTAAATTGATACAGCACATTCTTCATAACTATCTCCAGATTTTTTTTCTCTTTCCTATCTCTGAGGCACAAAAAACACTTGCCTGCATGAACAATAAGCATCATGATCATATGCAAATATGCCAAGACCAAGTATTTCCACCTTGAATAAAACACAATAAAGACAGTGGAAGCTATTCTGCACACAAAAGTCTGAATCGTAGGAAGTAGTCATTCACTGTATTCCATCTACTACTTTAAGCAACTAATATACAGCGAAATCCAAGAACCAAAGTCCATACTACTGATCATTCAGGACAATAAATGAGGGATTTCATCTATTATCACTGACCATTAGGTATGTTGGAGATCAAAGCACAATGTTAGCTAGTTTTCTAGTACACAAGGGATCCTAACATACAGACAACTAGGGCTGTGCACAATACCACCAAAACCGCTATTACCAATCACATTTATATGCGTACACAAGTTCCAAACCACATTTACATACTCTCACACACTCACAATCAATTCTCAATTAAACCATAACACTCCTAACATCTCGTCGTATTCAATAGATGGTAAACAACATTTGTCTCACCTCTTGCTCCTCCACCACACCAATCGCTATCGCTATCGCTATCGCCATCGCCATCGCCGCTATGGTAGCCGCCCACTTGCCGCCGCATCTTCTCCGCTCGCTGATTTGGTACATGATTTCTCTTTGCTCTTTTTCTGCCGTCTTTTTATCTTATTCTCTGTTTTGGGTTTCTTTGTAGTGTTTTCTTACGAAATGGGTCCCTAGATTTGGACCTTTTGCTTCTTGATTTGGTGTTTCTATGTTTTCTAGGACTGGAAAGAGGATACATATTTTCCTTTGTATTGGACACATGTTTTGTAATGGGTTTTCAATCTTGTTCAAATCTGAGTTTTGTAATGTGTTTTCAAGAGATATATATTTTTTTATTTTTTTTTGGATAAATAACCAAACTTTATAAGAAAAGCATCAAGAAGATGCAAAGAATACAAACTAGAAGCCACAAAGGCTCAACAAATTAAGAAGTCAAATCTTCCACAAAATCTACAAATGCCAAAATATCTGGATCAACCAAACAAGTCAACCAACTATGCAAAACGACAAGTAAACGGCGTTCCAACCAAGTAACCGAATGAGACACCCCTTGAAAAACGCACCTATTACGTTCCAACCAAATCAACCAAACAATACAATGAGAAGCAAGCAACCAAGCTTTCCGCCGCCGCCTACCAACACGACCCCCCATCCAACTTTGCAAAACCACCATAACTGAAACTGGTTGCGCCCAGGCCAAACCAAAAGTCGCTACCACAAGCATCCACAAACGATGAGTAACTGGACAATGAATGAGCAAATGGGCCACCGATTCCGCTTCACCACAACACATGCAGCACCAATTAACCAAAATATGACCACAGCAAAGTAGATTATCCAATGTCAAGATACACCCCAACATAGCCGTCCACACAAAAAAGGCCACCTTGGATGGCGAACCTGACACCCAAACACATTTCCATGGAAAAACAACAGCCTCCGCAGGGACAAGCACTGCACAATACGAGGACACAAAAAACTTCCCCTTAGCCCCAGGACAATTCCACACCAAAGAATCCTGCCCAGCCCTCCCAACTCGCAACTCATATAAAAAACCCAACAACGACATCAACTGATCCTGCTCCCAGTCCTGAATAGCACAGCGCAAGTGCACATTCCAAATAATCGAATCCCCATGGCCACACTTTACATCACCCACCATAACCTCTCTATCAACGGCAAGAGCAAAAATCAAAGGGAACCGCGCATCCAATGGAATGTCACCACACCACCTATCACGCCAAAATCGAATTCTATCTCCCACCCCTAGTTGGAGCAGAACCCTCTTCCAAAACTCCTCCCACCCCAACCCAATCCCCTTCCAAAGACCATGGCCATGCGATTGCCCCACCCTACTTGAACACCACCCTCCCTGCCCCACACCAAACTTCGCAACCACCACCCTCCTCCAAAGGCGATCCCTCTCCTCCACAAAACGCCACCACCACTTACCCAACAAAGCCACATTAAACAGGACCAACCTCCGAACCCCTAAACCTCCATGAACCTTGGGACTACAAATTCGATCCCAAGCCACCAAATGATAAGAACCCACCCCCCCCCCAATTTCCCCAGAGGAAATCCCTCTGCAACCGCTCAATCCGTGTTGCCACAGACATCGGAATCACATGAACGGACATAAAGTAAGTCGGAATGCTGGACAATAAACTCTTAATCAACGTAAGTCTGCCACCTTTAGATAAATACTGCCTTTTCTAGCCTGTCAAGCGCCGCTGAACACGAGCCACCACCCCATCCCAAACCCCCGTTGCCTTGAATGATGCCTCTAGAGGTAAACCCAGATATGAAACTGGGAGAGGCGCCACCCTACAGCCCAGAATTGCTACCAATACCGAAATCTAAGCCACCTCTCCCACTGGAATTAGCTCTGACTTTGCCAAATTCACCCGAAGGCCTGACACAGCCTCAAAACACAACACCACATCTCAAATGTCCAATCTGAGTGACATCCGCATTGCAAAAAATAAGCGCGTCTTCCGCATAAAACAAATGTGAGACCGTCAAAGCTGCTGGAGCTTGACCCACCTCAAACCCATGCAACAAACCACCTTGTGCCGCTCTAGATAACAAATGCCCCGACGCCTCCATCACCAAAATGAACAGTAACGGAGATAAAGGATTTCCTTGACGTAAACCTCTATACGAAGGAAAGAATCCCGCTGGAGACCTATTAACCAGAACCGACATTCGCACTGTAGATATACAAAATTGAATCCATCGCTACCACCTTTCCCGAAAACCTAATCTGTCCAGCATATACAATAAAAATTTCCAATTAACATTATCATATGCCTTTTCGATATCAAGTTTGCAAATAAGCCCCTCTTGGTCTTGGCGAATCCTGGAATCCACACACTCATTCGCCACTAAGACCGCGTCAAGAATTTGCCGTCCACCCACAAAAGCATTCTGAAACTTGGAAACCACCCCATCCAACACACTACGCAACCGATTAGCCAACACTTTTGCCAACAACTTGTACACACTACCCAAAAGACTAATAGGGCGAAAATCCCGAATATCCTCTGCCCCACCCTTCTTGGGAATCAAAGCAATAAATGAGGCATTGAGACTACGCTCAAGCTCCCCGGTCTGATAAAACTGCTCAAACATAGCCATCAGATCTGCCTTCACCACCCCCCAACAGTGCTGGAAAAATGCTATCAAAAAGCCATCGGGACCCGGAGCCTTATTACCAGGCATACTCTACAAAGCCGCAAACACCTTCTCTTCTGCAAAAGGTTGTTCAAACATGCAGCTATCTGCCTCTGAAATAACATCAAACACAATTCCATCCAGACCTGGCCTCCACACCTCTCCCTCGTCCCGAAATAGATGCTCATAGAATCCCACAATCCCGACCTTAACCTCCTCTGAAGAAGACAACTCCGTACCATTTATTCGCAAAACTGCCAATCTAATTCACCCGGCGATGAGCATTAGACATACGATGGAAGAATTTGGTATTACAATCCCCGTCCTTCAGCCACAAACATCTAGACTTTTGTCAAAAGCTAATCTCCTTCATACGAGCAATTTTGCCAAACTCCTTACGAACCCCATCCCGACGAACCAAATCCGCTGCAGATAAGCCCCCCACAGTCTCTATCTGATCCAATTCTCGCAACATAGCTAACACATTGGCCTTCTAAACCTCCAGGTGCCCAAACACCTCCCTATTCCACTGCTTCAAATCAGACTTGAGAAGTTTCAATTTCTGTGCTAGGCGACAACTCGGCAGACCAAACGCACAATAACTGTCCCACCAACCCTGCACCCGATCTTTGAAACCCTCCGACAACAGCCACATATTCTCAAACCGAAACGACGTGGGACCACTCCTGATACCCCCACTATCCAATAAGACTGGCCAATGATCTGAGACTGGACATTGCAACCAAAGTTGAGTCACTTGTGAGAAATGCTCCTCCCACTCCCCTGTCACCAAAAATCTATCAAGCCGAGACATCGCACCACCCCTAGACCAAGTATAACTGCCCCCTGCAGTGGCAAATCCACCAACTCTAGGTCATTAATGAATGAAGAAAAAACCCGCATAGAAGCCACCACCGAACTTGCCCCCAACTTCTCGTCCACACTCCTAACCACATTAAAGTCTTCGCCCACACACCAAGGAACCTCCCATTGAAAAGCAATACCCTGTAACTCATCCCAGAAACTAGGCCGTTTCCCTCCACGAACTGGTCCATATACCCCTGTAAAGGCCTAACGGAAATTATCCGCAATACACCGAAATAGACAGGATACCGAAAAAGCTCCCACCTCTTCCTCCTCCATTTCCACCACCCTCTTATCCCAACAAAGAAGAACTCCCCCTACCACCCCTAGAGCAGGTAAATACGTCCAAGCCACATACCGACCACCCCACAATTCCCGAACTAACTCCCCCCCCCCCCACACACCCTAACTTGGTCTCCTGGATGCACACCACATCCGCCTTCGCATTTTTTAACACAGATTTTACCAACACCATTTTCTCTTTATCATTTAACCCACGCACATTCCAAGACAGAATTTTAAACTGCATTGCAACAATAGCTGTTTTGCACAACTCTTCCTTGCACCCTGTCCACCCTCACGCTTATGTCGGTCATAATTTATGGAACACTCCAGTTTCCGTAATTCTCGGACACTCTGCCCATTCTGCTCCACCGGATCCACCTCTTGTCGAACAGGAGCACCCTCCTTCCGTGACTCCTCAATTGCAATAAATAAATTCATTGCCTCATCCTCATGGCTCTCAAAAGAAACCCCCAGAAATTGACTAACCTCGTATATCCGAGAGAGGACCCAATTCGAGACCTCCTCTGTGCTCAGAGACTCTTCCCCTAAAAACTCTGGTGGGTCAACAACCTCAGCTGCAGTATCCAGTACCTATTCCCCGTGACTCGCCACCTTAGGACACACCACCATAGCTAGCTCATCTAGTGAGTCTGCCCAGCGAGCCTCTGCCACATCCTCCACGGACTCTCGCTTATCCCGACAGCCGATACCCACCTGACTAAGGTCCTCTGTCACAAACCCAGCCTCACCCAACGGACACTCACCATTGGCTAAACCTTGTGGCGACTGTAACTCCACAGACCCACCACCGATAGCCCCCACAGGAGGTCACGTAGCCTCCGCCGACAAGCCCACCTCACAAATTGGCGTGCTAGGCCCGACCCCAGCACGGAGCGAAGCAAAAACCAGACTGATAGACGGATTAGGTTGCTCGGGTTTGCCTGAAACAAACCTTCGCAGGTTAGGTTGGTTGATATGAGCAAAGAACACATACGGTGGCCTGACAAGATCCAAAGGGCCCAAAACTTTTGACTTAACCCACTTATGGGTGCCCATGGGATTAAACCCATGGGCTTTTGCATGGCCCAAAGGCCTTGGCCCCAGAACACCTCTGAAGCCCAAATGATTCCCAAACTGACCCAGATGCCTTACCCGAGAGCCCCTAAATTCGGCCTCCCCCTCAAAACGGTGTAGATAATCGTTCACCCCCATAATCTTCGGGAACCTGCGATTCAAACTACGTAAATCACGCCCTGCCTTATCCAGTCGAAGACCGGCATCCTCAACGGCTACCGTCACTGCTGGTTCCGCCGTCAGCCCTGTCTCAACCCAGATCGGCAACGAAAACTTCCACGAGCCCCACCAGATTGAAGCTCGCGGTGGGATACTCCTGACACAGCCGAACGGAACCCAATCCACCGACGACTCATCAACCGCCACAAGGCTGCCACACTGTTCTCCGAGTTGCCGATAAACCTCCAGCCCACGAAGATGGATCGGCAAACCCACCACCTGGACTCATACCCGTTGTGCCGAAGGTGATGACTTGCCTGAAGCACAAAGGGCCAGAGGATTCCACCAAACCAACTCCAGAACACAGCCACCAATGGTCCAACGGCGATGAAATAACGACTCCGCCTCACTACATGTAGGTAACACAAACAAGAAAGCCTGATTACCCAACGATCGCACCTCCACCTTGGCCGAGAACTTCCACCACCGTGAAACCCAGTCGGAAATATCCGTAGCGATACCTTTGCCATCGTATCAAATCTGACCTACCAAAGAACGATCTAACAAACAAAACCATTCCGCTTCCGCTGACGAATGGGCCACCGTGACCCCTCCAGACACACCCTGAGCCGGCAAAGACACTGGCCCAGATGTGGACAACACCTTCCTTTGCAAACCACTAGGTCGCCGCACCCATCCATCCCCTAACCCAAAGCCTTCAATGACCAGAGCCACATCCCCCCACCCTCCTCCAAATTCTAACACCAGAATAAAAATTTGTGCCCTCTGGTTCCCTACCGTAACCACAACTTGAAACGAAGACCCATCGCCCTCCTCCCCTCGAACCCATACTACTACACTACGACGACCCCCATGAAGGCGACCCAGAAAGCGAAAGTTGTCTGGTGCCAATGAAGCCGCTCGCATTTTTGCCACAATCCATCTTGTTTCATAGCCAACCAGCACAACAGTCCTTTGGAGACCCTGTCCCCTTTCCACAATCGAGATACTACGCCGCCCAATCAAATCTACCGACGCTTCTTCTAGTTCAAAAGACCGCCACGAGAAAAAGAATCTACCGTAGGTTCAACCACAACCACCTGTAACATTAATCTCTCCTAAAATCTCGGAGCAGATATTCTCTTCTTTTCAAGAGATATATTCAACTCTAAGTTTTCAATCTTGTAACCAAAATTTCTGCATTTCTTATTTTCCTGCATTTCTTTTTTTTAATAATGAAAATTTCTTTCTTACTAAAATACTGAAGGGAATAAAATCTTTTTTTTTCCCCTTCATAAAAGCATGTGTAATATTCTGTTTTTTTAACTAAAATAAATGTCAAGATTCAAATCCATGCATGTCCAGCTTGTATTTGCATTTCTTGTTCCTTTAATGTGTGTTTCAGTCATCTATTTGCTTAGTCAGACAAGCAATGAGAATTGTTTGAAAGAGTTTAGTTATGAACATTCTATAAAAAAAGGTTTGAGTTCTTTAGACAATGCAGGGCCTTCTACAAAAGTCAATGAATTGATATTTTGTCGAAGTTACTTTGCCAAGTATATATTATATGTGGGATCAATCCAATGATAGTTACCGTGAAAATTTTGTTTAACTTGAATATTTGAAAGGTGAGGAGATATATTTTCAAAAGTCATTGAATATCTTGATTGTTGAAACTGCTAGTAAATTGTAATGATTATATAATGTTCTGTAACACCATTATTATTACAGGCAATGACATTTTTTTTACTAATCATTTTCTGGTGTCTTGTATAATGAATTGTTTTATGAGGTTGGATTCCATGTTGAATAAATTTCATTGTTAATATTACAAGATGCATCATTTATTCATGCCTCTGTGTGAGTGTTTTGAACTTAATCTTCCTACCTAGATCAATCAGCTAGGAACTTTTATTTATCTATTTATTCTTTCATTCTTTTTTTCTTTTTTTTTTCTACGTGCTAATATTTGCATCAAGTTGATACTGATTGGTGCTTCCCTTTGGCAACTAGAATAGGTAGACTTACAGAGAATTGAACATGCTGAGAATTACGTCTCTTCTTGCCATTAAGGAATCTCAAACCTTTTTTTTCTATGGTATGTTCTTACCTAAACTCTTCCAAACAATTTGGGTTGTAACATGAGAACAACCCAGTGTTTTTATTTATTCTTGTTTGTTATATCTTCTTTCATGAAAGTGTGACTTAACACTTAGGTGCCTTCTTTTTTATTTTTTCCTTTGAAATATTTTTACTTATCATCATTGTAAATTTGTATTTTGTAATAGATCATGGACGAAGGAATTACAAGTGATGATTCCTTTGATGGTGGTGAAAACACTCTTGCACCAGTCCAAGTCCCAACCACATAAACAACCACAGTTGCTAGGTCTGCCACTACCACAATGCCTGCAAAAAATTCTGGTAAAACTCGTCCATGCCCTACTCTTAATTTAGATAAAAAGACATTTGTGATTTGGGAACACTTCACCTTGCTTGATGATTGTGATCCTAAAAAACCTAGGGCTGGTTGTAATTATTGTGCAAGGATTATAGTGCTCGTGGAAAACAAGATGAGACTAATAATATGTGGAACCACCTCAGATATCAATGTATGAAATCTCCTATTAAGATAGTGGACAAAAAACAAGACTCTTTTGTTGAAAAGAGAAAAAAGGAGAGGGGACGAAACATGATGGTCCAACAATTGGATCTCTCAAAGCAGTGGGATATGATACAAAAAAAAATTGTAGGCAAGCACTAACAGAGATTATTATAATTGATGAATTACATTTTAGGCATGTGGAGAAGGAAGGGTTTAGAAAATTTTACCGAGTTATGCAACCTATGTATACTGTCCCTTGTCGCACAACTATTGCTCGTGATTGTATGAAATTATTTCTTGATGAAAAGCAAAAATTGAATAAAGTTCTAAGTAAGCAACGAGTATGCCTAACCACTAACACTTGGACATCAATTCAAAATTTGAATTATGTGCATCGCTGGCCATTGAATTGATAATGATTGGAACTTGCACAAAAGAATTCTTAGTTTTTGTATAATTCCTAATCATAAGGGTCAGACAATTGGCAAACAATTAGAGAAATGCTTAGAAGATTGGGAGATTGATAAGATCTTCACTATTACAGTTGATAATGCAAGTTCTAGTGATGGTGCTATCGCATTTTTGAATAGAAGAACCAAAGATTGAGATTCCAATATATTGGCAAATGAGATTTTGCATATGAGATGTTGTGCACCCATTGTCAATTTAATTGTTTGTGATGGTTTACAAGAACAAAATCACTCAATTGCCAAGGTTCGAAAAGCTATGAAATATGTTAAATCATCTCCTCCTAGCTACGAACTTTTAAAAATTGTGTGGAGCATCAAAAGATTCCTTCTAAAAGTTTGCTATGCCTTGATGTTCCAACAAGATGGAATTTCACCTATTTGATGTTGGAGGTAGCCGAGAAATTCCAAAAAGCTTTCGAGTGTTTAGAAGAGGATGACCCACGATTCAAGTTATTTTTCATGGAGAATGATGATGAAAATGAGAATGCAAATGAGAATGATGGTGGAAAAGGCAAAGGGAAAGGAAAAAGATTCATTTCATATCCTAAAGAGGATGATTGCAATGTAGCTAGAGTCTTTGTGAAGTTTTAAGACTTTGTTGTAATGTGACTTTACAACTTTCAGGCTATTTTATGTGACATCTAATGCTTTTTTTTATCAACTTGTATCGATGCAATCTAAATTAATTCAATTGAGTAAAAGTGAAGATGCATTGTTGAGTAAAATAGCTGATAGCATGAAATTGAAATACGACAAATATAGGGAGAATCTTGATAATATCAATTTCTTGTTATATATTGCCGTTGTGCTAGACCCTCGCTTCAAGTTGATATATCTTAAGTTTTCATTCAATAAAGTGTATGAAAATGACAAGGAAGAAAGATAGTAAAGAGGGTAAAGGAAACATTGGAGCGCTTGTTTGAGCATTATGTTAAAAAAGACAATGTTGCTAATGTTGGACCTTCAAATGCAAGTAAAGCTCCTGAAGTGATGAAAATTGATGAAGAGGAAGATCCATAACACTCTTTACCTCTCAATATATTAGCCATTTGGAGGCAGAAAAAAGTGTGGACAGCAAGTCAGAGTTGGAAAAGTATGTTGATGATTGTGTGGACCCGAGAGCTCCAAACTTCGATATTTTGAATTGGTGGAAGGTTAATGCTAATAAATATAAGGTTCTCTCTCTAATAGCAAGAGATATGTTGGCGTTCCAGTTTCTACAGTAGCCTCTGAGTCGGCCTTTAGTACCAGTAGACGTGTACTTGATCCATTTAGGAGTTCTTAGATTCCAAAGATGGTGAAGGCTCTAATTTGTGGACAAAATTGATTATTGTCTTCATCAATTCCAATCAACCTTAGAGAATGTATGGATGATGTTGAAAAATATGAAGAAATAGAGTCAGGTAGCTTTTTATATTTATATTTATTTTAAATTAATTATTCAATATTGATTTTAGCTTTTATGCAATTTTGAATAACATTACAAATATTTTTTATTTTTTTGAATTTTTTACATCATCTATTACACAAGAAGTAACTATTGTTGAGGACTAATTTGTCTACAAGTTAGTTTGGTTTTGAAGTTCTTAATTCTTATTCTTAAATATTATTTTGTTGTATTAGTGTTTTTTGTTAATTATTTATATTTTCTTTGGCCTAATAACCTTGAGGTTATGGATTCAAGTCACGGGACAACCACTTTGTGCACTATGTCAAAGATCAGGTGTTTACCCAATCTTTTCCCGCCCAAACACACATTAATGTGTACTAATTGGGCGGCGTTATTAATATTTTCTTTGCTAATGTGTACAAATTAATGAAGTTTTGGAGTTTGATTGAAGCTATTGTGAAGGATTTTGAAGCTATTGTGACATTTGATGATCATTTAAACTTTTAAGAACTATTTTTCAGAACTATGTTGGATGTTGTTGTTATATTAACTTTGTTTGTGGAGTTTGATGGTTAGATTAACTTTTAAGAACTATTTTTAGAATTATATGTTGGATGTTATTTTTTGCCTTGTTAGATTGTCATTGTATAATTTGTTTGGATTGTTGGATTTTTAGTTTACTAGTTTGTCAATGTGTTAGATGAATGGATATCTATTTTAGTTTTCACTATTTTAGTTAATTTAAAAATTATGTTTTTGTTCTAATTTTTGGTTTAAGTTTTGTAATTTGAATTATGTTTTTTTTTTTTTTTTTTTTTCAAATAAATAACCAATCAACCTCAACTGCCAAGTCAAAACCACTATTATTTGCCAATCGAACCGGCGGTTTTTGATAAACAAAACAGCAATTTCTAATGTCAATTTTGTCAATCCGCCACCCGCCATGTGGTTTCTATTTTACCCCTAAACTGCACTGACCTGCACACCCCTACTGACAACTATGGGTCTGCACGTATTATCATCATCATTATCAGCTGCAAGCTGCCATCATAAAATTTTCTAGCAACCAAGAACAATCAACAGTCGTTCAAGTCTCAACAAGCTCAAGAAAATCTGCTAGATCAAAGCTCAAAACAGCTATGCATCTGAATCCAAACTTGTTTATGCACCAAACTACAGAAAATTTTTGGAATCCTTGTGTGTTTTGATTCATATTACTATTTGAACAGCAATAGCAACTTCCCATTTGGATAGAAATTTATCATAAACAAAGGATGAAATTCTCCAACAGAACTGTGAGGACTTAAAAATGATGAATGCAGTATAACTAACCAGGACACCAATCGTGCATCAGAAGCAGCCTCCATCAAATTTTGGTTTTCAATAGCACTCAAAGGGACCCATGACAGAGTAGAATCCTTGAAACCACGTGAGCGGAGAAATGTTCCAAGTTGCAGTTTAATTGTATCAAAACGTTCCTTGGAGTATTCCACAACATCCATTTTGTTAATTGCAACTATAACTTGATCAGCACCAAAACTTCTAATAAGTTGTGCATGCTCCCTTGTTTGCCCCCCAGTGCTGTCCATGCCTGCTTCAAATGAACCGATCGAGGCATCTATAACAAGAATTGCAGCATCTGCTTGTGTTGCCCCAGATATCATGTTTGGCACAAAGTCTTTATGGCCTGGAGAGTCAAGCAGCACAACGTGATACCTTTTGGAGTCAAAATATGCAACTGCCACTGTCATTGTTATTCCCCTCTCCCTTTCTTCAGCACTCTCATCTAAAGCCCATGCAAAGGCAAAGGAGCCCTTTCCCTGATAGATTGACAAAGAACTCATAAATCCAACCAACCAAGCTTTAACAACACAAAAGCTCACATAAACAGAAATGTAGTGAAGTTACTTGTAGGTTAGCCTCCTTTTCATATTTGTGCATTTCCTTTTGGGATATTCGGCCCGAAAGGTACAGCAGCTTTCCCGACAGTGTTGACTTTCCAGAATCAACATGGCCGACCTAAGATGATAAATTAAAACATATGATATTTCAAATATGCTATAAATAAATAAATAATTATAAAAGAGTTGACTGCATGAAAACAAACAATGGTAACTTGTGGATGACCAATGTTAGATGGTTGACTTACAATGGCAAGATTCAGTTGTGTCAATCTATCTTCTGCATGGTCAGGTAGCATCCATTTCTCAGGTTTATATTGAGCATGTGACGCGGCTCTTCTAGCACTGACATTCTTTGAGGATCCAGATTTGACAGTATTCAGACTACTTGAAAGACTTCGTGACTGAACCTCATTCGACAGAGAATGAGTATCCTCCCCTATACTACCATGTCTGTTATCTGATATAAATGCTGAAGAGGTATCAAAGCTTTTAGCATCTGATCGCAATTCAACTGCAATTTTCTTCTCTGTGACACTTGGGACATCCGAAGAAGATAATTTGTTGACGTTGGCTGCAACATTAAGGTAGGATTGTAATACAAGGATGTTAAAACTCTAAATGAGGAATATTAACAAAGAAAAAAACCGACCCAAGCGTGGGGAGACCCCGAAAGAGGATAAAGAAAACACAAAATACCACAAACTGAAACATGCTTACAAGAAGGAAAGCATACATCAAAATCACAACTGAGTAGAATTAGAATACAGTTTTTTCTATGACGAGGAACCCCTCCAAGGCTGGGTCATTTTTTACAGGCAAACCCCAAATTTTTATTTTTTTTTTGGGTGAATAACAAACCCCAATTCCTACAGGCTACAACCACCAACAATACAATAGAAATCATGTAAGACTAAAGTAATCAATGCTGATGAGCATAGACAAATAAAAGTCTATGAAGCACCTGACATCACAAGTTCATATGTTCAAAAAAAAATTAAAAACTAGGGAGGGGGAGGGCTAGGGAGAAGACAATTTTTGGAAGTTCACATAGAGCCCACTTTGAATGGTTATTAATTTGTTTAGGGTTAATTTGAGTCTCTTTCATGTATTTCACGAGTTAAAACATAGCTAGAAAGATCTTACAAGGTACCATTAGGTTTTGGTAGTGGGAGGCCTACCAGTTTTGAGGCTAGAGAATCCTCCAACTATGAAAGACAGCTTCATTTTGATGCGCCTTCGATATTGACACAAAAAGAAGATGGGGGAGGAGGGCCTAAGGCACAAGGTGAGCTCAACACTATCAGGGGGGGAGCTAATGACACGAACGAATGGAGATCATCGAGGAAAGGAGGGGGATTGTGCAACTTGTGGAATACTTCCTCCTATGCCTTGGGGGTAGGGTTGTTGCTGAACATACTGATATTGGGGATAGGCATAAGCAAGAAGAGATGGTAGGAATGTATCATTTGCTAGAGCTATGGGTGAAGGTGGGGAGGCTTTGAGGTTTGGAAACTGAGGTAGCTAGAGAGATGTGGAAGGAGATAGGAGTTAGCCGCTGGTGAGTACGGTCCTAGGGAAGGGGTGCTTGTGCTGACTATTCAGGGGGTGCAGGTGGGGGTTGGTGGAGTGCTCAGACACAGGCAATGAGGATTTGGTGCCTTGAATCTTGCCACTTCTGTGGCAGTTATAGGGCCGGAACAGGCATGGACAGATATAGAGTTGTTGGAGGAAGAGGCATCACAGGCTGAAAATCCAACAACCTACTCCTTTGAAATTCAAGTCAAAGCTCACCCTTTTTGGGTCTAGAAACCCTATAAGCCTTCTTCTACCTTTCAAAACACTAACTTAGAAGCTTTACTAGACTTCAAATTCATCACAAAACCTAATTATAGGCATCATTAAGCCAAGCTTTTTCAACTTTCCTACATCGGCTTCCCAGTGACCCATTCCATTCCATCACAATTCCTTAATGTTGTTTAAGGCACAAAATTCTAAAAAAATAATGAAAATAAAATTCACAAATCGAAATTACGGAACAGGGGCCATCTTCTCTTCCTCACAACTTATTGAGAGTAAACTTACAAGGAGCACAGACACGCAGCAGAGGAAAAAATAACTTACTAACCACTAAAGACCAAATGTGGCCTCCACAAAACTCATGAATCAAGAAATAAGAAAGTATTGAAATGTTTTATCACATCTCTTCAATTCTTAACGCACTAAACTCTTACTGCTTTCATTATCTTCTTCAACAGTACTGCAAAGTCAAATAAATCAACAAAAGAAAATGGGATGAAGAACCAAATAACATAGATTTCCTACTTCAAGCTGGCCACATGCCAAATTTTTATCTGGCCATTTGGGAAATAGTCAAATATATAATTATAGCATTAAAACACCAAATGCTAAACTCTAGATGTTATCTGACTTCTAGGTCAAAATGAGAAAATGCGTGTCTTGCTTCATTAACTTTCTCTAAGTAAGCGGTACAAACACAGAGGGCGAGAGATCTTACGATATGTATATAGAAGACAGACACATTATGACACAGGACGCACATGGGACACACTGCCATAGGAAATCCCAAAACTAAGTTACAAATATAGCAAGGACGCAACGTAATGTATTCTAAATTTCTATATTAAGAATTTTATGAAGTGGAAGGTGCAGCTCAAAAAGTTCATTTCAATTATTATGTATATTACTATTGCATTCTTACTATAATTTTGGTTTAACCTATGTTACACGGACTCTTTGGAATTTCGAAGGTACTCGTGTCAACACGACACGACACGACACAGGTACGGGTGCGGGATACTGCCCCTTAGAAACAAATACGGCAGAAGAATCAAAAGAGAAGAGAGCAAGGAGAGAACCTGGCCTTCGACTCCAATCGATTGCAGAGCATCGATCAATCTGTGAAGTTGATCGATCTACGAAGCTTGATCTGCGAAGTTGATCGATCTGCAAAGTCGATGTACTGTGCTCCGTCGTCTTCCTTTTTGATCTCGATCTCGGACTCTCTTCGTCGCTTGATCTACGAAGTCTCTCTCTCTCTCTCTCTCTCTCTCCCCTTTTTTGATCAGTCTCTCTCTGACTTTTTTTTTAATATAATTTGAATTATATATAATATAAACTATATTAATATAATATTATTCATATTATATGATATTATTTATTCAAAAAAATATTATATAATATAATATATCATAAATAACATAACTTTTATGTCTAAAATTAAAATAATTTATTGTCATATATAATATAATTTATTTTATGTCTAAAATAATGTTTATAACTTTTATTTATTATTTATTTGTTATTTTTTTAATAAAATTTGTTATTCCTTAAACTTTTTAAACTCATCTTCATATAATAAATATATTTAAAAATAAATATTTAACGTATCCCCATACCCGTATCCTAATTTAGATCCGTATCCACGTATCCTTAATTTTTAATTTTAAAGTGTCCGACCCTTAGATACACACCCGTACCCGATACCCGCACCCGAGTCCGTATAACGTAGGGTTTAACAATTGTGTTCCTACCTATATTCAAGCATTAATTGGATGCTTGACTTGTCATTACGACGTGTGAACTATCTAATTTTCAAAAAAGGAAAATAATATTGAACATTTAAGATTGTTTGGAGTTTGAGATGTGTTAGCAAAGTTTTCAAAGCAAAGTAATTTAATTTTGATGCATGGACATTTCCAGAAGGTATCAGATGTGTGACAACAGTGTCCACGAGGTGTTGGTGTTTGACACGTGCACAACAATTGTGAAAGTGCCTGAGTTCTCTCTAATTCCATATCATTGTAATTAGAGTTTGTTGAGCATTTAGCGACTGCTCAAAAGCCTTCATCCAAAAGCTATGCAACAATGTCACTGGTCCACTCACTGCTAACCAAGTAAAATGCCCACTCAACAATCATCATGAGAGTGCTTGACCCATTCTTGTATAACCACCAGGCACATCACCAGGGGACAACAAACATTAATCTCACTATGGTGAATTGTAGAGGCTTGGGCCCCATAATTTCATGGAGATTCCACCTCTCTCCATTTGATGCCTTTCCATAAAAAGTGTAGGGGGAATACATTCATCACCCCTAATACTTTTAAACCTCTAGATTCTACAGTACTTGGCAGGATGAAAAAGATGGAAAAGGGAGGTTGGGGGGCCAAGGGCTGTGCTAAACAAATTGAGAAACACTATATACATTACTCAGAAGCTGAGATAGTTCTGTCTAAGTAAGAAGCCAGCCACAAACTCAAGATTAAAGCATTAAAATGATATACCTTTTGAACCCACTTTGGACGAACGCAATCCTTTTGATACCAAATCATCTGGAGATGGGACATCAAACTTGAAAGGCCCTGTATCATCAACAGAGGTAAGGTTAGAAAATGATTACAGAAAAAGACTAGACAAAATAGAGAAATTATGTACTTCTAGGTCATGATCTTTAATATGAGCACATTGATATTTTATCTCTACATATCAGCATCCTGTGTCAGAATATGTGCAGACCTATATGTTTTCGTAAGCTAAAAGCCCTATGCAATTCATTAGAATGTCCTTGGATATTGCCAAGCTCACAGAAGCTATTGCACTCTTCCATCAAAAAATTGTCATTCCGTAGCTGAAAAGTTTCAGGCTTGTTAGGTATCGGGCGCGGCAATGATGCAAAAAGAGACCTGGCCATTATGGATGCTCCAGAATCTTTGCGCATGCCATCAACTGCATGAAAAAGATCTACTCTATAAAGGGCCCATGTACATGAGACGAAACCTATATTACAAGGATAAATCATGCAACTAAGGAGTCCACGCCTAAAATAGATGTGAGCTGCCTGTATTAAAAAAGTGGGTGGGAAATGAAACATGACTAAAACATGTACTAATGTGATGTAACTGACAGGGTGGAAAATGCAAAGAGAAGAGTGCCTATCACATAAAATGTAGAGAAGGGGCAATCCATGAAGCAGCTAACCTCACCAAATTTAAGAAACTATAAATCAAAATAGTGATAGAAAAGTAACAAGATAACTCCTACCTGTGTTCTTATTTCCATTGCTGCAAGCATTACCCAAAGGATTACGAAGAACCCCGCAAATATCACATGCAGACATACCCTCTTCATTATCAAATGTACAAATGGGGCAACGCCAAATGCCCAGCATTATGTTTTCCTGTTTTGTCTCAGGTGCTTCAACTGTTGCAATGAAGTACCCACCAAGCAGTCAATATATAAGATGCAAAATGCTTTACAAGCCAAAGAGCCTTTTTAGTGAGACAACTCAACAGATATATTGGCATGGATTTCACACCTCATCATATCAACAGAACACTACTTCTCTACATGCAGCTAGGTTTCAAGCTATCTTTGTTGACATTGTTCCTCAAAACAGAAAGTTTTAAGCTTAACAAAAAACAGTACCAACATATATTAAGTGAAATTGATTTTAAAATAAAGAGCAAGAGGTTGCCATACATCAACTAAATGACAGACCAAATAACATTACGGAGAAATGGAGAGTGCAAACATGGTATTCAAGAGACAGAAGAACTGAAGAACATATCAATAAATGGATGGTCAAAGTGATGGTTTTTATGAATCAATTCCAAGCCCACATTTCCAGGATAATACAAAAGACCTTCCAGCCCATGTTTTAACACATGTAGTATTGATTCATGAACTTAGCTTGCGGTGGTTTATTGTGGATTGAATAAGCCAATAAGCTTTTCTTTTTAGCTGCCAAATGAAGCCTTAGAGCATCTCCAATGCTAATTGTTAAATCTGGCATCCATTGTCAAAATTTGGCAATGCTACATTACAAAAAAAGTCAAATTTTGACAAACTTGCTCCAATGCTACAAGTGCTATATTTTGGCACAACAACCTTTTTCTCCATATTTTCTCATTTTAACCATTATTTTAATTCATCTCATAAAATTGGACTGATTGCACACTATGAAATTGAACAATTGCTATTGGACGGTTGCTTTAAAAGAATTAAAAAAATAAAAATGAAGACTTATTTCTTCAAGTAGGAGCATTGCTTAAGATAATCATAAAAAATAAATTTAAAAGAGAGAGAGAGAGAGTATTACACTGTTACTTGCAAGAAGGATCTAGAACTCTTTATCACATATTCATCCTATCTATTATCAAACCAGCAATCAAAATAAAATTCGATTTATGGATTTACACCACATCCCAAATCTCCCTTTCCATTGCCACAACTCATCCCCTTCCAATCCCTCATCCTTGGAACACCCTTCCAATCTCTCATAGATCTAAGAAATCAGTGTGGTTTGGCGATGGTCAATGGTTGACAGTGCAACGGTCAACGGTGGTCAATGGTAGTGATCCTCGATGATGGTGGTCCAGTGTTTGGTTGGTAAATGTGAGTACTCATTTTTTTCTCCACTCTTTCCCTCTCTCAGGTTTGCAAAGTATGAATACTTGAATTATATATGTATACATATCTTCACATATATGTTTCTTTGTGTATTTCTATATATGTGTGCATAGTAAATATTGCGTTCCTTTTTCTCTCTTTTTTTCCCAAAAAAGAATAGATGAATAGTGATTGGTTGATGAGTTGACAGATTACACGATATAGCAATGCCAAAATTTGACAGCTTGAATGGCACTACATTGGAGCTCTGTTTTTTCAACAAATATGACTAGATATTAAACTTAAGAACCTAAAACAAGTATAAAAATATTTTCCAAACCATAGTAACGATGTAATTTGCGTGAAGCCCAAAAGCATTAGTGTTTGATGACCCCTTCTAAGTGCCAAAAACTAAAAACTTAAGCATGTTTGGTACAAAAGAATGGAATGAAGTGGGAATGAAATGAAAGTGAAAAATGGAATACAAGGTTGAATGAAATGGAATATCTATTCTCATTCCATTGTTTGGTTGCCAACATGGAATAACATAGGAATATTATAATAATTCTCATTCTTATGTTTGGTTATGCCTATTAAACTAATGAAATGGAATAAGCTTTTATTTATTATTTATTTTTTTAATAAGCCAATAATACCAAACAAGTTAAAAATTCATATAGATCATGATAGTGTTGATAGTTGTAGAAGTGATGGAATGAGTCATGGTAGTGGCAGCGGTGGCATTGGTGGTGGTGATAGAAGTGGTAATAGAATGATGGTATGGCAATAGGTCATTGTGGCGGTGGTGGTGGCAGTGACAGTGGCGGTGGCGGTGATGGTAAGGTGGCGTTGTGGTGGCGATAGTGGTGGTGTGGTTTTTTGTGAAGGTAGTAGTAATGGTGATAAGGTAGTGGTTGTGGCAGCAAGAGGCCGTAGTAGTGATAGTGGTGGTGGTTGTGGCAGTAGTGGTGGTAGTAGTGGTTGCGGTTGTAGTGGTGGTGGTAGTGGTTGCGGCTGTAGTGGTGGCGGTAGTAGTGGTTGTAGTGGTAGTGGTACTGGCAACAGCGATAGTAGGGTAGTCGTGATATGGTGGTTGTGGACAGCGATGGAAAAATATCCCAATACGCAGGGTCCCTAACTCTCCTCGACTACAATGGGATGGGTTCGGGGGTAGTTGAATAGGGTATGGCACGGATTTGAGAAAACTTTTGAAAAATCTGATTGTATTCGGGTCGAGGACGGGGGAGAGTATTTTTCTACCTGAATCCTACCCGGCGCACAATAAATAAATAATAATATTATATATATAATGTGTAAAATTCATTGTTGAATTTTTATAAAATATATTGTAAGTTTAGAAAAGAGAAAGACATGGGAAATGAGTGAGACCTCATCCCTTTTTATATTAATAATAAAGTATAATTACAGGAGTGCCATAAGGCATAAATTACGGGCCAGCCCGTTAAATCAATCAAGGAATTAAACAAATCATAATAAAATATGTGAATATAATTTCCTTATTCTAACACTCCCTCTCAAGCTGATGCGAAGATATCTCTCGTGCCCAACTTGTTGAGAATGTCATGAAATGGTTTGCTCCCCATTCATTTGGTAAGAATATCTGCTAGTTGATCTCCAATGTTCACAAATGGAGTACATATAGTGCCACTAGTGAGCTTTTCCTTGATGAAGTGGCTATCAATCTCCGTATGCTTGGTTCTGTCATGTTGAACTGGGTTATGAGCTATGTTGAACGCTGCCTTCTTGTCCCAGTACAATCTCATGGAATCGGTCTGATGGATACCCAAGTCTCCCAACAATAGTCTAATCCATAGCAACTCACATACTCAGCACTAGATCTAGCAACCACATTTTGTTGCTTACTTTGCCATGTGACAAAGGTTGCCACCAACAAATGTGCAATATCCAAAAGTTGATCGTCTATCAGTGACTGATCCAGCCCAATTCGCATCAGTAAATGCCTCCATACCGAGATGCCCATGTTTCGAGAAATAGAGACCCTTTCCAGGAGAAGTCTTCAAGTACCTCAGAATTCTCATAACTACCTCTAGGTGGGAAGTTCTAGAAGCATGCATAAATTGGCTAACCATATTCACTGCAATGGCAATGTCTGAACGCGAGTGGGATAAGTATATAAGCTTACCCACCAGCCTCTAGTATCTCCCCTTGTCCACTGGCTCTCCCTCTTAATCCTGACTTAATTTTTGGCCCGATTCTAAAGGTGTATGACATAGTCTACCCCGAAGCATCTCATTTTCCTTTAGCAAGTCAAGTACATACTTCCTTCGGCATATGAAGATGCCATCCTTGGGCCGAGCTACTTAAATGCCCCAGAAATACTTCAAATTACCCAAGTCTTTGATTTCAAACTCCTTGACTAAGTATTCCTTCAACCAAGGGATCACCTCAATATCATCCCCTGTCAGAACAATATCATCAACATAAATAATAAGAACTGTGACCTTACCATGAGGAGAGTGTTTCACAAATAACGTGTGATCTGCTTGACTTTGCTTGAACCCATATCTCAGCATAGTTGGAGCAAACCTTTCAAACCAAGCCCTAGGAGACTGTTTTAGCCCATAAAGTAACTTCCGGAGCTTGCACACTTTACCTTTGGACTTAGCATCCACAAAACCAAGACAAATATCCATATAGACCTCTTCTTCGAGGTCTCCATGAAGAAAGGCATTCTTCACATAAAACTGATGAAGTGGCCAATCTGAATTTGTTGCAAGAGAGAGTAGTATTCTCACAAAGTTCATCTTAGCAACCGATGCAAGTGTCTCCTGGTAATCTACCCCATAAGTCTGAGTGAAGCCCTTAACAACTAGTCTTGCTTTGTACCATTCTATGGAACCGTCTGCTTTGTGTTTTACAGTGTACCCCCCACTTACACCCAACTGGATTTTTTCCTCTAGCTAACTCTACTAACTCCTAAGTGTCATTCTTGCTGAGAGCTCTCATCTCCTGTTTCATGGCATGTTTCCATTCAGAAATAGAGAGAGCATCCTGAAAATTATTAAGTAGACTCACAAAAGAAATCTTAGACAGAAGGGCTTTATATGAAGGGGACAGATTAGAATAAAAAATGTGATTAGTAATAGGATGAGGAGTACATGACCTAACTCCCTTCCTATTAGCAATGGGAACATCAAGATCTGAAAACTCAAGAATAGAAGCATTAGAATTACCTGGGCTCTCAAGAGAGGGGGTTGACTCTAGACACTCATCCGAAGAAAAAGTTGGCAGTAGAGAAGAGGAAGCAGTCTCTTGCATCTAGGTGACTTTCTGTCTATCGTTGTCTCTGACATAAACTTTGCTTGCTTCCTTTTCCACAACAACAGCAGGCTCATCATCCTCTATCTGTTCAACCACTGGCGGTAGTGGAACAGGAATCTCGTCACACCAAAGCCCCCCCTAAAGGGATGACTGTAACACTAGGGAGGATAGAAAGTAGGACTGAGACTCAAAGAATCCATGGAGACGAACCATTTGTGAATGGGATGATGATAACACTTATAACCCTTTTGAGAGAATAACCCAGAACAACACACTTAAGAGACTTAGGATCCAATTTACCACGGTAGGGTGAAGGATTATGGACAAAACAAACACATCCAAAGGTCTTAGGTGGAATGGAGAACCCAGAAGAGGTGGACCTAGACAAAACTTGAAGTGGGGCTAGTTTTTGAACGACTTGGGTAGGAAGACTAAGTTGCAGTGAGAACCGCTTCCCCCCAATAGGATCAAGGAACACGCATTTCAAAGGATAGAAAACGGCCATATCAAGATGGCAATTTTTTCGTTCGGCAACATCATTTTGTTGAGGGGTATTAGTGCAAGAAGTTTGATAAACAATGCCATGAGTTGTGAAATAACTGCAAGACCAGCGTCAATATATTCCCCAAACGCAAAATTTTGACAATCGCTCCAAACTGAGTGCACACAATTTTATGAAAGTTTTGAAATACAGAAAGCACCTCACTGTTATCTTTCATCAGATATACCCAAATGGCCCTAGAACAGTGATCTATGAAAGTAACAAACTATTTTGGACCCTTTAAAGACACAAAACGTGAGGGACCCCATACATCAGAATGAATCAAAGCAAATGGAATTGAACTTTTATTAATAGAAGGAGCAAAAGAAGCTCTATGTTATTTTCCAAGTTGACAAGACTCGCACTAAAAATCAGACATATTATTTTTCTCAAAAGAAGGAAATAAATGGTTAAGTAGTAAAAAGGAGAAATGTCCTAAACGACGGTGCCACAACCAAAGGTCTTCCTTGGTAGATAGTAACTGAATAGACGAATGAGCCAACTTGTCTGTCTGATCCAAAATGTAGAGACCATGTTCCATTCTACCACTTTCAATCCTCTTCCTCATGATAAGATTCTGAAAAAGACAATGATCAAGAAAAAACGTCACACTACAATCCAATTCACGAGTAATATGACTCAAAGATAAAAGATTAATACTAAATTAGGGAACATAAAGGACAGGGGATAAAAGAAGGGAAGAGATGGCATGAATTAAACATTTCCCTGACAGAGACGAAATGCTACCATCAACAATACACACTTTTTCCTGACTTGAGGAGGGGTTATACTCTGAGAACAAATGAGATGAACCAGGCATATGGTCGGATGCACCAGAATCAATAATCCATGACACAGTCATATGAGATAGCAATGCACATGAGGATGAAGCCAAGTTACCTGAATTGGCAAAGGAAGAAGAGGATGCACATGTGATGGAAGTGGAGGCTCGACAGTCTAGCAAGTGGCCAAGAACAATCTCAAAATATGAGGCAAATAACCCCGAAACATCAGCAACAAGTGAGACAACTTGAGATGAAGATTGTGGCTCAACCATGTCTGAAAGATGTGCTCGAGCATTGGCCCCTCGGCCTCTAGATTGACCAGACCTACCCCCTCGAGTACCAGGACGATCTCCTCAGCCACCAGAAGGAGTCTCATGTAGCTTCCAACAAGTCTTTCTTGTGTGTCAAGGTCTACGGCAGCAGTCACGGAAAAAATTATCTTTCTCAGAGAAAGAACGAGAACCACGAGTCACACGCTCTCCATTGCAAGGAGGTGCAAAAACCAAGGCCGAGCAATCAATAGTGGCAGAAGGAAGCATCACAGAATGGCGATTCTTCTCATTCTGCACAAAAGCACGTCCATGCCAAGTACTCTACTCCGAATTAGATCATACTCCACATTGAGGCCTTCCAAGAACTTGAAGACCCGCTCGTGCCACAAACTTCCGGTAACCAGCAAAATCGGTGGGACAAACAGGCTTGTAATCCTGAAGCTGATCAAGATGCTTCCACTCATTGCTAAGGAAGGTAAAATACTGGAGAATAGTCATCTCACCTTGTACTGACCTTTCAATGGAGCGACGTAACTCAATAGCCTGTGAGAAGTTTCCTTTCCTGGAGTAAATAGTAGCTACAGCCTCCCAAATATCTTGGGTAGTGTCAATAGACAAGTAGCCCTCTCCAATCTCGGGCACCATAGATTGTATCAACCAACTGATGCTGAGAGAGTTGGTGATCTCCCACTGGTCATAACTAGGATCCGTGGTACTGGGTGTCTATATCCTTCCATCAACATACCCCATCTTCCCTCGGCTCTGCAAAAAGATAATCAGACTCTGCGACCAGGTTAGATAATTCTAACCATTGAATAGAGAGGTGGTGGTTTTTAAGCCAGAGTTGAGGTTATCAGTCATAGTAAGAGGTATAATGGAACTCTTGCTCTTAGGTGGCTGAGAAGTAGTGGACTTACTAAGGGAACCTGCCCTGGATACTCTCCTATGTAACTCTTAAACACAATGCCAATTACAAACCCGAAAGATAATAGTAGAAGGAAAGACACAACTACCACTATGAAAGCATAACAAACTAAGAACTCATATATATATATATATATATTTTTTTTTTTAGAGAAAGAAAACAAAGAAAAAGGTTTTATAGATGTATGTACCACAACAAGAGCTCAATCTATTCGTTAGACACCAGTCGACTAACCAAGAGACAAAGAAGCTAGTGGGTTGAACCAGGGGTTGACTGGAAGTGGTCTACAAAGCCTCCAAGAGTGCCAACAAACCTATAAGGACAGGCTACGGCTGCCAACAGGCCTAGAGGAGGGTAGAGCAGGCTTCGGCTGCCCTGGTAGAGAGCCGACTGACCTTCGGCTAAGCTAGGTGGGGGTCGACTGTCCTAGACAAGGGTTTGGGTTTGGGTTTGGGTTTGGGTTTGGGTTTGAGTTTGGGTGGGAGCAAGGTGGTTGTGATTTGTGTTAGGTTTCTCCTATTGTGGCTCTGATACCATGTAAGGTTAGAGAAGAGAAAGAGATAGGGAATGAGTGAGACCTTATCCCTCTTTATATTAATAATAAAGTATAATTACAGAAGTGCCATAAGGCATGAATTACGGGCCAGCTCATTACAGCCCATTACATCAATCAAGGAATAAAACCAATCAGAATAAAATATGTAAATATAACTTCCTTATTCTAACATATATATAATATCTATACAATATATTATTGAGTTTCTATTATGTTATATATACAATATAATTTTAATATATGTACAATATATAATATATTTTTTTAATTATAAATATCATTTTCTAGTTTTAATTATTGATTTTTAATATTATTGTTCAATTTTTTATTCTGTTGCAAATCAAGTAGGGTCGAAATGGGGGCAAGCGATGGAAATGGGGATGAGGATGGGGGTGGGGTGGGTGGCCCCCGACCCAGACCCATACCCAACCCATTGCCATCCCAAGTGGTGGAGGTGGTGGTGGTGGTGGTGGTGGTGATTATAATGCAATGGTTGTGGTGGCAATAGGGTGGTGGTCGTGGTTGGCGATAGTCATAGCGGTGGTGGAAGGGGGTGGTAGCAAAAGGAAATGGTGGTGGCATAGAGACATTTTGATAATTTTTATAGTGATTCTATGATGTAATGGCATAGAGACATTCCCATATTTTATTGGAATAGCCATTCCATTGGAATTACTACTCCCACTTAGATAAGTCGTACCAAACAAGGGCAAGGGAATATAAAGTTAGAATAGGCATTTCCATTCCAACCCATTTCATCATACAAAATGTGCTCTAATAATAGTTTGTTGTTGGTAGCAGATACAAAATTTCATGACGACATTGAATAATAATACCACATTTAAGTTGAATATATAACATGCCTTCTTCATAGAAAAGTGATCAAACACGTCCCAATTATGAAGCACTGACACTCCAAAATAAGTGTCATAGCAGTGTCAGACACAGGGACACAACTAGGACACGAGGGGGCACCAAACATGTCCCTTTATCTAATTAATTTGTTTGCAAGGGGCACATCAGGGACACACTAACTAGTTTTCTCCCCCTCTTCTTTAGTGCTTTTGATGGATGTATGATATTGAATGTTTATTATTTTTTGCTTAGATTTAAATTATTAATAGATCATCCACAAAAATGACATAAACGATGAGTTAACTTAAGAGTGACTTTTTCTTCTTATATTGACATAAACTCTGCCGAGATAGTTTGACAACTCCGCCAGTCCCAAGCCCGAGTAAAGGAGAAGGGTTGTGTGTTAGGTAACCGAAAGCCAACACGTAAAAAAAGCTGCTCGGATCCCATATGAAAATGAATCCTACTTTGAATCAATTAGATCATTCCCCTTAAGTGACGTGTTACGCCTACCTCATATTGTTTCGAAAAGTGAGCAAGGGACATCGCATCGACACTTAGCTGCGGTGAAAAATGAGCAAAGGTTTCTGCGTTTTTATGAACGAGCGCAGATAAAGAAACTAGTCCAAAACTATACATTTAGGATAGCCACATGGGATGTAAGAACTTAAATTAGTAAGACTATGGAATTGGTAGATGCCATGATTAGGAGGAGAGTTAGTATAGCTTACATACAAGAAACTAAGTGGACGGATGAGAAAGCTAGGGAAGTAAATGATATCAGTTTTAAACTATATTATAGTAGTAAGGATAGAAACAGAAATGGGATAGGAATAATAGTTGTCAAGGGTCTTGTAGAAAATGTAGTTGCAGTCATTAGGAAAGGTGATAGGATTATGTTAGTTAAACTAGTTATTGCAGAGAATAGTGAAATTATTAGTGCACACGCCCCCCAAGTAGGATTAGATGATCAGACTAAAAGAGATTTTTAGGACCAAATGGATGAGGTATTACAAGAGAAAACCTAGCTATAGGTGGAGATTTCAACAGTCATGTAGGAATCAATAAACTAGGTTATTGCATGGTGGGTATGGTTTTGGTGATAGAAATGAGACTGGAGAGAGTATTTTAGATTTTGTGTTGGCTTTTGATCTGAAGGCGGATACTATATATAAGAAGAGAGAGGAGCATTTGATAACCTTTAAGAGTGGATCAATTAGGAGCCAAATAGATTACTTTCAAATAAGAAATGTGGACTGTCTAAAATGCAGTGACTATAAGGTGATTCCTGGAGAGAACATGGCGTCTTAACATAAGATTTTGATATTGGATTTATGCTTTAAAGGGCAATACCAAGTTAGAAACGATAGTGGGCATCGTATGACGGCATAGTAGGACCTAAAAAGGGATAAACTATAAATATTTAAGAATAGAATGGGTATAAAAGATACTTGAGACTTGGAAGATGATGCTAACACTATATGGAACTCGATGACCAATTGTATGAGGAGAATCTCAAGGGAAGTCCTTAAAGAATCGAAAGGAAAGGAACCCAACTCTAAGGAAACTTAGTGATGGAGAGAGGAGGTTCAAGTAGTAGTAAAGACGAAAAAATAGTGCTTTAAAAAGTACTAGAAGAATAGATTTACAAAAAAAAACCTTAAGAGCTACAGATTGGCTAATAAAGAGGTCAAAAAAATAGTGAAAGGATCTAAATTAAAAGCCTATGATGACCTATACACTAGACTAAATAGTAAGGAGGGAGAGAAAAGAATATACAAACTTGTTAAGATAAGAGAGGGGAAAACAAGAGATTTTAATTGGGTTAAGTGCATCAAGAGTGATGACTCTAAGATGTTGGTGAAGGATAAAGAGATTAAGGAGAGGTAGAAGAACTATTTTGAGAAGAAGTTAAATGAAGAAGATGAAGGAAGGTCAAAAGGAGAAGTAGCCAGTAATAAAGAAAACCAAGACTACAAGTTCTATAGCATGATTGGGAACTTTGAAATGGAGATTGCACTTAAGAAGATAAAATCGAATAAAGCTTTACGACCCAATGATATCGCTATTGAAGCTTGGAAATGTTTGGGTAAAAAACAGGTTGCTTGGTCAATATAGCAAGATTTTGTTGACTAGGAAAATGCCAGAGAAATAGAGGAAAAGTATTTTAGTGCCAATCTATAAGAATAAAGGAGATGACTAGAATTGTAACTATAGAGGAATTAAGCTGATGCGTCATATAATGAAAGTGTAGGAGAGAGTGATGGAACGTTGATTGCGAGATATAACAGAGGTGTCAGAGAATCAATTTGGATTTATCTCGGGTAAGTCAACAATATAAGTGATCTATCTTTTGAGGAAAGTAATAAAAAAAGATAGCGAAAAAAAAAGAGACATTCATATGATTTTTATCGATCTTGAGAAAGTATATGATAGAGTGCCTTGAGATATAATGTGGTGGGTGTTAGAGAAGAAAGGACTGACAAAAGATTACATTGATGTGATTAGGGAAATATATGAAGGTGTGGTAACCACTATTAGATCACCTACTAGAGAGAAGTGAACTTCCAATTACTGTCGGGTTACACTAAGGATCAACCTTAAGTACTTATCTTTTTGCTTTAATTACGAATGAGTTGACGAGAAATAATTAGAATGACATGTCATTGTGTATGTTTTTGGCAGATGATATCGTGTTAGTGGATAAGACTAGAGAAGGAGCACTAAGTTGGAGATTTGAAAAAAAGAACTTGAATCTAAAGGATTTAGGATAAGCAAAACTAAAACAGAGTCCATGAAGTGTAATTTTAGAGTAACAATGGAAACAGAGGAAAAGTGAAGATTAAGAACTAAAAACAACCTAAGAGTGGACATTTTCGTTATTTAGGATCGATTATCACAACGGCTAAGGAGATTGGAGCAGATGTGGTCCATAAAATTAAGGCAGGGTAACTTACGTGAAGGAATTCGTTTGGGGTACTGTGTGATAAACGAGTATCCACTAAACTGAAAAGAAGTTCTATAGAGCTGCTATTAGACCAGCGATGTATGGAACAGAATGTTAGGCAACTAAGAAACATGTAGATAAAATGAGTGTTACTAAGATGATGATGTTAAAATGGATGTGTGACAAGACTAAAAAAAAAAAAATTAGAAATGAGTATATTCGTAAATGGGTAGAAATAGCACCGATAGAAGACAAGTTGAGAGATGATAGATTGAGATGGTTTGGTCATATACAACGGAGACCAACAGAGGCAGTAATAAAGAGATGCAATACAATGACAATAGATAGAAGTGTTAGGGGAGGGGCAGACCTAAATTGAAGTGGACGAGTGTAATAATTAGAGATATGAATATCCTTAATTTGACTAACCAAATGGCCGTTGATAGAATCGAGTGGAGAAGAAAGATTCGTGTAACCGACCCCAATTGATGGGACGGCTTGGTTTGGTTTGGTTTATTGATTAGTAACAGTTTTTGTTAATTTTGATTTTTTGTGGGTGTAAGATTAATAGCAAAATAAAAATAAAAAATTATTGTCATGTCCTCTCATTGTGACTGTGTCTATTTTTTTCAAATCACCTATCCCTGTCCGCATCTATATCTGTGTTCATGTTCTTGCTTCTTAGCATCCCAATCATGGAACTGGCTAATTGGAACATCCATAGACTACACAAAAGGGCACTATAAATATTTAATATCTATCTCTATGTAAATTTCAATCGAGTGATGGTTCATTAGGTATTTACAACTAGAGTACCTCTTATTCTATGAAGAGAGTTTGATAAGGCATTATCGATACCACCTCAGATATATATTTTATGTTAGTTAATAAGGGGCTTAATGTTCTGATAAGGGGGGCTTGAATTTCAAATAAAAAAGGCTACTTTCTGTTTATCACCAAAAAAAAAAAAAAAAAACCAACAACAACAACCACCACCACCACCACCACCACAAGGCAGTCATCAAATTTGAATTGATAAAATTATCACTATGCATTAATTAACCAACTTGAAACATTCAGATCTGTTTATTCAATACTGCCATTTTAGTGTCATCAAACAGTCATAACTTTCGGTTCCAAAAAAGGTATGTCAACTCCAAACAACAAAGGCCATGGGAAAAATGAGACAAGGGAGAACGAAAAGGACGGAGAAGGAAAATGAGAAAGAAAGACAGAAAATTGCTTTTACAGATGTTTTCAACTTCAATTTATGCTCCAATTCTTCCCTTTTCACCTTTCCTTTTAACCTATGATTCTATTTTAGTTAGAGAGGCCTTCAGAATCTTAAAAATATGTTATCACCATATAAAGAACTCATTATCAGCAAGCCAGCAAGGTCTTAACTCAAGCCCAATGATTTCATCCTACAATCCTGAAAATATCTTAACATAGAAAATGTAGAAAGCGTCCATGCTTTTTAGTTTATGTAGTTATGTAAAATAGTAAAACAGCAAAGCAATAAATTATTAATCACGTACTCAATGCCCAGAACCTAGCTTTATAACCATCTCAACATACAGTAATAAGGAATGCTCCAATTGAAGTAAAATGTGCTGACCATTAAGACAATGAAGTGGAAAGTCATAACTAACAGAGTCACTTACAGTTTTCTTGTACATCAAAATCATAATCATAATCTTCATAGACATCATAATCTTCATCATAATCAATTCCATAATTTACTTTACGAGGCATGGTCCTAATCTCTATCAAATCTGAAACAAAAGACGCTCAATTAGACATGCATTCGTTAGGCAAGTTAAATCTTAGTTCAAAATAAAACAACATATATATGTAAAACAGAAGCTATCTCAACTGCCAAATAACACACAGTGAGTATGTTTATTAAATAGAAAAAGTTGCATCCAACCAGCTACTATCAAGCTGATGAGGACACCACCACTACAAGAACGTGATTTTATATCTAAAGACCTTGCACTAGGGAATCCTTTCATGGGGTTGATTAATTCATCTTGGCATCCAAAGAAATTCTTAGTTATTTAGGTACCAACCCCGATGAAAGGCTGGGGGCTGTCACACAAGTACAGTTAATAGCTGGGAAATATTATAGCCTTGTCATCTATGAAGCACAAATACAGATATGGATATGGGTTACACAATAAGGGATATGAATATGAATATGGAAAAGAAGCAAGACAACAAAACCCCAAAAAATATGGATGCAGGTATGGCCAAGATAAGTTAGAAAATTTTATAATTTTTAATATTATATAATACGCAAACACAAAAAATGTTCAGACTGATTCCACAAGAATTAGCTATTATTAGGTATTAATTTAATCAATTTTTTTCGGTGGGTCCCATAAAAATTTCAATTTAATATCAAGTTTAAACTATTTATATTGTCCATGTGCATTTTACTTTCACCCTTAAAGGTGTTATATGTAAAAATATTATATGCAAATTTACTTCCTTATTTAATTATTGAAATCTAAGTTTAGTATCATTACATTTGCTTTATCCTTATTTTATACAAAGTACGGATATAGATATAGGACACGTGTATGACACATTAGGCATATGTTAATTCGATAAATTTTGAAAAACTAAGGTACCAGTGTAGTCTCACTTGTTTCTTCAACCAGAAGAAATAAGAAAAATATTGGGGAAAAAAAAATACTCTTATATTTATCATAATAATTCTACAAGTTTGGTTAGGAAATTTGAAAAGGGATTTGGAAAAGAAAAGGAAAAAGGTATGTGAAACTATGTGAAATATAAATATATTTTATTCACATTTCACCTACCTTTTTTCTTTCCCTTTCCAAATCCATTTTCAAATCCCCTATGCAATGCAATAATTATTACAATCTCAATTTCATGAATCATAATAGTTCAGAAACGTGACCTACAAATTAAACAAAATTATTATCAAGTATCCTAGTATAACCAAAAAGGTATCCAACCCTTGTCAAAATTTAAAAAAATTATTTCAAGTATAGAAGAATATCAAAAGTTGCACACAACACAACCAAAGATTTAATTCAAGTTTTATATAAAGTTTCCTTTACATTTATGCTCTTTCACATTGACAACAAACGTAAGCTGCATCATCACTCTCTCTCCCTCTCTCAGTAACTGGGAAAAAAATAAATTCTTATAAAGCAATTTGAAAAGTTTCAGTGGATCTCATACTCACTAAATGCATTTGATAATACAAAATTAGGCAACAATTAAAATTATAGAAGAATATCAATTATTAAGTGAAAATGAGATGAAATTGAATGCGGAACATGATTTCTATTTCTATTTGTATATAATAATTGATGTAATCGCAGGTGTTTCAGGAATACCCCAGTTTCTGAATCGGGATTCGCTCTCTTCTTCTTCTTCTTCTACTTTTGTATTTCTACATTGTTTAGAATCAGACCGATCTGAGAGCAGAGGCAACGATAACGCAACACATCACTGCCATCGCCGACCACTCTTGTCGAGTTCTTTCAACAGAACTGCTGTTGTGTTGCAGGAACCCTAGTCTTCGAACGATCGTCACTTGCAAAGAAAAATCTACAAATTAAACCAAAAAGATAAAGAACGGGAAAGGGAATCATAATATCGCTTGTACCCGACCCATTGCGTATTGAACCAGGAGCATTTTTGGAACACCGACGCAGGTTAGAGTTTATCTCCAGTAGTTGCCTAATATCCTCCTTTCTCCAAAATTACTCAACAAAATTACTAAGAGAATACTTTTTCTTCTAAATTAATATGCAAAAATTAATTTGGTATTCAAATATTTTGTCTTTTTTTAATTTGATATTGGATCAATTCACTCTCATCGTTTGATTCTATTTACAATCAAACAGAATGTGTTAACGTGTTATCAAATTTTATTTCTAATTTCATTTAACTCTTAAACTATATACTTCAAAAATCAATTATCCCCAAATATAAGAATTAAATTTAAATATTTAGAGCTTGTTTGGTAACCATTTCATTTTAGAAAAATTATTCATAAATCCCATTTAAGGGAATGTTAGTCCAGTTAGTCATGCATGTTTTTTTTATAAATCAATTGGTCCTTTTTATTTGTAATTGTTGGTGAAAATACCAGAAAAAATTATATTTAAGAGATAAATGATGCAAAGAAAATGAGATACAAAGAGATCAAGCTGAGGCACAGATATCTTATTTTCTTTAAGGAGATCAAGCCCACTGTGGTAGAAAGAACCCAAATACCGATGCAACAATCACAATACTATGACTTGTCCCCTCTAAGATACAACAGTTCGACCACTTGTCGTATGGTTCAGGCCAACTCTGCACAAGATGGTGAACCCAAAACTCCACCAAGAAAAACATCCTTCTTTGCTAGTAATCTCTCTTGTAAAGAAAATAGTTAGCGTGTTGGTTTAGAAAAGAGTAGATGAGATGGACTATTTATAGGCCACTGGAACCTTACAAATTACACCAAAAAATAATGACTGTTAAACAAGAGAAAATGGAGAGACTCCAAATAATAAAGAGAAAATGGAGAGACTCCAAATAATAACTCACCACCAAGTTCATGAATTCTAATTAACTTCCATTCATGAACAATATGAGATTCATGAACAAAATATATAAATAAACAAACAAATAAATAAATGATATTAAAATGGTTCAACAATCCCCCATTCATTTTAATATCAACAAGGACAAGAGAGATTACCAAACAAAGATAGACTAGTATGCATCATGAAGGTGTGCTCTGTATTGAACCTTCATTAGTGAAACAGCAACCTCTACTTCAGAGTCAGTAATGATCTTAGACTTGAACTATGACTGTTTAGGGGAAATAAAGTATTACTACTCACACATAGTAATCCAAGTGTTGACATGAGCTTTTAATAGCCAGCACATTACGGCCTTGTGCTTATCCTAGTTTTCATGAGCATATTTGAGAATAAGCCTTGTTCATAGAAAGCGGCCCCACTTTCATGTTCACATAGGTGAAATCTGTCAAGGATGTTCCTGTAATTGACACACCCCACTCAACAAGAGCTACAGAATTTCATTAAGAGTATAAAAAATCAACCCTCCAACATTACAGGACAAATGCACTTACATCATAGGAATGGACAACAAAATATTAAGGAGTGCATTTTTTTACAACCACCATATAATTCGTTCTTTCCATTGAACCTAGTTACAGGATCTCTGGTCCCTAGGTTGGGTATCCTCATACATGGTTTATGATTTTATAGGCTTCAAACCCATCCTCCTCGATGTATTCCAGACCCTATCTTTCGCCAAGGCCTTGGTTAATGGATTCGCAAGATTATCACAAGATCTTACATAATTCATAGTTATTAGGGCTGAGCAGGTAATTCGTGAAATTCGTAATCCGATCCAGTCCAGTCCAGTCCAATCCGATAGGTTTGGATTGGTTTTTTGAATCCGCGGTTCGGTTCCGGATTGAAGAATTAAAAATCCGTAGTCTACAAATTGGTTTCGGATTGAACCCCACGGTTCCAGATTGAAACCGATCCGAACCGTATACAAATAGTCTATATTTTTATTATACATCATCCCCATAGTATCTTCTCTTAATTCTACATAAAATCCAAACTCAAACCTAAAACCGTATAATATCTTATTTTATTACTTTTGTTTGTTGGTTTTTAGTTTTAATTTGTAATGATTTAAATACTTATAGTGAAACCAATTTTCTTATGGATGTTTAAATTTTAGAACAGTATGTCGTTATTATAGATAGGAGGGTTCAAGCAAGTCAAAACACGTTATGTATTAAAATAACTTTATCCAAACCCCCATAAACTAGTTTAAGCGGGTTGTGTTAATTTGGGTACAGGGTGGACAAATCAACCCGACCAACCCGTTTACTTTATTGAACTCATTTTGTAATAGATGAAACCAAAGAAACATGTCAAATAATTTTCAAAGAATTATATACACGTATATAGTTATGTATTTCAAATAAAAATATTGAACCTTATGATCTGGGTCAACATCACATCACCCATATTTATAGAAACTTGAATATTATGTTTTTGTGTGTTCATAAATAGATACTAGATGGTGTGCACACCAATGTGGGTGTGCTTGAACTTTGCAGTTACAAATTTGCAATTACAAAGGGCCCATGGGTGTGTATTTGAATTGGGTAGTCATGGAAGAAGGGTAGTTTAGGAATTAAAAAAATTGTGACAATTATACCGACTCAAGTGTTTGCATTATAGATATATAGATATAGACGTGCACGAGTGTGTGCGTGTGTATATATGCTAACAGAGAAAAATCCAGGATTAAAAAAGCAAGAGAGAGATTTTAAAGGTAAAACATTGTGTTTGAAGTTTTTATATAAATATTAAATATACTAAAATATTAGTGTCAACTTCATAATATTTTAACTTTGTAAAGCGCATTTTCTATTATTGCAAGATAATTATAAATAAAAAATATATAGATGATTGATTATGATTAAAAAAACAACACGCTGAAGCAGAATTGTATAATTATAGACTAACATTTAGGGCAAGTTTGGGATCTTTCAAAAAAGACAAAAAAGACAAAAAGTTACTCAAAAAGTTAAAAAGTTAACACTATTCACCAAAAGTCAACAATTATGGCTGCACAACTCCCAATTCGAATTTTTCACTACAAATCAATTTTTAAAATTTTTTATTACACATTTTTCCATAAAAAGTCAAAAAATTAACCCAAACATCCATATTTTCAACCTCAATTTTTTAGTCTAAAAAGACAAAAAATACACTTATTTAAAACACCCCAAACAACCCCTTAATCATTCACTATAAGGCCAACCGAATGATAAGTTAAAGGGAATACGGTAACTCAGAATCGTTTTACCTTCGTATAACTCCAAATGCATGAAACTCATCCTCAAGTTCTCGCTCAGTGACCCGTGGATCCAAATTTCCAACATACACACGAGACATCTTCTACTGTACCTTAAAACACACACTCAAAACAGTTTACACAACGAAGAAAAGACATCGGGGGGGGAAAAGGAGACCCAAAATACCACAAAGAATAATTTCAAATGTTACCCATAAGCTAGCAAGCATGGTCAAAATTTCCACAATGCAAATAAACAAATATAAAGTGTATAAATGTGCATATATTGCACTTCATCAAGACATAAGCGACACAAAAATTAAAGCTTTACACTAGCTTTGGCAAACTACCAAAAAACAGTTTTTTAGCAGATTTTGTTCCTAAAAACCAGCTAGAAAAGAAAGGTTTTTTTGGGTTTGTGCCTTAAAAAATAAATTTTCCAAACAAGATTTTAGTTGTGAGACCCAAATACCACAAAGAATAATTTCAAATGTTACCCATAAGCTAGCAAGCTCGGTCAAAATTTCCACAATGCAAATAAACAAATATAAAGTGTATATGTGTGCATATATTGCTCTTCAAGACATAAATGACACAAAGATTGCTTTATGATACCTTAGGCAAACTACCAAAAAACAGTTTTTTAACAGATTTTGTTCCTACAAAGCAACTAGAAAAGACAGATCTTTCGGGTTTGTGCGTTAAACAGAGAATATTTTAGGCCAAAGAAAGCACGCCTAATCGTGACAATCGACAAAATTGAGCTAATATGTAATCATGAGAGCACAAAGTATAATTAAAATCAGAGCGACCGGAATGTGAAAATCAAATACATAGCACAAGGGACTAATCGCGTAATAAATTGGCAATGTCCATGCCCTAAGGAAGTAAAAACTCGAAACATACGAAACCAAAACAAAATACATGAAAAATATGTGATTCTGCTATGTTTGACCAGGATCTAGATATGAATTCCTAAAAAGAACAAATCTTGTAGCGTTTAAATCTCACCACAAAGAAGATAGAGAAACAAAAAAAGAAAAAAAAAAAAAGGAGCAACAGAGAGAGAGTTGAGGGGAGGAACCTGAAACCCTAGAGGTAAATCAAGAAAACCCTAATTCCTCTTTTTCGCCGTTTCAATGCTGTTTTGCTCGAGAGAGAAAAGAGCGCTGTCTGGAAAAGGCGAATGGGTAATTAGGGCAGCAGGAGCACTAGGGCTTGGTTATTTATAGGCGTTGGAAAATTACCATCAAGGGCCTGTAAAGTTGTAAAATTAAAAATTCGCCCAATATTGAGCCTGCAGTAGTGGACAAAGATCGGAGTGGGTCAGCCCAACATTACAAAAGAGTATACCCATCCTCGTAAGTCCCGGTTCAGCCCGAAATTAGGCCTAATTTAACCATTTCATGTTCGATGTTATAAAATGTCTAAATTTTAATGGGCAAATTATAAATACCCTCTCGAGATTTGGTAAAAATACAAATTTCTTCCTGAGATTTGAGAAATTACATCTCACGCTCTGAAATTTTATATTTTCATAACAAATTGTCCCCTAGGGTTTTTTTTTTATACAGATTCTCCCCTAATTTCTCCTAATTTGTTATGAAAATTTGACCCTCATGAGACAATTTGTAATTTCTCAAACCTCAGAGAAGAATTTATATTTTTACCAAACCTCGAGGGGGTGTTTGTAATTTGCTCAATTTTAAACTTGGCTATTTAAATGAATATATATAAGCTTTTTATTTTATTTTATTTTTCATTACGAAGGGCTATTAAATTATTTAAATTTTTTTTATTAATTAAAAAAAAACTTTATTGATGAACATGTGTATGGATATAATAAATATAATTTATTAATAAATAAAAAGCTAAAACAAAAAGCAACATGGCGAATGTCCTGAACCCAATTAGGTTGGCAGTGAACATGTTCGTCCAATCATACACTAGCATTCAGTCTAGACAAAACAAAACAAACATAAACGAACAAACAAAGAGATTTAAAAACAATAATGATAGAGACTATTAATTTTGGAACTCTAAAAAGATCACTAATGACATGACATTCAATAAAAAAATGAAAAAAAATACAACATCAAGATCAAAATATCAAATCATTCATGGTGGAGTCCACTGCCACATCATTAATGGTAGCACTAATTAGTGCTCTCACTTATTTTCCATTTAAAAAACAAAGTAGAGTAAAAGGCAGCCACAATCATAGAAGCAAATGTACTTCAATTGGCTACCATGAACACCATCCAAACATATTCTGACCAAAACCAAAACATATTTTAGACTCTTTTAATAAATATTTAAATTTAGAATATTAACAAAATTCAATTATAAAATAAATATGATAATGTTTTAATTTAAGCTCTATAAAGAATATATATACATATATATATGTATGTATGTATTTTTTTTAATCTTTTATAATTTTTCTAATTTATTTTGTAACTAAATATTATAAAATCTAAAATTAATATTTTATAAATGACCGGGCCGGTATGGGCTAAGACTCTTTATTTCAAGTCCAGACCTAAAATAAAATAGACTGAAAATTTTAGTCCAGCAAAGCCCTATAATATCTTCCCAAGCTCTGAAATATTAAGTTGGGTTAGGTGCATCAAGCCCATTGACACCCCTAATAGTATAAGTAAAAGCATCATTCCCCTAACTTTTAGATAATTATATTTTTTTTATAAATTTTTAAGTCATTGTTGTCTAATAAAAATTGTAAGCAAGACTATCTTTGTAACAACAGAAATAGGTTCCCAAATATTTTTTGCAACACAAATTTCACTTTTGAAGATAAAAAAAGTATGGTTCCTAAAAAAACTCTTACTTGTTATAGTGGCTATATATCATAAATTTTAACTTTATCCCTATGAACTATTATGAAGTATCACTTTACCCCATAAACTATAAAAATGTACAATTAAACCCTTTAACTATCAAACTTAATGTTATTAACGTAAATAGTGAAATGACCAAATTGTCCTATCTTTTTACATTTCATACACCCGTTCTCATTTTAGAGTCCATCAATCACCATTAATGGTAATAGTGAAATTGACCAATTTTTTTGCAATGGGATAAAGAGGTGAGGGGATAGAATTAGGGTTTATGCTAGATTTTTTTTGGAATAAATTACACTTACCTCTCCTTAGGGCTGCAAATGAACCGAGCCGAGCTGAGCTTTGCTGAGCTCGAGCTCAACTTGTTTACTTATCGAGCTCGTTTATTGAGCTCGAGCTTAGCTCGATAAGGAACTGGGCTTGAGCTCGGCTCGGTTCGTTAATTTTAATGAAACTCGAGCTCGACTCAGCTCGGCTAGATAAATTTTTTTTAATATTATTTATATTATTTAAATATAAATATTTAAATAAAAAATATTATTTATATTATTTAATATATAAATAATATATTTATTATATAATTTAAATAAAGATAAACGAGCCGAGCTTATGAAGCTGAGCTCGCCTCGCTTACTAAACGAGCCTAATATTCGAGCTCAAGCTCACTGCTAGTTAGCCGAGCCGAGCTTGTTCATGAACATTTCGTTCATTTTTCTTCTTTTTCCATAGTTACAGAGGCCTTTTATGTAGTTTTAATAATTACACGAACCGAGTCGAGCTGAGCTTTGCTGAGCTCGAGCTCGACTTGTTTACTTATCGAGCTCGTTTATTGAGCTCGAACTTGGCTCGATAAGGAACTGGGCTTGAGCTCGGCTCAGTTCATTAATTTTAATGAAACTCGAGCTCGGCTCGGCTCGGCTAGATAATTTTTTTTTAATATTATTTATATTATTTAAATATAAATATTTAAATAAAAAATATTATTTATATTATTTATTATATAATTTAAATAAAGATAAACGAGCCGAGCTTATGCGAGCTCGAGCTCGGCTCGTTTAGTAAACGAGCTGAGCCGAGCTTGTTTATGAACAGCTCGGTTCATTTGCAGCCCTTCTTCCATAGTTACAGGGGCCTTTCATGTAGTTTTAATAATTACACTAATCTCCCCTTACTTATAAAACTATTGTCAAAATTTTCCCTTCGTCGTATATCTGATAAAATACCTAACGAAATAAGATGATGTCAGCTATCTTAATTATAAAAATATCAAAATTGCCCTTGACCATCCATTTGTAGCAATGCATAAGTTAAGGGGTAAATTACATTGGCCTCCCTTGAGGTTTTACATGATTGCAAAGGCATTCCCTATATATTATCTCCATAGACAAATTAATTTCTTATAAATTTATAAATAAATTAAGTTTTGGGGCATTTACTAATAAATCTTATGTCCCTGACTTATGAACCATTTAGTCCCATAAATATTCTTATGAATCCATAAGTCTTATTTCACATTATAATCTCACAAATGAAGCATACCCACATTTAAAAATGTAAGAGGACAATAATGCACATATTAAAATAATGTCACATTGTCACATTTTAATAATAACATATTTGACAAAATTTTAATAAGACTTCAATCTCAAACTCCGCCTTTCCAAAAAGAAAGAAAGCAAGTTTTCATACTTAGGTTTACATTGATCTCTAAATCAAATTTGTTAAACATCTACTTCATATATTTAGGGCCCGTTGGGGAGTGTAATTTTTAGCCAAAAAGTTAAAAAGTCACTATAAATTACTACATCATTTTCTACTTTTATGCATATCCTTTTGTAAAAGTTAAAAAATGAATAAAATATTCAATTTCCAAATAGGGGAGAGAGAGAGAGAGAGAGAGAGAGAGAGAGAGAGAATTACTTGATGATCATGTCAACATACCTCTTTCTAAACTTATTACACAAAATAAAAGTTTTAGTCATAGAAATTTTGATTATTTTATGTATAATAAAATATATGTATATTTTAAATGACTCCTCTTTGTAAACTTACTACACAAAATAAAAGTTTTAGTCATAGAAATTTTGATTATTTTATGTATAATAAAATATATGTATATTTTAAGAAAAATGTTTTAAACCTCCTTTCCCTCCCACCCCCTTTGACCTCATTTTCCCTCCCATTGGCCAGTTTTTTTTTTTTCCTTCTCCAATCACCACCCGCCACGTGTGTGTGGGGGTGGTGATTGAAGAGGGTCTCTATCAATGCTGATATTTTAAATGACTTAAAAAGGGATTTTGTTAAAATTTGGAAGTGTTAATATTTTGAGAGGAAATACTTGAAAATATATTAAACTACAATATGAATTGAGTAGTTTAGTCAAACAACTATCAACCTTTAAAAAGGTTATTTTTTTAATTTTAATAACTTTTACGGTTGCATTTGAATTCAATACAATTATTTAAACCAAGTTGTCTAACTGTACATACATGTGGTTAGCGCCCTTAGCTTAATTACTATATATTTTTAATTTCAAAATAGAAAAATATTAAAAATCACAATCACTATTTAATTTTAAATTACTACTACTACACTTATTTAACAAAGTTTACAATCAAACTGGAGATTCTATTTTCTATAATATAAATGAATAGCACTTAGAATTGTCATACCAATTTATTTAAGCTTCAATTTTATAAATGATTCGGCTAATGTTTTTTTTTTAAAAAAATTATTTCAAACGATAAATGCATTAATTAAAATGATCAATTTTAAGTTGTTTGTGCATTGTAAAATAAGTCTTATGTGAATTTATTAATGGCCCTATTTGTTAGAGCTGTGGGAAAGTGCTTATAGCTTATGTCTAAACAGCTTATAGCTTATAACTATAAACATAAGCTGATTTCTGATTTATAAATTAAGCATCTCCTGTTCCACTCAAAGAATAACCTGATTTTTGACTTCCAAAAAGCTATAAGTTATAAGCTATAAGCTAAACCAAACACATCAAAATAACTTAAATTAAGTTGAAAGCTGAAATAAGCAGCTTTTAAGCTGCACTAAACAGGGCTAATGTGTATTTGTTTACAAGTGTATGGGACTTTGGTAACTTTTATGCAAAACCTCGGGATAGGTAAGTGTAAAAAATAATGTGGGCATAATACATATTTAATCATTCTCTACTATAAGGGTATTATTGTCATTTACTTAGAAAAGTTAACATCATTTATAGTCAAATACTGAGAAGGGGAAATCTTAATAATGTAAGGTAAAGCAAGGGAGATCACTGTAATTTCATAAAGGGTGAAGCTTCTCCGGTTAGAAAAACTAACCTGGAGGGTGTTGTTGGCCTTGAGCCCACTGAGCTTCGCATCAATGATCTAAAACGTTCAATATGCAGAGCTTGCCGAGTATTTTATCCTTTTAAAAAATCACGTTGATGTGATATTGATTACCACTTGATTAGATCACATTTATGTCAATATTTTTTAAATTATATTTATCGTTGACACAAATGTGATATGATTAAATAGTTATCGATATCCGATCAACGTGATTTTTTATAAGAATAAAGTTCTTGAAAGTCTTATGCATTGAACGGTTTAGATCATCAATGCAGGCTCCGTGGTGGGCCCATAGAAGCCTAATAGTAACCTTTAGTATGATATGAACCGGAGAGAAGCCATCTCCTTTCATAAACCACATTGTAGGTTTTTACAGTTAGGCAAAACCTAAGGGGAGGCAAGTGTAATTTACCATTTTTTTTTAAACGGAAATAGTAAAATGACCAAATTGATGAATTTACCAAATTGATGAATTTTTTTGAAATGAGATAGGGAGGTGAAGATATAGAGCTAGGGATTCTTATATATTTTTTTTGATAGAAAAAATTTGTAATGATTTATGATGGACTTCAAAATGAGAACAATTGTCTGAGATATAGAAAAAGAAGGCAATTTAGTTATTTCATTGTTTTCATTAACAACATTAGGGGGGGTGTGTGTGTGTGTGACATTTTGATAATTGATTGGTTTAATTGAACGTTTTTATAGTTTATAGGTAAATTATATTTCATATAGCGATCCCGATTTTTCCTTCATTGTTTAACAGTATTCCGAACTTAGGTTCCATGGAGTTGGTTGTTATATCTGTCTTGTTGTCATCCTTTTATTCCATATATTTGAGTTTTAGGATGTATTGGGCGTGTTTCGAACAGGTTGGTTGAGCTTTAGTCCTATTCCTTGTTGCCCAGATTTTTGGTGGTCCGCTCGAGCGGGTCCCTTTGTGCTTGAGCGGATTTTATACACTTTCAGCATTTGTGCCTCTACAAAACTTCTGCAGATACGTTTTTCACGCTCGAGCGAATTTTCTTTACGCTCGAGCGGGTCGTGCTTAAGCAGGTACCTTGGCGCTCGAGCGGGTGTTCGATGTCTGTAAAAGTACTGGAGGAGTGTAATCTACGCTCGAGCGGCTTTTCTTTCGCGCTCGAGCGGATGTGTTTTGGCGCTCGAGCAGGCATTTTTGCGCTCGAGCGGGTTCAGTTTTTTGTGCTTGACGCTCGAGCGTCCTGTTCTACGCTCGAGCGAACTAGTCGTATATCAGATATCAGCTGGGTGATTTTGAATCACTTCTCACATTTTCTTTCTTTCTCTTACTTTTCTAAACCCTCTTTTGAGAGATTCTCTCACTACATTTCACCTTCTCTCTAGGGTTTGATCTAGTTAGAGTGATCTCCTACTCTTGAGCCTTTACAAAAAGTGTAGAGCTTGGTGTGGGCTTTCTATTAATCTGAAAATCTTTGGATTTGGCGCATATTCGAGTTTCTCACCTTCTCCTTTGGGTCTCATCTCTTGAGGTAGGGATTCCTACTCATCTTTATGATCTTTAACCTAAATGTTGAGCTTTTTTGTATAAATGGTTTGGTTTGGGAAGTTAGGGTTTGTGATGTGTATATTGGAAAGCAGGGTTTTGTTCTTTTGATTCAAACTTATGTGCTTTGGGTCTAAAAATGAGGTTATTGATGTTGTTGGTAATATTTGGACCTTTGGGTCAATATTGAGAAAAATAGAGAAAATGCCATGTCTGGGTATATTTGGGTCATTAGTGAAATTGAATATTATAGAAATATGAAATTGAGTTAGAAATAATGAAATTGGCTCAATATGAAGTAGAATGGTAAAGTTGGATTTATTAATCGCTCACTTTGAAAATGTTGAAATTATATATCTGTTGAGGCATTTATTATCTGTTTAGAAATAACTACTTTAGGCTATCGGTGGAGGATAATCTTGATTGTTGTAGACAATGCATGATGATTAGGCGAACTAAAAACTAATCAATTGAGTATGTCATCGAATATGACAGTTGGAATAATACATCAAATTTATGTATTGATTGATTACGTATATTATATGTGTTTATATACGTTGTGTTGTATGGGAGGAGATAGGGGATGTACTCCACGGTTTTGGGAAAGATAGGGGATGGACTCCTAAACCGGATATTGTTTGGGAGGAGATAGGGGATAGACTCCTTCGATACAGCAAATATGTGTATCTATTGAAATATTGATACAGCAAAACTGTGTATCATATATGAAGTACGAAAGTGTTTTATTTGAGATTGATATAGCAAATATGTGTATCTATTGTAAAGCATGAAGTGTTTAATATGAGTTGTTATCTCAATTGAAATAAAAGAATTATTGATATGAGATGGAATCTCATTTAAAGTATATGGCCAGGTTCTGAGCTAGGATTGTGAATTGAGAAATTAGATAAGAAATGGAAAATGGAATGAAACATGGACACATTTGTCATATAATTGAAATGGATTATGAATTGATTTATGTGAGTTAAACATTTATCAAATGCTAATGTTTTAGTTATTGCTCATGTTATGTTTAGCATATCTCTATTGGGCGTTTGCTCACCTTATATGAGACATCATTTTCAGGTTCAGGTATTATGATGCCTCCGAGATCTTAGTTTGGAAGGCTGTGGGAGTTGAAGACTCTTTTTGTTTATTTTTGTTGTATTACATGTATATCAAGCCAAGGGCTTATTTTGTGTAGAGTTAGCACTCTCCTTTTGTAACCAAGTGTTGACTTGGAAAGTTGTAAGCTTATAGGGCAGTTACTTTTGTTGTCAACATGTAATACATTTTGTAATGAATACTCTGATGAAACGTTATGCTTTATTCTCTTATGTTAAGCATGTCAGGAATGTATGATTTATGGGTTTATTTTGAGGGTGTTACAATTTAGTATCAGAGCGTACCGGGTGTGAATACTTTGGGTACGTGGGAAGTGTTTAGTAACACAATGGGTTTGTCTCACTTGTTAGAGACTTAGATGTAATGTTATGTGCTTATGTGATAATATGCTTATGTGACTACTTGGGTATGGGATTTAGTTTCTAGGATATTGATTGAATCCTTGGGTTTCTATGAGTCTTGTTGGAAAAGCACTTGATCAATCTTGTTTCTAACCGGAACTCTAGTAATGCCTCGGGACTATCATTATCCGGAAATGAAATTCGTAATGCTTATGTGATTATGTGCTTACGTGGAATGAATTACTATTGTCTAATATATTAGGACGCGAGTGTTTTAGCTTGGGCACATTTATGAATGTGTTAATGTTCTTCGTTACTTTTATTAGGATGTTAGGACGAGGACATGGTAGGCGTGGTCGGCAGGAGATGCCTATACCGGATGATATTCTGGTGCAGCAGGAGGGTGTTGGTCAGGCCAATGTGGCCGAGCCAGTGGGTCAGCAGGCCATGGGTGCCTTAGCCTGCGAGATTGCAGGAGCTATGAGGGACTCCATAGGCATTCTCAGAGCTGAGAATCCAGTTCAGGCCTAGGTTGTTGATGCAAGGCCCTCTTTTTTGAAGAGGGAGTTCTTCCAGTCTAATCTGGATGAGTTTATTGGGGATCCTAAGAAGCCACTTAAGGCTGATGAGTGGCTGGAGCAGATGACGAAGATGTTTGAGATGCTTGGCATCGAAGACGGGGCGTTGAAGGTGACCTTGGCATCTTTCCAGCTTAAGGGGAGTGTGGGTTAGTGGTGGAAGTACATGAGAGGTCGTATTGGTGGCACGTGGGAGGCCTTTGTAGATGCTTTCTAGGAGAAGTTTCTATCTCCAGCTGTCAAAGAGAAGCTAAGAGACCAGTTTTGTCAGCTCAAGCAGCTGAGTTTATCAGTGGCCGAGTTTGAGGCCGTATTTACTAGCTTATCCAGGTTCGTACCTGAGCTTGTGGCATCTGAGGAACGTCGTTGCCTTGAGTTTGAGAAAAAGTTGAAACATGACCTCAAGTTGAGAGTTGGGGGTTCTATGACCCGGAACTATGGGCGCCTTGTAGATGTTGCAGCCCATATGGAGATTATGATGCAGAAGGAGGAGGAGAGGCAGAGAGGCTCCAAGAGGAGTCAGGATGGTCAAGGGGACGGTAGGAGGCAGAAGGGTTTTAACCCTCAGTAGTCCCAAGGAGCTTTTGTGAGATCAACCTTTCCAGTACCGAGTTCGGGTTCTGGGAGAGGCAATTAGGGAGACATCACTTGTTTCAAATGTGGTCAGCTGGGCCACAAGTCTCCAGCTTGCCCGCAAAAGGGCGGAGGGCAGAGAGCAGCTTCATCTTCGACTCGACCTTAGAGCTAGAGTCAGGGCAGAGGCCAGCCACTCTCTTGTTACTAGTGTGGTCAGGCGGGGCACCTGAAGAGGTTTTGCCTGCAATTGAGTGGCATTTCTGGTGCATCTGGGCAGAGGCAGAGTTTTCAACCAGCTCAGTCGGTTCAGGCCTCGAAGGCCAATCAGGGAGCTTCGTTATCCTAGTCTGTGCAGCAGTCTTTTGCTCCTAGAGGTGAGCAGGTAGATCAAGGGCCTACAGGACATGTGTATGTTGTTACCGCGCATGATCTAGTACCTGCTCCATCTGTTGTGAGAGGTACTTTTTGTTTTGCAACTCGATTGCCAATGTGTTGATTGATACGGGTGCATCTCATTCCTTTATATCTGCTGCATTTGCATCTATTTTGGGATTGGGGTTGGCACAGTTAGCATCTCCTATTTGTGTTGTATCACCTGTTGGGGGTGAATTGATTTTGAAACAAGGGTGTCGGGGCTGTGATATAGAGGTAGCTGATCGCCGACTTCTATTCTCTTTTGTAGTTATGGCAATGTCGGTTTTGATGTTATTTTGGGTATGGACTGGCTATCGTCATACCAGACAGTTATTGATTGTTACCGCCAGAGGGTCACAGTATGTACCTTGAGCGGAGATTGTTTCCATTTCTTGGGGGATCGGGTTGGTAGTGTGTTGCCACCGGTGTATGATCCGCGAGGGCGGAGTGAGCTTAGTGGTCTTCTCACTAGCCTTATGAGTAGTGAGTGTGATGAGACCGGGGTTGAGTTGCCGAGAGTGGTTTGTGAGTACTTGAACGTCCTTCCCAAGGATCTTGTTAGTTTGCCACCTCATCGAGAGATAGAGTTCTCCATTGATTTAGTGCCTGGCATAGCATCGATTTCTATAGCACCTTACCGTTTTGCCCCAGCCGAGTTGAGTGAGTTGAAGATTCAACTCCAGGAGTTGCTAGATAAGGGTTTTATTTGCCCTAGTGTCTCGCCGTGGGGAGCACCGGCCCTCTTTGCTAAAAAGAAAGATGGTGCCTTGAGACTTTGCATTGATTATCGGAAGTTGAATCGGGCTACGGTCAAGAATAAGTACCCTATGCCTCGTATAAATGATTTGTTTGACCAGTTGAAGGGTTCCCGTTGTTTCTCTAAGATAGACTTGAGATCGGGTTACCACCAGCTGAGGGTCAAGGAGGAGGATATTCCGAAGACGGCATTCCGTACGCGGTATGGCCATCATGAGCTCCTGGTGATGCCATTTGGGCTCACCAATGCACCAGCAGTGTTTATGGATTTGATGAACCGGATATTCCAGGAATTTTTAGATCGTTTTGTAGTCATTTTTGTGGACGACATTCTGATTTATTCGCCTTTGGAGGGGGAGCATAAGGAACACTTGAGAGTAGTGCATGAGTTGCTTAAAGCCCATAGGCTGTATGCCAAGTTTGGGAAGTGTGAGTTCTGGCTAGGAGAGGTCAAGTTCTTAGGCCACATGGTTTCCAAGGAAGGGGTGTCTGTTGATACATCCAAGATTGAGGCAGTGCAAGATTGGGCACAACCTAAGAGAGTTTTTGAGATCCACAGTTTTCTGGGATTAGCTGGGTATTACCGCCGGTTTGTGAAAGATTTCTCCAGGTTAGCTTCACCGTTGACTAGATTGATGCGGAAAGGGGTCAAGTTTGTATGGAGTGAGACTTGTGAAAAGTCGTTCCAAGAGCTGAAGGTTAGATTGACCACCGCTCCGGTCTTGATTATTCCGGAGAGAGGTTCGGGTTATGCAGTTTATTGTGATGCCTCACGAGAGGGTTTGGGTTGTGTGCTAATGCAAGAGGGGAAAGTGGTAGCCTATAGCTCACGTCAGTTGAAAACACACGAGAGGAATTACCCTACACAGGACCTAGAGTTAGCAGCAGTGATATTTGCCCTAAAGATTTGGATACACTACTTTTATGGTGAGAAGTTCGAGGTGTTCTCGGACCATAAGAGTTTGAAGTACCTGTTTACACAGAGAGACTTGAATTTGAGGCAGATGAGGTGGATGGAGTTCATTGAGGACTACGATTTCGAGTTGCACTATCACCCGAGAAAGGCCAATGTTGTGGCCGATACCCTTAGTAGGAAATCCATTAGTGATGTCGCTTGTATAGCCATTCAGGAGTGGGAGATGTTGGGTGCACTTGGCGAGTTTGATTTGCTTCTGAGCGAATCCGTTGAGGCTGCGACCTTGTTTTCTGTTGTTGCGCAGCCTACACTTGTGACTCGAGTGTTAGAGGCACAGAGAGGTGACCTTGAGGTAGAATCCCTTCGAGAGAAGATCTCCAGTGGAAAGGCTGAGAAGGGTTTGTCTGTGTATCCCGACCTGAGTGTGAGATACCGAGACCGCTTGTTTATACCGGAGTCTTGCCGAGAGGAGGTACTCCGAGAGTTTCACCATTCACGCCTTGCGGTGCATCTGGGAGGCACGAAAATGTATTGTGATTTAGGTCTCCATTTCTGGTGGCGGGATATGAAGAGAGATGTGGCAATTTTCATGTCGAAGTGCCTTATTTGTCAACACGTGAAGGCCGAGCATTAGAGGCCAGCGGGTTTGTTACAACCCTTGCCTATTGCCGAGTGGAAGTAGGAGCATGTCACTATGGACTTCGTTGTAGGTCTTCCGAGGACACAGCGGAGTAGTGATGCTATCTGGGTGGTTGTAGACCGGTTGACTAAGTCGGCGCACTTTATCCCTATGCGCGTGAGAGATTCGGTAGATCATCTTGCCGACTTGTATATTCAGGACATAGTGAGGTTGCACGGGGTCCTAGTGTCGATCGTCTCTGATAGAGATCCTCGTTTTACTACTAGGTTGTGGCAGAGTTTATAGAGTGCTTTGGGCACTAGATTGACCTTTAGCATGGCTTATCATCCTCAGACTGACGGGCAGTCCAAGCGTACTATTCAGATCCTTGAGGATATGCTTCGAGGTTGCATCCTTGACTTTAGTGGGACGTGGGAGAGGCACTTGCCCTTGGTGGAGTTTGCCTACAACAACAGTTTTTAGTCGAGTATCGGTATGGCATCGTTTGAGGCCTTGTATGGCTGACCTTGTAGGTCTTCATTTTGTTGGGCCGAGGTGGGTAATGCACCGTTGTTGGGCTCGGAGTTAGTGAGGGAAACGACGGAGAAAATTGAGCTTATTCGTGGGAGGTTTGTTACAGCCCAGAGTCGTTAAAAGAGTTATGTCGACCGTAGGAGGAGGCCTTTGGCATTTGGGACGGGTGATCATGTTTTTCTGAAAATATCACCTAGGCGGGGTTTGATGAGGTTTGGGAAGAGTGGGAAGTTGTCCTCTCGGTTTATTGGCCCTTTTGAGATCCTTGAGAGGATTGGCGAGGTTGCCTATCTCTTGGCTTTGCCGCTGCAGTTGTTCGGAGTGTATGACGTGTTTCATGTTAGTATGCTTCGGAAGTATGAGCCGGATCCGTCCCATGTGCTGGATTGGACCGATTTGGAGGTTGACGAGGATATCTCGTATGAGGAGAGACCGGTTCGAGTCTTGGATAAACGGGATCAAGTCTTGCGAGGCAAGACCATTCCCTTGGTAAAAATCTTGTGGAAAAATCACAGATTGGAGGAAGCCACTTGCGAACGTGAGTTGGATGTCCGTGAGAAATATCTGGACTTGTTTGTAAATGTTTAACCATGTATTAGGATTTTGTAATATTGATGAACTTTAAGAGCATTAAATATGTCTTGAGTTGTAAAACATTGTATATGTTTTGATTTATGGAAGTATTTTGAAACTTGCCTTGAAATGGAAGTTTAATGTAACATTGCATATGTTGAATGTATTGTAGAAATGGAAATTTATCATGAACGTTGAATATGATATAGAATTGTGAAATATGTGTGGAAATTGGTAAATTTCAAGGAAAAACAAGCTAGTAATGCATATTGATTATATATTGTGAACTGCCTCTTGAATAGAGATGGGATGATTGGTAATGGGTCAGGTTGTTGAGTATTGAGTTGTGATACTGTTGAGAATTGAGAAAATCATGTTTTTGAAAAACTTGTACTTAATTTCGGGGACAAAATTCTTTAAGGGGGGGAAGGTTATAACGATCCCGGTCTTCCCTTCACTGTTTAACAGTATTCCGGACTTAGGTTCCATGGAGTTGGTTGTTGTATCTATCTTGTTGTCATCATTTTATTCCATATATTTGAGTTTTAGGATGTATTGGGCGTGTTTCGAACAGGTTGGTTGAACTTTAGTCCCATTCCTTGTTGCCCAAATTTTTGGTGGTCTGCTCGAGCGGGTCCCTTTGCGCTCGAGCGGATTTTACACACTTTCAGCATTTGTGCCTCTACAAAACTTCTCCAGGTGCGTTTTTCACGCTCGAGCGGATTTTCTTCACGCTCGAGTGGGTCACGCTCAAGTAGGTACCTTAGCGCTCGAGCGGGTGTTCGATGTCTGTAAAAGTACTTGAGGAGTGTAATCTACGCTCGAGCGGCTTTTCTTTCGCGCTCAAGCGGATGTGTTTTGCAGTTGTGTCTTGGCCCTCGAGCAGGCATTTTTGCACTCGAGCGGTTCGGGCTTTTTGTGCTTGACGCCGGCGTCGTTTCACGCCGAGCGACTAGTCGTAGATATCGATATTACCGGGTGATTTTGAATCACTTCTTACATTTCCTTTCTTTCTCTTACTTTTCTAAACCCTCTATTAAGAGATTCTCTCACTACATTTCACCTTCTCTCTAGGGTTTGATCTAGTTAGAGTGATCTCCTACCCTTGAGCCTTTACAAAAAGTGTAGAGCTTGGTGTGGGTTTTCTATCAATCTGAAAATCTTTGGATTTGGAGCATATTTGAGTTTCTCACCTTCTCCTTTGGGTCTCATCTCTTGAGGTAGGGATTCCTACTCATCTTTATGATCTTAACCTAAATGTTGAGCTTTTTTGTATAAATGGTTTGGTTTGGGAAGTTAGGGTTTGTGATGTGTATATTGGAAAGTAGGGTTTTGTTCTTTTGATTCAAACTTATGTGCTTTGGGTCTAAAAATGAGGTTATTGATGTTGTTGGTAATATTTGGACCTTTGGGTCAATATTGAGAAAAATGGAGAAAATGCCATGTTTGGGTATATTTGGGTCATTAGTGAAATTGAATATTATGGAAATATGAAATTGAGTTGGAAATAATGAAATTGGCTCAATATGAAGTAGAATGGTAAAGTTGGATTTATTAATCGCTCACTTTGAAAATGTTGAAATTATATATCTGTTGAGGCATTTATTATCTGTTTAGAAATAACTACTTTGGGCTATCGGTGGAGGATAATCTTGATTGTTGTAGACAATGCATGATGATTAGGCGAACTAAAAACTAATCAATTGAGTATGTCATCGAATATGACAGTTGGAATAATACATCAAATTTATGTATTGATTGATTACGTATATTATATGTGTTTATATACGTTGTGTTGTGTGGGAGGAGATAGGGGATGTACTCCATGGTTTTGGGGAAGATAGGGGATGGACTCCTAAACCGGATATTGTTTGGGCAGAGATAGGGGATGGACTCATTCGATACAGCAAATATGTGTATCTATTGAAATATTGATACAGCAAAACTGTGTATCATATATGAAGTACGGAAGTGTTTTATTTGAGATTGATACAGCAAATATGTGTATCTATTGTAAAGCATGAAGTGTTTAATATGAGTTGTTATCTCAATTGAAATAGAAGAATTATTGATATGAGATGGAATCTCATTTAAAGTATATGGCCAGGTTCTGAGCTAGGGTTGTGAATTGAGAAATTACATAAGAAATGGAAAATGGAATGAAACATGGACACATTTGTCATATAATTGAAATGGATTATGAATTGATTTATGTGAGTTAAACATTTATCAAATGTTAATGTTTTAGTTATTGCTCATGTTATGTTTAGCATATTTCTACTAGGAGTTGGTTCACCCTATATAGGACATCATTTTTAGGTTCAGGTATTATCCCGCCTCCGAGATCTTAGTTTGGAAGGCTGTGGGAGTTGAAGACTCTTTTTGTTTATTTTTGTTGTATTACATGTATATCAAGCTATGGGCTTATTTTGTGTAGAGTTAGCACTCTCTTTTTATAACCAAGTGTTTACTTGGAAAGTTGTAAGCCTATAGGGTATTTACTTTTGTTGTCAACATGTAATACATTTTGTAATGAATACTCTGATGAAACGTAACTATGCTTTATTCTCTTATGTTAAGCATGTTAGGAATGTATGATTTTTGGGTTTATTTTGAGGGCGTTACATTTCATGATAGTTCAAAGGGTAAAATGATATAGGGTCGTGCGATATTTTGGCAATTAAACATGTTTTGGTAACATCGTTAAGGAGATTTTATGGTATTAATAATTTATGTAATTAGTTTGTACACCATTTTAATTTAGGAGGTCTCCGTGTAAATACCTTTTTTAACTCTTGTGTTTGATTTATTTTGGGTGTCTTTGCTTTTTCTAAAATTGTGTAAGTCAAATATTTGCTAAATTGCCTCTTTTATGTTCATTTCTTCTTTTTTTGGTACATTGTAGACACCCCATTTTTGACCACCCTCAAGACCTGGACGTCACCGCTTGAACACTCGGTGATTATCCACGTTCGTGTTTGTTTGGAGTTCCCGGAGTTCTCGGCTACGCGCCTTGCCTCAGGACCTCTGAACTTGACTGTTTTGTGTCTGGTTTTGCACCAAACACTTGCGCTTTGCCTTGGAGGGGCAGGGAATGCCTTGTGAGGCATCTCCACACACCACCGGCAGTGGCTAGAAGCCACCGGCTGGTTGGTGTTTCCATCGGCACTATATTGTGCCGGTCGGCACTCTTTTGTGCCGGTCGGCAGTCAATTTTGTCAAAATGGCAATTTTGCCCTGCCGACTCGTGCAGCTTGCTTTTTTCGAGATATTTTGAAGTAGTCAGATAGCACTTTCTTCCCTTCCATACACGTGTATGGAGGGATGAGCCTCTTGTTTGCTTAGTGGCTAAGCTTACAAAATTGTCTCCTCTATAAAAGGAGGCCTTGTCTTCTTGGCTGAGGGTTGGCCATTGGAGAGACAAAAAACCAGAGCTCATATATCTCTATACACTTCCTCTCTATATTTTCCATCTCTCTCATCCTTGTGTGTGTGTTTTGGATCTATATAGTGTGTTTTGCCTTACTTTTACACCATTACACACACTATTACACCTAGCTCCGAGATTGAGGGACTTGGAGGTTTGTTTGTGGTGGTTTTGGACTGGTTTTGATCATTAGAGGAGGGCTACATCACTTGTTCTTCAAGGAGTCTTCAAGGGTGAGCTAGTTACTTTAGTTTTCCCATTTTTGCAACTAGTTTTTACCTATCTTGCTTTGTGTTTTTGGCTGTGTCCAACATAAAAAAGGCTTATATTTTCATGCTTAAGAACATTCATTAAGGGTATTTTGTGGTTTGAGTGAAAGTTCACCTTCTTAGGCCTTTGTTTTGGCCATTTTGTTGCCTTTTCTTAAGGCTTTATTTGCTTGGTGTTCTTGGTCTTCTCACCACTGAAAACCAGTGGGTTTTCAGTGGTGAGGGAGGTATTTTGAAGTCATAAATAGGGGGCGGACACCCCTCTCCCCTTGGCCCCTTTCTTGCCTTTGTCCTTGGCTCACAAAGTAGCATGTATGCATACTTGCATTTGGCTTCATTTTAGAGTTTTTTTGGGTGTTTTGGATCATATATCATCTCTGTTTTTGGTTGTTTTTGTGGTCCTTAGCATGCTTCTTACACTTGCTTTGTAATGCTCTAGTTTGCCTAGAAATGAGCCATGAGTTTAGGCCATGTTTCTTGCATGTATGAGCCTCACTTCATGAAGATATTAGCATCATTTTGCCATGTCTAGAGGCTGTAGGCCATTGATTTCGCCATGTTTGGTATGTTTGACAAAGTTGTTTTGCATTAGGGCTTGTTAGTCTTAAGTTGTGAGTTCTTAGCATGAATTTGGTTAGGCTATTTTAGTGATTTGGAATCATCTAATATGCTATCTCAGTCCTTATGCCATGTTTATTTGTCTCCATTTGTCATGCCTTTCATGCTTTGAAGTATTGGTCTCTTATGCTTTAAAAAGGGTGTTGTGCACGCTTGCATATTTAGAGCATTTTGGGGCTGTCATACCAAGGTTTTTGGGTGTATTTATGCATGATGGAACTCTGTTTTTGCTTACATAATTCATGTCATGAGTGGTCTTGGTAATGGTGGAGGAGTGTTCCCTTTTGGTGCCCTAGACTTGGCCCCATTTGATTTGCACATTAGCATGTACATTGGTTACAATCTTGGGTGTTTTGCCACTGTTTTGGGTTGGTCTGAGGGCTGCCCCATTGTAGTTAAATCCACTATTGCATGTTTACCTCATGTTTGTCGCTTAATTGATTCATTAAGTGTTGCTACATGTTAGTCCTATCGCCTAAATTGCCCATGTTTGCATTGCATTTGCACGTTGCATGTTGCATCGCATTTGGCATGTTGGCATTTTAGTATTAGGTTGCATCACGGAGCCATGTTTGCATAACATGCATTGCATTACTTGGTTTGGGGTTGTCAAACCAAGCATAAGGGTTGAGGGAAGTTCACATTACAAGTGGTGCAACTTGTTTCAACTCTTGGTCCCCAAGGTCCTTGACCGACACATGATAAGGTCTTGGTTTCATTTGTGTGTTTGCATGCATTTTTACATTAAAATGCAATCTTGGTTCCTTAGGCTATCATGCACCAAGATGCATAGTTGATGGCCTAAGAACCAAGGGTCATGCTCCCTTGAGTCCCAAACATGATAGGGAAGCGTTGGCCATGCTTACATATGCCTAAAATTCATGCCATGCACTGCTTGTCTGCTGCTGTTGTCAAAACTGTCTCCTGCAGGAATTTTGTGCCTACCGGCATTATATAGTGCCGACCGGCACTATATGGGTGGCCGATAACATCATTGAAAGCCGGTGACTTTTGTACACGGCCGGTGGCCATTCCCCCCAGCCAATGATGTTTTGTAGTGCTCATAGAAGGTTCTCTGGGACTTTGACAGTTTTTTCAGAGAAGGAAAGGCAGTAAAACAGAGGCAACAGTGGCATGGTGCGGAATTTCCGGGCGAGTCGGATTCGAGCATGCATCATTCGCATATCCCGAGGCAGGGCTGAGGCCCCTTTCTTTTTACATTTGATTTAATTTGATAATTAGAAATCTCTGTAACAATTTATTTATTCTGTATTCGGACTGTATTATCTTTGGACTGTATATTCTTTTGGTTCCTCCGAGAGAGGGCATAATTGTAATAAGCGTGGGTGAGTGTGTGTATGTCTTCCAACCCCCATTTCTTTCTTCCCTTTTATTTACTTGCTTATGATGGTAGATTAGGGCATATTTAAAATTAGCATACCTTATGCAATGCATGCGTGCATCCATGCATTTGTTGACATGCATCAGGCTCGGTGCATCATACAAACTGCATTGTACTTCAATTTCCAAATTGAATACTTGTTACTTGTAGCATTTCACATGCCATCTTAGGATAACCGAGCCTACTCTAACTGCAACTCTGTATGTGTTGCATTAGCCACTTAACATGAACTAGGATCATGCACATGATTACTAACTAGTTTTCTGTTTTGGCTTGGAGTACTAGGTAAGTTTTTATGCTTAAACATAACACATGCGTGTGAATGTTGCCGTAATAGCATGACTACCATGAGGCTAAGTGCTTAGGTGATATAACTGCTTGAATGCCTGTGGATGGAGGTTGAATTACCTAAATTGGGACAATGCATTAAAAACCGTGAGTTTTTTTAAGCCCACTAGTTAGTGGCAAAATCATCTTTTCTAAAGCCCACTTAAGGGTGGCAAAACTTGTATTATAGCCTACTTGCGAGTAGCATACCATTTTCAAGACAAACATGTAGTGTTTTGTTCCAACTTAGGCGATTTGGTCTATACTTGTATGTAGTGCGCATCACGTAGTAATTCTAGGTTAATAACCGGAATAAGAGCATGTAATGTTTTCAAAATCGGATATCACGGTTAGTAGAGGCCGGTCTTCGAATCGGGCGAAAGGGGGTGCTCATAGCTGACCTTCCCCGATCATACCCAAGCTCCCGAGCCAAGACAACTTTGGTGATGACGGACACGTGGCTTTCGGCACCGAGTCAGGGTTTCCTAAATTTCCCATTTTTTGAAAAAAAAAATATTTAGGTGGCGACTCTGTATCTGGCAAAGCAGTCCATGTTTGGCACTACTTTTCAAAAATCTGTTTTCTCAAACGATTTGCCAGAGTTGGACTCTTTGGTTCAGATTTAGAATCGTAACACAAAAGGGAGTCCGAACTGTAGCGAGGTCCCCCGCGGGCTTGTTACAGTTTCTGGCGACTCTGCTGGGGAGTTAGAGAGCTTGATTCGAACTCGTGATATCCTGTTTTGATTACACTTATGTGTTTCTTTGCATTGCATGTGCATTGGTGCGCCTAGGACACCGTGTTGGCCATTTGCTATTCCTGAGCGGTTTGCCGGAGGCTTGTCTTGTCAAGGCATGTCCATAAGGCTGACCGGTTGCGGGCTCTGCTAGTATAGGAACACAAACCCCGGTTTTACTGGGGCACCCTTTTTGACCATTCGACCTAGTGCATATCGAAATCCATAGTGACCATTCCAAACTAGGACAGGTTGCTTACCCGATGTAGGTTGTTTGAAACCGCTGTGTGCATAGTAAAACCCTAGCTCCTAACAAAATAGGACAGGGAAACCCTACCCCAACATAGGGGTGTATTGGCTCTCATTTATCCGCTATGTGCTTTTAGAGTGTATCTCTACAGGAACACACATGTCAGTTTGCAAGATTGGGTATCAGGCCTGAGGGCACCAGTAACGGTATTTTGGGAAATCAGTGGGTACCAGATTCAGACTTGGGGGCAATACTTCAGAAACAGTAATCAGTATTTGAGGAATAGTGCATCGAGTTCAGTGTGTTATCCAACCGTGTGTTGTTTATTTTATGACGTTATGCTGTTTATTTATACGCTTTATTTATCTTTTTATTAGGTAGTTGAGCACAATTGCTTCTGACCGGATAGATATCCCCAAAGTACCCTGGATTAGAGGTCGTCGACTCCTTCGATCTGAGGATCTGATAGACGGACAACCAGTGTACTACTCACTACCCCTAAGCATTAGACTGGAGGTCACCAGCAGAGGACATCAAGACAAAGAATACCAGAGGGCTTTATCTACCCCACCTGTGTTCAGTAGGAATCAGGATTCTGTGTCACCAATAGAGAGAGAATATATACCAGTAATCCAACCAGAGCAGGATAGCATGGCTAGTTTGGAGGAGATGGTGCACCACCTTCAAGAAAGCATGAAAGCAATGCAGCAGGATGCCGTCCGTCAGGCGGATTTCGCCAGACAACAGGCCACAGTTGTGAGAGAACAGGCAGAGACAATTGCCAGGCTAGAGCAAAGAACCGGAGACTGCCAGATCAAGCTCCTCCCCCACCAGGAGTTCCAAACCTTGGGGAGACAGCTAATGTTCAAAATGATACAGAACTGCCCACAGGACCACCCCCACCTCCAATCCTACCTCAAATCCAGCCTCAGCTATCAAAAACACCCACCAACCTACCGGACTCTCCCTTTGAGTTCGAGACTGATCCCACCGCACTAAAGTTGAGCAAGCTTGAAAAGCTGTTCAAGAGATCCCAAGGGGTCAAGACTATCCCCGATATTGAAGATGGGTACACCGATACAGCCGTGACGCTGCCCGATAGGTTCAAAATGCCTCATATTGATCGATTTGACGGGTCCGGGGACCCCATGGTGCATTTAAGACTGTTTTCAGATGTTCTAAGGCCGATGGGCCTCAGTAGGCTTCAGAAGTTGTCTTTGTTTGGCCGGACCCTGTTGGGTGTGGCGGCCATATGGTATGCCAAGCTAGAAGATGATGTCAAGAGAAACTGGGACGAAATGGCTGAGGCCTTCATCTCACAGTATTCGTATAATACACAGATTGAGATTACGACCCGTGATCTCGAGACGACTAGGCAAGAGCCCAAGGAGAGTTTTTCAGAGTTTGTAACCAGATGGAGGGCCAAAGCTTCGATGATGACCTTGAGGCCTACGGACAAAGACCAGATTCGGATGATTGTGCGCAATCTTCAACCGAAATTAATGCAAAAGATGATAGTACTCCCCTTTCCTACCTTTTCTGACCTACATGAAATGGGGGTGCAGATTGAAGATGCCTTGAAGCAAGGCTTGATTGATAATAACCGAGAGCAACCCCGACGAACTTTCAGTCGTGGTAGCAATGCAGGCCCGAGTGGCGCTACTACTACGAGAGCCACCGAAGTAAGCATGGTCACCGCCAACCCCCCTCCAAGAAATACGGCAACAAGGCTTATTCTCCCAAGCGTCCGAAGCAACCCACAAACAACCAAATACCCACTCAGAAACACCAGAACCTTCGCCCCACTATATATGCCCCTATCCAAAGCTCTGGGGGTTTTGATCAAAAAAGGGCATCTGAAGCCCCTGGAGCCGCGACCCTTACCAGAAAAACTCCCTCCTACCCATAACCCGGCCAAATATTGTGCATTTCACCAATAGCACGGTCACGACACCGATCTGTGCTACCGGTTGCGTCATGAGATCCAAGATCTCATCGACAATGGGGTGATTTTGCCTCCCGAAAAACTCAATGTTACTACAAATCCCCTCCCCGCACATAACCAAGCTCCACCACCTAAAAGACTCAATTTCATCCATACTGGGACCGTGTCCTACGACCCTAGTATCTATATCACACCTACCCACCTGCCTAAACCAGAGGTGTTCCTCCCCGATTGCACCGACTTGTGCATGATGGACATCTCCATGACCCAATCTAAGCCAGCGGCGATGACCGCCAAGAACAGGGGAAGGGAGATTCCAAAGGAGAAACAGGTTGTTGAGTCAGAGTCTGCGGAATTTGGGAGTTACGTTGGGAAGACATATAGTCCGAGTGACTACATTTCATCAAAAGGCCAAGATGGGCCCGGAGTAGAATTGCCAACAGGGGGAGAGTTGTGTGTAATCCAAGGAGATAGTTTGGGACAGGGAACAGATGATGTAACAGCTATAGGGGAGGACCTGGCCGATCTCCAATTTTATAGTGACCAAGACCTAGATAATGAAGCAATCGCATGGTTCGATTATGAAGATTCAGCAGAAGTTACTGGGTGGTTAGACGATCAACCTGATGTGATAGGAGAGTTTCAGTCAGAACAGGACTCAGCAGGATTGAGAATATCAGCAGTGGCCGGAAGGGTCGAAGAGCAGAATACATCGCCGGGGGGCGCCGGTGTCGAGAATTTCGCCCGAGATTGGAATATTTTGAGTGCCAAGATCATTGAACAGTCAGCTATGTCAGAACAAGTAAGTTTTGAAGATTCCGAGAGAACCAGGAAGGCGAAGGCCCATGTGGGAGTTGAAACTGCTGAGTGCACAGGAAACGAGAATACTATAGGCAGGTGGGTGAAAGGTGTCATGAAAGAAGAACAATCATACCAGAGCTTGACGACAGTGTCTGCTGTCACCGATGGAATGTGGTGGGAAGATGAGGACCTATGTCTTGCCCACACGGATGAAGATTGGGGGAATAATCAACCTGATAACACTTGGTACCTTGGAGAGGTCGACCACATGACGAGGAGTGGGCGATATTTCAAACCCCACACTTGGATCAACCAGAGGCCCTGGGAAGGATAGGAAGCCGAGAAGCAAAAGGAGAAGCAACTTGAGGAAGAAGTCAGACTAAACAAATTAAAAAGATACAAGCAGACATCTCCATTTGGGGACTGCTCATGGCCTCACGGGTACACAGGCAGGCTGTTTTGACAGCCATGGATAAGGCCAAACTCTCCATAGAGACTACACCAGAGCAGCTGGTTGGACTGGTCTTCCCAGGAGGAGGTTCCCCGGCATTGACCTTTTCGGATAAAGAACTTCCGCCTGAGGGCGTAAATCACAATAAACCCCTCTACATCTCCGTGGAATGTAGAGATAAGTGGATACCGGTGGTACTTGTCGATACCGGGTCTGCCATCAACATTCCTTCTCAAAGAAGGCCAGATGCAATTGGCTTGAAAACTGCAGATTTCATACCAATAGCCCAAGTCATCCGGGCATATGACAAAACAAGTAGAGAAGTAATGGGAACAGTTAAAGTTCAGACAAAGGTTGGGCCAGGGCAGCACGAGATAGATTTCCATGTCCTAGAAGTTCCCGCAACTTTCAATTTGCTTTTAGGGCTACCGGTCGCATCGTGCAAAGGTAGTATCATCTACTTTACATCAAATGGTGAAATACCCCTATGGGAAGGGAGTAGCCATTGTCTTTGGAAATTCATCAATCTACCCACCACCGGAAGTATCCACGCCTGTTCTAGAGATCGAGCACGACATGGAAGATGTGTTCATATCAGGTTTTACCTTGGCCGAGGCTCAGTTGTACGTAATATCATGGTCGCTAACTAAGGAATATACGCCGCTGCTCAAGCAAAGGTACCTCATGAACAAGCTCCAATACATCCCTGGGATGGGATTAGGGAAGAGCGGCCGTAAGGGCATCGCAGCGTTGGCCGAAGTGCCGCACAACCCCTATATCTTCGGTTTGGTTTATCTGCCCACCAAGGAAGATTGGGCAAGAAAAGAAAAAGAGATGGCAGGAAGAGCCAAAGCAAAACAGATGGGGAAACCTTTTGAATTGATGCATCGGCCTATTCAGGGTACCCTGAACGGACGCTTCGTCCGGGAGGGGGAAGACTTTCCATTCTGTGGTTTTCCTGAGCCATAGCTGAATGAAGAAAAGAAGCGCATGCCGGGGTTCGAAATTTTCTTTTGACCTACGCTTATCCGGGATGATGTTGTTGAAAAGCGCATGCACTCCAACGGTTGAGATTGAGCATAGCAAGGAAGTGGAATCATGGGCACGAGTTTGAAATGGGGTAGCACTGCATGTTTACTTTCAGATCCTTTGATCGACTGTGTGCTTGGGGATGACTCCTGTCCATGATCGGAGATAAAACGTCATGGCCTACCATCGCCTATTTTGGATGCATCCATTGCACCTCCCTCACCGGGCAAGACGAGGAGGGATTTTTGTCAAGCAAAGACCGTCAGTAGTGAGCCGAATCGATTCCACCGAGTCTTGTGAGTCTAATCAGTTCCACTCGTCGAGTCCGAGTTCGGTATTCCCGGGGTGATAACCCTGATGCCACATTCCGCTGTAGGTCGTTTTTTTCTTTCTTTGAGTCTGTTGTAAATGTAAGAATTGGACGGTTCTAAGTATCTAATGAGAATGAGGTGATGTGGTTTCCGAGTATTTTTCCGCCTTTTGGTTTATTGCTTAAATCAGACTTTCAAAATTTTGATGAAAACGACGAGACGAAATTCCTCCGCTTTTGCAACGACTAATTGAACAAGAGCAGAGAGGTTTGTTAAACCCTTAATGGATGAAATCACTACCGTGAACATTGGTCTTGAGAAGGACCCGCTACCGTCCAGATCGGGTCCACTTTGTCTTCGGAGGAACGCGAGTGCTTAGTCACTTTATTAAAAGATTTCAAAGATGTTTTCGCGTGGTCCTACGAAGACATGCCTGGAATCGATCCTGAGATTGTACAGCACCGGATCCCTCTTGACCCCGAGGCCCGACCTGTCAAACAGAAGCTCAGAAGAATCCGCCCTGATTGGGCCATTAAAATCAAAGAAGAGGTCACCAAGCATATTGATGCCGACTTCCTGCTGGTATCCGAATACCCGACTTGGTTGGCCAACATAGTTCCAGTGCCGAAGAAGGATGGCAGAATCCGGGTATGTGTGGACTTTAGGGATTTGAACAGAGCCAGTCCGAAGGATGACTTTCCCTTGCCGCATATCGACGAGTTGGTAGATTTCACAGCGGGGCATGCTTTGCTCTCATTCATGGATGGCTTTTTCGTGCTATAATCGATAGTAATGGCACCAAGACCGGAGAAGATCGCTTACACCCCGTAAGTACATATTGCTACTGAGTGATGCCATTCAGGTTGAAGAACGCCTTGGGCTACATATCAACGCCGCAAACCACAATATTACATGACATGATCCATAAAGAGGTCGGTGTATGGATGACATGATTGTCAAGTCCAAAGAAAGAGAGGGCCACTACACCGCCTTTGCAAAAGTTTTTCCAAAGGATCGTGAATTTCTACATAGCTTGAATCCTCAGAAGTGTACATTTGGTGTTACAGCGGGGAAAATGCTGGGATTTTTGATTACACAAAGGGGCATCGAGGTCGACCCTTCGAAAATCAAGGCCATCTTAGAAATACCCCCACCAATGACTGAAAAGGAGGTGCGAGGCTTTCTGGGTAAAGTGCAATTCATAAGGCGGTTTATCTCAAAACTAACCTTGACTTGTGAACCACTTTTTGGTCTTCTAAAGAAAGGAAAGAAGTTCCAATGGGACGACCGATGCCAAGCTGCATTTGAACAGATTAAAGAATATCTACAGAACTCGCTCGTGTTATCACCACCAAAGCTGGGAAAACCGTTGATACTGTACCTATCAGTAACTGAAGCTACAATGGGCTGCATGCTCGCACAAGAGTCGGAAGATAAAGTGGAAAGGGCTATATACTATCTGAGCAAGAAGATGCTGGATTACGAGACCCGTTACACTCCGCTGGAGAAGGCTTGTTTGGCCTTGGTATGGGCTACAGTGAAGTCGCGGCACTACCGTTAGCTCACTCAGTAATGTTGGTTTCACGACTTGATCCCATCAAATATCTTTTTCGAGAAACCAACTTACGGTAGGCTAGCTCGTTGGTTCTTTGTTGCTCTAATTTGAGCTCAAGTATGTGACGCCAAGTCGGTAAAAAGGAAGAGCGGTAGCGAGTTCCTTGTCGACCACCCGTTGAAGGATGAAACGTTGAGTACTGTTTCAGATGAAGCCATTACGCACATCGAAGATGAAACTTGACGATGTACTTTGACGAGCCAAATCAATACGGTATGGGATAGGGTGTTCTTGATAGCTACCGACGATTCCCGTATCCCTTTAGCATTCAAGCTTCGATTCAAAGTCTCGAACAATGAGGCAGAGTATGAGGCATGTATTGCCGGTCTAGAAGCTGCCCTAGAACTAGGGGCAAGGCGATTGGACGTCATTGGAGATTCGAACCTTGTTGTGTCTCAGGCAAAAGGAGATTGGAAAGTAAAAGAGGAAAAGATGATAATTTACCACCAGACCTTAGATTTGTTAATTCCTCGGTTTGAAAAGCTAAATTTCACTCACCTAGTAAGAGAGAACAACAGGTTTGCAGATTCGCTAGCAACCCTATCTTCCATGATAGACATCCCATCTGGGGTCCGGATGCGTCCAGTCATTATTGGCCGTGAATTTGCACCGCCACGAGTCAATCTCTGCCATAGATGAAGTGCAGGATAACAACCCTTGGTATCACGATATATGGAACTTCTTGGAAAAGGAGGCATATCTACCAAGGGCAAATACCAAGGACAAGAGGGCAATCAGAAGAATGGCTGTTCAGTTTATCATCTGTGGGGGTAAGTTGTACAAAAGAGGTCATCTGGGAATGCACAAGCTGTGTGTAGAAGCCGAAGAGTCGAAGCGCCTGATGGAGGCCATCCATGGAGGAGAATGTGGAGCACATATGAATGGGGTAATGCTGGCACGAAAGATCCTCAGACAAGGCTACTATTGGTCTACCATGGAGGAAGATTGTATCGGCTTTGTTCGACGATGCTACAAATGCCAGATTCACGCAAACCATATGAACATCCCGCCGTCAAAGCTGTACAACATGACGTCGCTATGGCCATTTTCAGTTTGGGGGATCGATGTGATTGAGCCGCATTCAAGGGGTCGAATGGGCATCAGTTTATCTTGGTAGCAATAGATTACTTTACGAAGTGGGTTGAGGCCCAATCTTATGCCGTGTTGAAGGCTTCGCATGTCGCAAAGTTTATCAGAAACAACATTATCTGCCGTTATGGAGTCCCGAATGAGATCATTTTGGACAATGGTTCTCACTTCAAGAATGAGGTGATTGATTTGTTGGAGAAGTACGATGTGGCTTTTCATAAGTCGTCCATGTATCGGCCGCAGACCAACGGAGCAGTTGAGGCCGCCAACAAAAACATCAAACACATACTGCAGAAGATGGTGGAAACCTATCGGGACTGGCCAGATAAGTTGCCGTTTGCTCTGTGGGGTTATCAAACTTCAATTAGAACTTTTACCGGAGCAACGCCGTATTCCTTGGTTTATGGGATGGAGGCCGTTCTACCTATAGAGATTGAGGTTCTGTCTTTACGAGTATTGGCTGAGTGTCAAATAGCCGAGGCAGATTGGCAGCAAAGCAGATTCGAGGAACTCATGCTCTTCGATGAGAGGAGATTAAAAGCACTATACCATGTCCAAGGATATCAACGCAGAATCGCTCGGGCTTTTAACAAGAAAGTTAAGTCTAGGAATTTGAAGGAAGGAGATTTGGTGCTCAAAGACAACCGAGCTCCCATCCACGACCCAAGGGGCAAGTTCAGACCTAATTGGATTGGTCCCTATATCATCAAGTCTATCTGGTCAGGTGGAGCTGTGGTTCTGATGGACTTAGATGGCCTAGAGTTCTCCCAACTGATCAACATGGACAAGTTGAAGAAATATTACCCCTGAGAGGCTCGCTAGGCCGAAAACCCGAAAGGGCGACCTAGGCAAAATTCAGAGCACAAAAAAATAGAAAATATAAAAACTAAGCTCGCAAGGTTGAAAACCCGCAAAGGGCGGCCTTGGCAAAAGTTAGAGCGCAAAAGGAGAGTGAAAATACTCGAGTGAACCCAAGCCTGAACTACGTAAGGCTTGATTCCCATCATTGGGATACGTAGGCAGCTTCATCCCGAAGTTCAGCCATAAACTCTTCCCCGATCAACTTTGTCCATTTGATCATCTTGGTCATCTTTGTCCATCAGCATTTATTGCAATCTCCGGTACAGTGCTATTCAGACTAGGGGCAACTTTCCGTTGCTATACAGTGCCGCGGTACCATTCAAACAAGGGGCAACTTTCCAGTTGCTAGGATCCGGGGTTGTGCATCTCAGTGACAGATCTCAAGCGTGTCTAGTTCTGATCCATATCGAAAATAGTTTTGAAAAGTTTTAATAAAGATGACTTTGTTCAAATAAGTCTTTTTACAACTAAGACCATTTCTGGACCAAAACGGAAAATTTTCAGTACCACAACCTTCAATTTCATTGATTTCAAATAGAGTTCTCTTGCTCTTGCATACAATTGAAGTTGCTTTTTATTACATTCATAAAGAAAACTTGAAAGTACTAATAAAGCAATAAATTCAGGGCATGGTCAAGTCAAATGTCCTCGCCTCCCGTGAGCCGGTCGAAGCCTTCGATGCCAAAGTGGGCCCTCTCAGGCCTCTTCATTAAGCCAATCCAAGCACTCATCAGACAAAGTGCAATTGAAAGTGGGAGCGGGGGCCAGGAGTTCTCTCATCCTCCATGCAGTGGCATACCGCCACCAGGCGCCGAATCGAATGTAACCGGTACTCTATCCTTCCGGACAAGTCTGATCATGACCAAACCGGGCGCAGATACGGAATGGGAAGTAGAAGACACAAAGTGAGTCAAGCCAATCAATTGATCCCGGTTGATGGGTCACGCCAGAACTCATCATCGGGAGATTGAGCCAAGGGCACCGCCAAGCAATGCGGCTCGAGGACAAACCGCACATCCATTCAAACCACCAACCGTCATCAAGGGCGCTAACTAGGCGTTGTTCAAAAAGTAGCCACGAGCTGAATATGCTGGGCAAGAGTCCACAACCTTCAGTTTATCCATTAACCACACCTGGGGAGGGATGAAAAATGAGAGAATAAAGAATAGAGAGATGTACGATGAGAGGAAAAGTGAGAAAAGGGCTTTTGTGAGAAAAACCGAGCCGGAGGGCCGAGTGATGTGAGCAAACATAAATGTGAGATTGGGTGGGAAACATTACCTGCAGTAATAGTGGACTCCCTGCTAATCTGATCGTCTCTCGACGATGAAAGGCGTCTAAGCCTAGCAATGTCTCAGCCAGGATCATGGCGATGTAGCTTTTGCCATCCTTCAAGCCTTGGGCAACCTCAATCAACCGGACACTAGGCCCTCCGGAACCGGAGACGAACAAAAAATGAGATAGCATGCATAGACAGAGGGCGTGTCGCCGAAAGCCTTGCCAGTGATGGTTGCCGCGATCACCAGTCTCAGAAAAACGACAAACTAAGCTCGGAACATCTAATGTCCCGTCACAAATTAGAGAACGAGCGTCGGGCATTGAGAGCCCACACATTTGTCCTAAGGCTTGAGCATGGCTAAAACGAAGTTGGGGCATGATCTCCTCATTGCGCCCATATTCCATTAGAGCTTGGAAATCTTCAAAAGTGGGACACACCTCTTGCCCGCTAAAGCTAAAGACATGTGTTACCGGGTTCCAAAACCTCGCCGCGGCATGGAGGAATGGAGAATGCAGCGGGGTACGGCGTAAAGTGAATAGTGCGTTTATGCCGAAAGCCCGGAAATTCAGCTTTTCCGAACCATCCAAGTTATTAATCCAAGTTGCGAGATTTTGGGCAAGAAATTCTTCCATTTGGAGCAAATCAGTGTGGAAATGAAGAGAACCACGAAGTTGAGACCCTTTTGAAGAAGATAAGGTTGAGTGAAGGACAGATGTCAACATTCTGCTGGTGCTGACAGTTTAGTGCCGATCGGCCAATTATAGTGCCGACCGGCCATCTGTTTTGGCCGGTGGATCCCCTTTCAGGCCGATGGCCATTCCTCAAGGCTGGTATCCTTTCTGCTGGGCCGGTGGCTCTCCCCCTTGTCCTTTGAGCTATTTATGCTAAGAATCTGGGAAATCCCGCCACTTCCAATACCCTCCAGTAATCAATTCTTATGAGGGCGCGCCCATTTGCTTATCGAGTTGTTGCATTTTGCTTATCGAGTTGTATTTCACTCTCTTTAAGTCTTCGTGATGTTTATCGAGATGTACTCGCATTTGGCTAGTTTGCTGAGTCCCTCTGTTTTGCTTATCGAGTTGTAATTGGTTTACTACATGATTATTACGATGCGATGCTTTGTTTTCAAAACGCAGTTTCAATTTCAGTCACATTGTTGTGTGATGCCTTGCGATGCGATGCATAGAACACGCAAATGTAACACCTTTTTAACAAACCGCTGTTTCATTTCCATCATATGTTTTGCAAAAAACACACGCTTTTGAGAAATAAAACCTGCCCGGGGCAGTGCAATGTGCTTAAACTCCTAGTAAAAAGGAAAGTAAAGCAGAAGAATAGTAGGGTAGCAGAGTGCTGGGTTTGACACCGGTAACCTTCCCCTTTCGGTCATCGTATTTTTAGCGCTTGTTCGGTCACCATGCGATTTGGCACCTTCATCACTTAAGGCGCCCAAGAAATCTGCGCCGTGAACATAAGTGGAGCTTCGAGTTGACCTCGTACCACAACTTTTGTGAGTAATGCTCGGGACATGCGAAGGACGTCCTTTCCCGTATCCTTTTATATCTTGTGAATTCTCTAAATCATTTCAATCATACTGAGTTGCAGTACGTTGCATTCCAGCATCATGTATACCATGATCAATTTCAAGTTCCCTTTTATACACATTGCATTGTATGCGTGCTTTGCTTTACTGATATGTGTTCAAGTTCCCTTTTATACACATTGCATTGTATGCGTGCTTTGCTTTACTGATATGTGTTCAAGTTCCCTTTTATACACATTGCATTGTATGCGTGCTTTGCTTTACTGATATGTGTTCAAGTCCCCTTTTATACACATTGCATTGTATGCGTGCTTTGCTTTACTGATATGTCTTCAAGTTCCCTTTTATACACATTGCATTGTATGCGTGCTTTGCTTTACTGATATGTGTTCAAGTTCCTATATATACACATTGCGTGTATGTGTGCATTGCTTTACTGATATGTGTTCAAGTTCCCTTTTATACACATTGTATTGTATGCGTGCTTTGCTTTACTGATATGTGTTCAAGTTCCCCTATATACACATTGCATTGTATGCGTGCATTGCTTTACTGATATGTGTTCAAGTTCCTATATATACACATTGCGTGTATGTGTGCATTGCTTTACTGATATGTGTTCAAGTTTCCTTTTTAATTACGTGCATGTGTGCATTGCTTTACTGACATGTGTTCAAGTTCTCTTTCCATACACATTGCGTGCATACGTGCATTGCTTTACTCACATGTGTTCAATCCTACTATCTTGCTGTACACATTGCATGCATTGTCACGCACTTTCGACTGCCTTGTCATGCATATTGCTAAAAACGTTGTACCTGTTAAGTTTGTTTTCTTTGCAGGCACGATATTGTATGTACGGCTCATTTGAGGCCGGTGAAACCGGACGAGCCGCACAGGTATTGTATCCCCTGCGCGAGACGTACAGAGAATTATATAATTCTCTTACATCCTTTCTGCATTGTAGTGTAGTCTGTTGTATGCTAGCTTATAACTGTTGCATGTATGCTTCATTACAGCTTTCTTTGCATGATTTTAAGTTATGCTTGGCTCCTTGCATTTTCGGTTGCATTTTTCCCCTGCCTTCGGGCGCATTTCTTGTTGGTCTTGTATGTTTGTCCAAGTCTTCGGCCTTGTCAAAAATGGGTCGTATCTGGGCTTTGACATTCACTCCCGTCATTGTTATGACTTTCGAGTTTTGTCAAAGAGGGGCAACTGTAGACACCCCATTTTTGACCGCCCTCAAGACCTGGACGTCACCGCTTGAACACTCGGTGATTATCCATGTTCGTGTTCGTTTGGAGTTCCCAGAGTTCTCGGCTACGCGCCTTGCCTCAGGACCTCCGAACTTGACCGTTTTGTGTCTGGTTTTGCACCAAACACTTGCGCTTTGCCTTGGAGGGGCAGGGAATGCCTTATGAGGCATCCCCACACACCACCGGCAGTGGCTAGAAGCCACCGGCTGGTTAGTGTTTCCATCGGCACTATATTGTGCCGGTCGGCAGTCAATTTTGTCAAAATGACAATTTTGCCCTGCCGACTACTGTGCAGTTGCTTTTTCAGATATTTTGAAGCAGCTGTATAGCACTTTCTTCCCCTCCATACACGTGTATGGAGGGATGAGCCTCTTGTTTGCTTAGTGGCTAAGCTTACAAAATTGTCTCCTCTATAAGAGGAGGCCTTGTCTTCTTGGCTGAGGGTTGGCCATTGGAGAGACAAAAAACCAGAGCTCATATATCTCTATACACTTCCTCTCTCTATATTTTCCATCTCTCTCATCCTTGTGTGTGTGTTTTGGATCTATATAGTGTGTTTTGCCTTACTTTTACACCATTACACACACTATTACACCTAGCTCCGAGATTGAGGGACTTGGAGGTTTGTTTGTGGTGGTTTTGGACTGGTTTTGATCATTAGAGGAGGGCTACATCACTTGTTCTTCAAGGAGTCTTCAAGGGTGAGCTAGTTACTTTAGTTTCCCCATTTTTGCAACTAGTTTTTACCTATCTTGCTTTGTGTTTTTGGCTGTGTCCAACATAAAAAAGGCTTATATTTTCATGCTTAAGAACATTCATTAAGGGTATTTTGTGGTTTGAGTGAAAGTTCACCTTCTTAGGCCTTTGTTTTGGCCATTTTGTTGCCTTTTCTTAAGGCTTTATTTGCTTGGTGTTCTTGGTCTTCTCACCACCGAAACCAAAGGTGGGTTTTCGATGGTGAGGAGGTATTTTGAAGTCATAAATAGGGGGCGGACACCCCTCTCCCCTTGGCCCCTTTCTTGCCTTTGTCCTTGGCTCACAAAGTAGCATGTATGCATACTTGCATTTGGCTTCATTTTAGAGTTTTTTTTGGGTGTTTTGGATCATATATCATCTCTGTTTTTGGTTGTTTTTGTGGTCCTTAGCATGCTTCTTACACTTGCTTTGTAATGCTCTAGTTTGCCTAGAAATGAGCCATGAGTTTAGGCCATGTTTCTTGCATGTATGAGCCTCACTTCATGAAGATATTAGCATCATTTTGCCATGTCTAGAGGCTGTAGGCCATTGATTTCGCCATGTTTGGTATGTTTGACAAAGTTGTTTTGCATTAGGGCTTGTTAGTCTTAAGTTGTGAGTTCTTAGCATGAATTTGGTTAGGCTATTTTAGTGATTTGGAATCATCTAATATGCTATCTCAGTCCTTATGCCATGTTTATATGTCTCCATTTGTCATGCCTTTCATGCTTTGAAGTATTGGTCTCTTATGCTTTAAAAAGGGTGTTGTGCACGCTTGCATATTTAGAGCATTTTGGGGCTGTCATACCAAGGTTTTTGGGTGTATTTATGCATGATGGAACTCTGTTTTTGCTTACATAATTCATGTCATGAGTGGTCTTGGTAATGGTGGAGGAGTGTTCCCTTTTGGTGCCCTAGACTTGGCCCTATTTGATTTGCACATTGGCATGTACATTGGTTACAATCTTAGGTGTTTTGCCACTGTTTTGGGTTGGTCTGAGGGCTGCCCCATTGTAGTTAAATCCACTATTGCATGTTTACCTCATGTTTGTCGCTTAATTGATTCATTAAGTGTTGCTACATGTTAGTCCTATCGCCTAAATTGCCCATGTTTGCATTGCATTTGCACGTTGCATGTTGCATCGCATTTGGCATGTTGGCATTTTAGTATTAGGTTGCATCACAGAGTCATGTTTGCATAACATGCATTGCATTACTTGGTTTGGGGTTGTCAAACCAAGCATAAGGGTTGAGGGAAGTTCACATTACAAGTGGTGCAACTTGTTTCAACTCTTGGTCCCCAAGGTCCTTGACCGACACATGATAAGGTCTTGGTTTCATTTGTGTGTTTGCATGCATTTTTACATTAAAATGCAATCTTGGTTCCTTAGGCTATCATGCACCAAGATGCATAGTTGATGGCCTAAGAACCAAGGGTCATGCTCCCTTGAGTCCCAAACATGATAGGGAAGCATTGGCCATGCTTACATATGCATAAAATTCATGCCATGCACTGCTTATCTGCTGCTGCTGTCAAAACTGTCTCCTGCAAGAATTTTGTGCCGACTGGCATTATATAGTGCCGACCGGCACTATATGGGTGGCCGATAACATCATTGAAAGCCGGTGACTTTTGTACACGGCCGGTGGCCATTTCCCCCAGCCGATGATGTTCTGCAGTGCTCATAGAAGGTTCTCCGGGACTTTGACAGTTTTTTCAGAGAAGGAAAGGCAGTAAAACAGAGGCAATAGTGGCATGGTGCGGAATTTCCGGGCGAGTCGGATTCGAGCATGCATCATTCGCATATCCCGAGGCAGGGCTGAGGCCCCCTTCTTTTTACATTTGATTTAATTTGATAATTAGAAATCTCTGTAACAATTTATTTATTCTGTATTCGGACTGTATTATCTTTGGACTGTATATTCTTTTGGTCCCTCCGAGAGAGGGCATAATTGTAATAAGCGTGGGTGAGTGTGTGTATGTCTTCCAACCCCCATTTCTTTCTTCCCTTTTATTTACCTGCTTATGATGGTAGACTAGGGCATATTTAAAATTAGCATACCTTATGCAATGCATGCGTGCATCCATGCATTTGTTGACATGCATCAGGCTCGGTGCATCATACAAACTGCATTGTACTTCAATTTCCAAATTGAATACTTGTTACTTGTAGCATTTCACATGCCATCTTAGGATAACCAAGCCTACTCTAATTGCACCTCTGTATGTGTTGCATTAGCCACTTAACATGAACTAGGATCATGCACATGATTACTAACTAGTTTTCTATTTTGGCTTGGAGTACTAGGTAAGTTTTTATGCTTAAGCATAACACATGCGTGTGAATGTTGCCATAATAGCATGACTACCATGAGGCTAAGTGCTTAGGTGATATAACTGCTTGAATGCCTGTGGATGGAGGTTGAATTACCTAAATTGGGACAATGCATTAAAAACCGTGAGTTTTTTTAAGCCCACTAGTTAGTGGCAAAATCATCTTTTCTAAAGCCCACTTAAGGGTGGCAAAACCTGTATTATAGCCTACTTGCGAGTATCATACCGTCTTCAAGACAAACATGTAGTGTTTTGTTCCAACTTAGGCGATTTGGTCTATACTTGTATGCTGTGCGCATCACGTAGTAATTCTAGGTTAATAACCGGAAGCACTACTTTTCAAAAATCTATTTTCTCAAACGATTTGCCAGAGTTGGACTCTTTGGTTCAGATTTAGAACCGTAACACAAAAGGGAGTCCGAACTGTAGCGAGGTCCCCCGCGGGCTTGTTACATACATCTATAGTGATTCTGGTTTAAACCCGACCCATTCATTATTTTGGATCCGGGATTTCTAGTCTTGATGGTTATTCATGTCTTCTTTCATCTTATTCCTTATTGGGATTGGTTTAGAGTGTCTTGGTTGTGTTTGAAGCAGGTTGGGAGTTAATTTTTTTTAAAACTATTGCAGCCCAGATTTTGGTTTGTTCGTTCGAGTGAACTTTCTTGCGCTCAAGCGAACTTTGAGAACTTCTAGTACTTTTGTAGGTCTGCAAAACTACTGGGCGTATGGCATCCTTTGCTCAAGCGGTGTTTATTGTGCTCAAGCGGTCTTGGCTTGAACAATCTTTCTTGTGCTCGAGCTGTCGTTTGAAATTCTCAGTACTTTTACAGGCCTGCAAAAGTACTGGGAGGGTGGTGTTCTTCGCTCAAACGGTACTTTATTTGCTCGAGCGGTCTCTTTTTGTGTCTTGTCGCTCGAGTAGTGTTTTGGTCGCTCGAGCGATCTGGGCGTATATCAGTCTATAAAAGTCACTTTTTGAGTCACTTTTTCATATCTCTCTATCTCTAAACATTTCAAAACCCTAAATCTAGACCCTCTCTCTCTAAAACTCATCTTTAACCTCCAAATACTCTCAATCTATTGATCTCTGCACCCTTGTCCCTTTGAGAAAAAGGTAGAGCTCACCTAGAGTTTCATTTTAATAGGAGTAAAGTTGGTTTTTGGCTTTGTTGAGGTTTCTCCACTCTTTCTCTTGTCTTTTAACTTCGAGGTAGGGATTTCTCCACACTTTTGTATGATTTTTAACTTGGTTATTTGATTTTCCAAACAATATGGTGATTTGGGGATTTTGGAACAAAATCTTTTGGTTTTGAAATCAAAATAGGGGTTTTCAAAATGGTTTCTTAGAAATGATTATGGATTTGTAGATGTGGTTGAGTGGTGGTAAAATGGTGGATTTTTATCATTTGAATCAATTTATAAAGAAATGTGGGATTTTGCGTTAAAATGTGAATATTTGGTTTTGTGAAGAGGAAATGGAAATGATGTCAGATTCTATGGAATTAGAATGATGATGATGATGGTGATGGTGGTGGAGTTGGATATGTATTATCGCTCCCATCTTGAGATTTGAAAAGTATATCTATATTGAAAATTATTTATATATTTAGAGATATCTGTTTTGGGCTATTGGTGAATGATATTTATGATTGCTGTAGAAATTGCATAAGAATTCGGCAAATTGAAACTAATTTCTCATCCATTTGGATTGAGCATTGTTACATATTTAACACATTGAAAATGTATTTGTTTGAGAAAAATGGGTGAATAGCTTGGTGAATTTGGGTAGGGGTATAGTTGTGGAATTATGTTGGCCTGTCTGTCTTTAATGAAAGTTCAGAAACCCATGCGGATAGGTGTCAAGCCTTTCGATTAATACCAGTAAAAAGGGCAATTGGTAGTGCTTGTAGAGATTCCCAGTGTTGGGTCCACTGCCCTATTTTCTATTGTAAAGGAAATAATTTCATGAATTATGATATAAACCTGGCATTACATGGTTTTTGAAAAGAGATATAAAATGTTTTGATATAAGCATTACATATGCATTCACCCTATAACTCTGTTAAGATCCATACACTATGTTAGAGTATCTTTACTAGGTTTTGGCTTACCCTATATAGAAAATCATTTTCAAGTGCTAATGATGTGCCTTCGCCAAGACCGCAGCGTGGGAGGATCTAGAGCCAAGAGCTTCTTTGTTAATGTTGTAATTATTTTTGTACAAGTCAAGGGCTTTATTTGTATTGAGTTTCAAACTCACTTTTGTTATAATCAAGCATTGACTTGGAAAGTTGTAGCCATTAAGGCACTCATTTGTCCGTTTAACTCTTATTTCATATCTTTTGCGTATAACACATGCTATAGATTTAGGGTTAAGGCTTCTGAATGTATAATTACATGTACCATCTTTTGTACAATTGGATCGTATGAATGTAAAAATATCATTTTCTGAAATATATTGTTAATTGGTAATTATTGTGAGATGGTACTATTGTTAATTACTTCAAGGTGTTACAATATCAAAATGGAAAAGAAACAATGAAATAAAGAGCAAGGGTGATGAGTTTTAGAGGGTAGATCCTCCGATACCCAATACCCACCATATTAGCTACAATTTGGCTCCTAACTTCAAAAGGAGGCTCCTCCACCACCACCAAAATTTCATCTTGATCAGCTCTCACGTTGGCAAACTTATCTGCATATTGGTTGGCTTCGTACAAAATATGGCAAATGGAGCAATTGCACCGCTGGATCAATTGTCATGAATCTTCCACGGTGGATTTGTAGGGGCAGTTCAAAGGTTGCCATGCCATGGTAGAGTTAGTTTCACAATAATCTCATTGAGCCATTTCTCCAGCACGATGGTAAGGCCTCTGTAGATTCCCTACATTTCAGCTTCCACGTTATAGCATGCCTCTAGTTTCCCAAAGAAACTACAAAGCCATACTCTATTCTCATCTCTAAACACGCCACCAAATCCTCCTTCCCTAGTTCACCTCTCTCACAGCCATCTGTGTTGAGCTTAATTTTCATTACAATAAGAAAAAGCCATTTAACTAAAGAGGGTGGATGATGGGTTGAAGAAATATCAGTAAGATGAACTTGTTAAATCTCTCTAGCATAGCTATGGATAAGATGTAAAGTTTTAAAAATATCATAAGTAGTATTTTCAAAAACTAATTTGTTTCTATCTTTCTATATATGCCAAAGAGTTGCAACAAAAATTAAGCACCAAAAAGGATCCCTACGCAAATGTGGTTTCAAGTTCTTTTTCAGCCAAACATTAATATTTAACAGTCTCTCTTTGCATAACCAATGTGGATTGGTTATGTTCCATATGTTCTTGGGACACCACTACCTCTAAGCAAGTGTTCCATGTCCTTAGTATGAAAGCCACACCTAGGACAACCAACATTAGTAGTTAAACCCCTTCTCATTCTCATCTCATTAGTTAAGAGTCTCCCAAGGAATATCAACCATAGAAAGCCTTTCAACTTTTGGGAAATTTTGAGTTTCCACACCCATTCAATGTCCAAACTATTATCCACCAAACCTAAAGCTATTTTATAAGCTGCAGCTGCTTAGAAATCCCCTTCTGAAGTGCCCTTACAATGAGGGCTATTAGGAAAAGTAACATATTGAGGGAGTTTAACTTTCAATACATTGTCAAGAGCATTAATAGGAAGGTAATATCTGATGTGATTCATATCCCAATTTCCCTCATCATCTATGAGCTTTTCGACAGTTTTTAGAATTAATCTGGTGGTGGTTTGGGTATTTAGAGGCAAGAGCCTCCTCTCCATACCACTAATCATGCTAGATTGAAATGTTAGTTCCATCCTTGTTACCTCACTAAATGCCTTGCCTTAAAATGCCTATTGTTTGGAGAATTCCCCCCTAAACGTGCAAGGATTTTCTCTTGGAAGAGTAGTTTAACAAAAGGCCCCTCTAAAGATATTTCTCTTTGAGGACATTAACCCAAAGACTATTATCATTACAAAAGATATTCTAATCCAATTTCAATAAAAAGGAAAAGTTTTGGGTTTTAGCCTTTCTAAGGCCGAGACCCCCTATCTTTTTGCTATTACACACTATGTCCCAATTCACAATGTGAACTTTGTTGCAACTATCATAATCACCCCAAAGAAAATTACGGTTAAGTTAGTCAATATCCCTACAAATGCTCATAAGAAAATTGCGGTTAAGTTCGTTAATTGTGGTTGAGTGTTTGAATAGTGTAGGATAGAATAGTAGATGCCTTTCTTGCAGTTAAGAGTATAGATTATCTCCTGGGCAATAATAACGTTGTCACTAGTCGTACGACCAAGTATAAAACTACTTTGGAAAAGATCAACAATATCAGTCAACAAGGGTCTAAGTTTGCTAACAAGCACTTTAGTAAGGGTTTTGTAGAGGATATTACAGAGGCTAATAGGGCAAAATTGGTTGATTGTTTCAAGGTTGTCCAATTTAGGTATAAGGGCAAGAATGGTGTTATTAAGGCTATTTGAGATGGATTTATTGGTAAAGCAATCTTGGATGAACTTACAAATAGATGGGCCAACAATATCCCAATAAATAAGATAAAAGAAGCAAGAGATGCCATCGCTACTAGGGGCTTTGTAGGCTTTGACACTGGCTTGTTTGGAATAACCTACAAAAGCCAAAAGGTAAAAAAATTACTAAAAAAGCCAAAAAATCCATATTATTTGGGGGAAGCTTGTAGGGGAAGCCTAGAGGGCAAAATTATTATTTTTCCCTTTGAATTCAACTATCCAAAAGTCAAAAAGTCAACAAGGGTAGAATGGTCATTTTGACTTTACTACAATATTTTGTTACACATCTTTTCGTAAATAGTCAAAAAATTATTCTAAACATACATATTTTTTTTCTCTACTTTTTTAGTCAAAAAGTCAAAAAGTGCACTTATATAACACATCCCAAACACAATGTGTAGAAAAATAGAGAGGTAATGTGACCTAAAAAAGATAAAAAAATAAAAAATAAAAAAATGTACTAATATCAAAGATGCCAAACAACCGTGACTACTATTAAAATACATTTAGTAAAAAAAATTTAAAAAATAAATTAAAATAACTTACAAAACTCATTATTTTAAAATATTTAAAAAAATTAAAATAAAATATATTAAAGTTTGTACAAATATAAATAATAAAATTATTTAAAATTACTTGAATAGATTATATTATTTTCACTTCTTTTTTTTTTTTTTTTTGGGTACAACTGAAAGTATTATTTTCACTTTTCAATTAAAAAATATATATAGAGAGATGGCTGGGTGCAAGTTTAACATTTGTCTAGCACCATTGTTTTCTATATGGGGTGCAAGTTTAATATGTGTATGATACAAGTGTGATTTATACTAATCTTTTAAATTGAAAAACTTTTATAATTATAATAAGATGTATAGTTTAAATTAATATAAATAATAAAATTATCTCAAATTAAGTTTTACTAAAAAAAATAATATCTTAATTCATCATATTTGGTTGAATTCTGTCTTCTACATTTTTTTTTAAAAAAAGAAAAAAATCTAGTTTGGTAAAGCAAAATATCAATTTCATATGATTGTATCTTTTTTTGGGTGCAAATTCAAGCTGTATAGGGTGCAAGTTTAACCTGTGTAGGGTGCAAGGTGCAAGTCCAACATGTGTGAGGAGCAAGTTTGATCTGTTTGCTGTATAAGTTTAATCTCTACTAGGTGCAAGTTCAATTTGTGTGAGTTGCAAGTACAACCTATGCATGGGTGCAAATTCATTATTCAAATGATAAGTTCTTTTTTTCAGTTTATCTACCAAATTTGTTTTTAATTTTTTTGAAAACTAATCTAAGTTGTGCTTAAAAAATTTAAATGATTTATATAAAAATAAAATAAAAATAATTAAGTGAGATACTATAAATTATAAAAAAGAAATAAAATTACTAAAATTTAGAAAAAAAATATGATCACTACAAATTAGATTTGCACCCACACACATCAAACTTGCACATTACAGTTTGGACTTGCACCCCGTATAGGTCGCACTTGCACTCCACAATATTTGGTTGAATTTTAGGCGAGGTGTAAATCTGACCTGTGTGGGGTGCAAGTTCGATTTATACTGGGTGCAAGTGTAATTTGTAATGATTATTTTTATATTTAGTTGAATTTCGTGCGGGGTGCAAGTCTGACCTCTGTAAGGGTACAAGTCTACTTTGTAGTTTTTTTTATAAAAATAATTTCTAGCATCTCACTTAATTATTTTTATTTTATATTTATATAAATTATTTTTAATTTTTTAGGCACAATTTAGATTAGTTTTCAAATTATTTTTTTTTCAAAAAAATTTAAAACTAGTTTGATAAATAAACCAAAAAAAATGACTTATAGCGATCCCGGATTTAACTCGGCTTTTATTGTGTTCTGAACTCGGGTCTTGTAATTTAATGCCTTTATTTATGCCTTTTCCCCTTCTCACTCTTTGATTTGAATTTTGGAATGTCTTGGGTGTATTTAGAATAGGTTGGTTGCTGGTTGGTCCAAAACCTTGTTGCTTAGAATTTTGGTCTTTCGCTCGAGCGGGCTTTTTTGCGTTCGAGTAGGGTTTGCAAACATTCAGTACTTGTGCGTCTGCAAAGAATGATGGGGAAGTGTTTTTCACGCTCGAGCAGTGTTTCTTACACTCGAGCGGGTCTGCGCTCGAGTGACTGTTTGAAGTCTGTAAAAATTCTAGAAGTATGTATTCTACGCTTGAGCGGATCTTCTTCAGCTCGAGCGGGTAGTGCCTTGTTATTGTGTCTTGGTGCTCGAGCGGCCTTTCTTGCGCTCGAGCAGGACAAATTGATATGTCTTATGCTCGAGCGTCAAACTCTCCGCTCGAGCGGACTGCGCGTATATCAGATCGTAAAAGTGACTTTTTATATAACTTTTTCATCTCTTTTCACCTAAAACCCTAAAGTTGAGAGCTTCTCTCTCTAAAATTCACCTTCTCTCTACATTTTGACCTAAATCTAGTGATCTCCTCACCCCCTTCCTTTGATAAAAAGATTGAACTCCTCAAGATCTTCATTTTTATCCGATTGGAAGTTGGTTTCGTTATTTTGAAATTCCATTCTTGCTTGACTCATCTCGTTCGAGCTTGTACACTTGAGGTAGGGATATTCTACACCATAATATGGTTTTTAACCTAGGCATTTGTTGTTATGTATAAATGGTGGAATTTTGGAGGATTTGAGTAAAGCTAGGGTTTGAGTTCAAATTGAAAGAGGGGTTTTCCATGTTGGTTTTACAAAATGACTAAGGGGCTTGTCTATGAGATTCTCTAGTGTTAGTATGGTAAAAATTTAGCCTTTGGGTTGGTATTTGAAAAAGGAAAAAAATTGCCCTAATTTGTGTTTAATAATTATTTTGTATAAATAATGAAATTGATATGGGAAATATGAAATTGGGAAGATATGTGAATGGATGGTGTAGTAGGATTTGATTAATCACTACTCACCTATGGAAATTTGATAAATTATCTGTTATATAGATTGTACATCTGTTTAGAAATATCTGTTTTTGGGCTATCGGTGGAGGATAGCTATAATTGTTGTAGAAATTGCGTGAGGACTAGGTAAATTGAAACCTGTCATTTAAGTTATGTCATTGAATATAACGGTATGATTGAGACATTAAATATGTGTTGTGGATAGTCATTGTATATGACAATACTTTAATACATTGTATATGTATAATTGTTTAGGAGGAGAAAAGGGATGTACTCTATTGTTTGGGAGGAGATAGGGGATGGACTCCATTTAAAATCAAGTTAGCTAGAGTGTCTAGGGTAAAAGTCCCGAAATCTTGTATATATATATGGGTGTCGATTTCCTCGGATGAGAATTTCGTAAAATGGCAAAATAGAAGTGTTGGAATGGTGAATGTATTGAATTGTGAACCATTGAGTTATAGTCTCATTTCAGTTGAGTAGATAATAATGAGCTTGGTTAATGGATTAACCCGAAATGAATGAATGGAAATGGATTGAGATATGCTTATCTATATTAAATGGTCATGGAAAGAATCTAAGTTGGTTATGAATATTGAACATTTATCTGATACTTATGTCTTAATTAAACCTCATATACTGTGTTAGTTTATCTCTATTGGGTTTTGGCTCACCCTACTTGGGAAACCATTTTCAAGTAATGGTGACATGCCACCTCCAAGGACATAGCTTAGGAGGACTAAGGGCTGAAGGCTCTATTTTTATTTTATTTATACTTAAGTGTTCATTCAAGCCGAGGGCTTTACTTGTATAGAGCTTATAACTCTTTCTTTTGCTGTAACCAAATGATATCTTGGAAAGATGTAAGATCGTAGGGCATTTATCTTGTTATTATTAACTTGTATTACATGCTGTAGATTTAGAATGAATGTATAACGCATGTAATATCTTTTTGTAATAGAAACTTTGATGAATGAAGTGTATCATTTTATTGTGTTCATAGATCTTATGTAATGAATTATTTGTATTATATTTTGGGGGCGTGACAACTTGGTATCAGAATGTACCGGGTTTGAATACTTTGGGTATGTGGGAAATGGTTAGTACAACAATGGGTTTGTCTTGCTTGTTAGAGACTTAAGTATAGATGATATGTGCTTATATGATAACATGCTTATGTGATTATATGGGTATGAGATTTAATTTCTAGGATGTTGATTGGGTCCCTGGGTTTTTGGGAGTTCTGTTGGAAAGGCACTTGTTCACTACCGTTTCTAATTGGAACTCTAGCAACGCCACGGGGACGGGCATTATCCGAAAATGAAATTCATATGTGTTTACGTGGGTATATGCTTATGTGGAGTGAATTACAGTTGTCCACCATATTAGGATGTGAGTGAATTAGCTTCGGCATAATTGTAAATGTCCAAATGTCTATTGTTACCTTTATTAGGATGTCAGGACGTAGACATGGTTGTGGTAGGCATGGTAGGCTTAGGAGGCATGAGATGCCTATACTAGATAAGATTCCAGCACAGGTGGAGGGAGTTGGTCAGGTCAATGTGGCCGAACCAGTTGGTTAACAAGCCATGGACGCCTTAGCCCGCGAAATGACTGGAGCGTTAAAGGAATCCATGGACATTCTCAGGGCTGAGAATCAAGTCCAGGCCCAAGTAGCTGAAACCGGGCCATCCTTTCTGAAGAGGGAGTTCTTCCGGTCAAATTTAGATAAGTTTTTGGGTGATCCTAAGGAGCCACTGAAGGCTAATGAGTGGTTAGAACAAATGGTGAAGATGTTTGAGATGCTTGGCATCGAAGATGGAGGTTTGAGAGTGACCTTGGTGTCCTTCTAGCTGAAGGGAGACACGGGTGTAATAACCCCAGTCTCTGATTAATGTTAATCCATGATTAATTATGCCTAATTAGAAATTAAGGTGAATTTTGAATTAAAATGCATGTGTGTGTGTGTGTGTTGCATTGTTGTGTTTATATCTGTTAAGCGTAGAAAGATCTGTTCACGTTTTAGTTTCAATTTGCGAATTAAAGACCTTATCGGCGTTCGAATCAAAAATTGACTTGTATTATGTGTTAGTTAGGATTTATCAAATTTTACGATAGCTTTAATTAAAATCCGGTTGGGAGCAATTAAATTAGATTAAATTAATGCCCACTAATTAACTCTATTAGGCACACTTTTGGTTTAAAGCCTTAGTGGCCTCATTACACTCCCCCCACTCCTTTTATTCATTTTGATCACACTTGAGCCTATTCTAGGGGAGAAAAATGTGAGAGAGGGTGAGAGTAGGGGAATTGGTTCAAGATTTGGGGATTAAGCTCAAATTCAAGGTGATGTTTAGAATTGTTGCTAATTGAAGAAGATTTGTAGAGCCTCAACCTCAATCTTGTAGATTGGAGCCTTTAGGTAAGAAACTAAACTCATCTTTGAATAATTGAGTTAGATTCAACAAGATCATTAGTGAACTAAGTGAATTCATATGGGAATTGTACTAGAAATGGGCCATACCATGCATGCATGTACATTTTTTTGCAAATTGAGCATGATTTCAAAGGTTTCTTCCACGCATGTGCTAACTTCATCCACATTTTGGTCATTCATCTTGTTTTCCATTAAATTACCAAGCTTGATCATGTTTTGGAGCATTTGATTCAAGAAAAGTTCATGTGTGTTGTGTTATAAATTGTTCTTGAGCTTTATGGTTGAATTTTGCACAATTGGTGTTCGTTTGGGCCATGATTTCTTGAAATGATTTTTAATACATGTTGTTTTATGAGTTATTAAGTGTTTTCAAAAATTTTGGCCAAGGAAAATGAGTTTTGGTTGTTCAAATGTTGAATTTCATGCTTGGAGATCAATATGGATTTTCCAGAAATTTGGTTCACGCTCGAGCGGGGACTTTCACGCTTGAGCGTAAAGCCTGAGTACATGCACTTCCGCTCGAGCATCGGGAGTCACGCTCGAGCGTGAAATGCATATACCCAGAAGTTTGTGTGTTTTGCAGTTCGCTCGAGTGAGGGAATCCACGCTCGAGCGTAGGTCGAGTGCCCGTCGAGCGTGAAATTCTTGTATCCAGCACTTTTCAGAAGTTTGCAGTCCGCTCGAGCGGGAAAAGTCATGCTCGAGCGGAGCTTCATTGTCTGCATTCCCGCTCGAGCGGGGAAACCCACGCTCGAGCATAGACCTTAATCCAGTAAATTTTATGAAATGGTTTTCAGTGCATTTTTGCATCCTCAGTCCATCATAGGCATTCCTAGGCCATGTTTAAGACTCCTTAATGAGGATTAAAGGTTAGAAACACACTAAGAGCCAACGAAGTAAGTTTTGTACAATTAGAACGTGTGTTTCAAATGTGTATCTGTTATGTGTTATGTAGGTCACGTGCCATGTACTGTTTGACCAAGTCTGCTCTGTCTGTCTTTCTCAAGGCCAACAGTGAGTAATAACTTAGTAAAGTTATGTTCAACTGTATTTATTTTCTGTGTGACAAATGAGATCTGTTTTTTGAAATGATGTGTTCTGTACAATGAATGATTGTCCAATTTTTGATATGCATTCGTGACATTCTTAGCCTCAAATGATAACTGTTATTTGTTCTGTTATGTCCCTTTACGGGTCAACTGTACGTCTCATGAGAGAACTGTTATGGATCCTTACGTCCCATTTATGGGTCAACTGTACGTCTCATGAGCCAACTGTACCGTCTCTGTGCACATGAGTCAACTGTATGCCTTTATGGCCGTCCCTTTTATGGGTCAACTGTTCTGTTAGGGCTAATGAATGTATCACGTAAATTTAAGCATTCCTCATGATTTCTGTATATGATCTGAACAAGTTATGAATTTGATATGAAGCTGAATTGTGATTTTTGAATCTGTACAGGATCATTCATTGAAACCCATTTACTCTGTTATTGTTCACTGAGCTTTCGCTCACAGTTTATATTATATATGTAGGTGAGCCGGCGCGTGATCAAGGCCAGAGTTGACGGCCTTTATTTCTGTTTTTGTCAGCCAACCGTTGTGTCTCCCGAGAAGGTTCTGATCGAAGTCTAATTTCATGGCTGTTTGTGTACTTATACTAGTCTTTGCGACTGTTTTGTAAAGTCAAGTCTTGTGAAGTACACTTCTGTAAATGGTTTGTAAATATTGGTGTCCTTTGACTGGCTTGTTTATGTATGTATATAAGTTTCGAAATATTTTGTCCCATGTATGTTTATCACAACTCATTGGACCTTTTCTATTTTGTATAATTGCTTTCGCAGCCCCTTATTATCGGCTAATCTATTCTGAGGCCTTTGGTAATCCACGGGTTATTGGCCGGTTACGATGCTAAGCCTATAGGGGTGGGTTTGGGTCGTGATAGAATGGTATCAGAGCACGTGTTCTATTGCACACCCAGGCCCGTATGAGCTTAGGATGTCCTAGTAAGAGTTAGGGGCATTCTATCTGCATGTGTGAGTGTGTGGTAATCTAAATGAATACGAAAAAAGAATGTAGAATTGAGCAAATGAATTGAAGGAAACGAATAAGATTATGCCTATGTTTATTATCATTTGATGTCTGTATAGTAACATGGAGAATGCAAGGGGAAGTGATATGAGTGAATCTTCAGAGGCTCGCATGGGCAGAATGGAACAAATGCTTGCAGCATTGATTGAAACTTTGACACAACAACAAGGACAACAACCTTTACTCCCTCCGCCTCCACCGGCACAAGCCGAGACAGATAATAATGAAATCATCAACTTGACACAGAAGTTCATGAAAATGAAACCCTCGACGTTTTATGGTGGAATTGAACCGTTAAAAGCAGAGACGTGGTTACTTGAAATGGAGAAACTGTATGAAGTGTTTCCTTGTTCTGAAGTTCAAAAAGTCCTCCTAGCCACCTATACTCTGAAAGATGAAGCCCGAAGGTGGTGGTTACTGATCCGAAATGGCAATGAGAATATGATGTGGGCACAGTTTAATGCCATCTTTTATGACGAATATTTTCCTCAATGTTTCAGGGATCGGAAAGTGTTTGAATTTCAGGAACTCAAACAGGGAAGAATGTTTGTGGCAGAATATGAAGCTAAATTCACCGAACTGGCACGGTTTGCTCCACATATGGTGGATACTGACTACAAGAAAGCACAAAAATTTGAAGGTGGACTGGATTTAGAGGTGTTTGATTGGGTAGGCATATTGAAACTGCCTACTTATGTGGAGGTTTTAGACAGGTCCTTAATGGCGGAAGCCACTATAGCCGCTATGAAACAAAGTAAAGCCCTAACAGCTACAACAAATGATTGGAGAGGAAAAAGGTCTGGGTTTGGTTTTAAAAGAAGCCGGTCCCTTGTCAGTAAGAAGCAAAATACAGGGTCTACAAATAGCTCGAGTTAGAGTAATGGGTCTAACCCGGTCTGTTCTGATTGTGGTAAAAGGCACAGGGGTGTGTGCCACCGAGTATCCAGTGCTTATTTCCGATGTGGCCAGCCAGGTCATGTAGTGAAAGATTGCCCTTTCAAGTTCGAAAATACCAACCATCCAGCGGCAAGCTCAGCCGGATCCGCTTCTGCATCCAAGACGAATACGAGGGCCAATACTGGGAAAGAATCTTTGAGACAGGGTTGAGTGTTCGCTTTAGTGCCTGGTGACGTACCAAACACCTATACTGTGGTGTCAGGTACACTCTCTGTATGTTCTTAAGATGCATGTGTACTGATAGATTCTGGTTCTACACATTCCTTTGTATCACATGCTTTCTCTAAAAAATTGACTAGACCATTAGAACTTATGACATATGTGTTATCTGTATCTACGCCGTCTGGGGATTCTATGATGTGCACTCATGTTTATCCGGTATGTGATATTATGATTGACGATATGATGTTATATGTTGACTTATTGCCCTTGAACATTGACCACTTTGATTGTATTTTGGGAATGGACTGGTTGACTAAATACTGTGCTACCATTGACTGTGCAAGTAAGTCTGTTGTGTTTAGACCACCGGGTATGTCTGAATTTACTTTTACTGGAAATGGGATAGTTCCTCCCCCATATCTGATTTTAGCTTTGAAAGCCAGAAAACTGCTTAGGAAGGGATGTAAGGGTTACCTATGCTGCATATTGATTGTACCATCTGACGAAACTAATATAGAGACTATCCCTGTTGCCTGTGAATTTCCTGATGTGTTTTCGAATGACTTACCTGGGGATTTAGTTGATAGAGAAATTGAATTCACTGTGGAGGTGTTTTTGGGAATACAACCTATTTCCAAAACCCCATACAGAATGTCTACCTCAGAATTGAAAGAATTAAAAACTCAACTTCAGGAGTTGTTGATTAAGAAATTTATCCGTCCGAGCACTTCGCCTTGGGGTGCTCCAGTCTTGTTTGTCAAAAAGAAGGATGGATATTTGAGATTGTGTATAGACTACTGAGAACTAAACAAAGTGACTATTAAGAACAAATACCCTTTGCCCCGAATAGATGACTTGTTTGACCAACTTCAGTGAGCCCAAGTGTTTTCCAAAATTGATCTCAGATCTGGATATCACCAATTAAAGGTTAGGGCCGAGGACATAGAGAAAACTGCATTCAGAACTAGATATGGACATTATGAATTTTTAGTAATGCCGTTTGGGGTGACTAATGCACCTGCCGCCTTTATGGACCTTATGAACAGGGTGTTTAAATCATTTCTGGATGAATTTATTGTTGTGTTTATTGATGATATCCTGCTTTATTCCAAAAGGAGGGAAGAACATGAGAACCATTTGAGAATTGCCCTACAGACTTTGAGAGAAAAGAAGTTATACGCTAAATTGTCCAAATGTGAATTCTGGCTTGACAGTGTGGCGTTTTTGGGTCATGTAATCAACAAAGATGGTGTTTCTGTTGACCCTCAGAAGATTAAAGCTATTGTGGACTGGCCTAAACCGACAAATGTAACAGAAGTTAGAAGTTTTCTAGGACTTGCAGGTTACTACAGGAGATTTGTAAAAGACTTTTCCAAGCTTGCCATGCCATTGACCCAGTTAACTCAAAAAAATGTGCCATTTGACTGGACTGAACAGAGAGAGACAGCCTTCCAAGAGTTGAAGACCAGGTTAGTGATTGCACCAATTTTAACTTTGCCCAATGGTACTGATAGGTTTCAAGTGTACAATGATGCTTTCTACAAAGGTTTGGGGTGTGTCTTGATGCAAAACGAAAAAGTAATTGCCTATGCTTCTAGACAACTTCGACCTCATGAAAAGAATTACCCAACACACGATCTTGAATTAGCAGCTGTGGTGTTTGCTTTGAAAATCTGGCGGCACTACTTATATGGGGTAACTTGTGAGATGTATACCGATCATAAAAGCTCGAAATATTTCTTCACCCAAAAGGAATTGAACATGAGACAGAGGCGATGGTTAGAGTTAATCAAAGATTATGATTTGCAGATCTTGTACCACCTAGGGAAATCTAATACCGTAGCGGATGCCTTGAGCCGAAAGTCAATGGGAAATTTGTCATGTCTATTATCTAACCAAAAAGAATTGCTGATTGACCTAGAACAAGATGGGCTGTTAACTGCTATTTCCGCTCAACCTACAATTCTTGACGAGATCAAACAGAAACAATGTGAAGATGAATACTTGAAAAAGATCATGGAGGAATTTGATTCAAAGCCGAGGCCAGGATTTGTGTTTGAGAATGATGTGCTGAAATTTCAAAACCAACTTTGTGTACCCGATTGTTATGATTTAAGAAAACGTGTTATGATCGAAGCTCACAGTAGTAAGTTTGCTATGCATCCGAGGAACATGAAAATATATCATAATTTGAGACAGAATTTTTGGTGGCTTGGAATGAAAAAGAGTATTGCAGACTTTGTGGCTAGATGTCTACATTGTCAACAGGTTAAAGCTGAACATCAACGGCCTGCTGGGTTGCTACAACCACTCCCGATACCGGAATGGAAATGGGAGCATATTACCATGGACTTCATTGTGGGATTGCCTCGTTCTTATCGAGATATGGACTCTATCTGGGTTATAGTTGACCGTTTAACTAAGTCTGCCCATTTTCTGCCTGTCAAAACTATTTATAATGCTGATAAATTAGCCAATATCTATATGACTGAAATTGTGAGATTGCATGGAGTGCCAGTATCTATTGTGTCTGACCGGGATTCAAAGTTTGTGTCAAGATTTTGGCAGAGTTTGCAACAGGCTTTGGGGACGGAACTGAGATTGAGTAGTGCCTATCACCCATAGACAGATGGACAAACTGAATGAACTAACCAAACCTTAGAGGACATGCTCAGAATGTGTGTGTTAGACTTTCAGTGGAATTGGGAGACCTATTTGCCATTGGCTGAATTTGTGTATAACAACAATTACCATTCAAGCATTAGAATGGCACCTTACAAAGCCTTGTATGGAAGAAAGTGTCGTTCTCCGATATGTTGGGCTGAAGTAGGTGATAGACCTTTGTTGGGACCGGAACTTGTGCAAGAAACAACTGAGAAAGTGAAACTGATCCAACAACGTCTGAAAACTGCACAGAGTCGGCAGAAGAGCTATGCTGATGTTCGAAGAAGAGATAGGGAATACGAAGTTGGGGACCATGTGTTCATAAAGGTGACCCCGATGAAGGGTCAAACACGGTTTGGTGTTAAAGGCAAGTTGGCGCCAAGGTATGTTGGACCTTATGAAGTCCTTGAAAAGATCAATCCAGCGTCATATCGGGTAGCTTTACCCCCAGTAATGGAGCACATGCATAACGTCTTTCATGTATCGATGCTTCGAGAGTACTTAAGGGATCCACTCCACGTCATTGAGCCAACACACGTACTTTTGAAAGATGATTACACCTACGAGGAAAGACCTATTCAGATTGTGAATCGGAGGATCAAAAGACTGAGAAATAAAGAAATACCGTTGGTGAAAGTTGATTGGCAAAATCACGGAGGAACCTATGCAACCTGGGAAACCGAAGAAGACATGATGACGAGATATCCGGATTTGTTCCCATTGGATCCAATGTTGTTCCAGAATGAAGGTAATTCGAGTTTGGAGGACCAAACTCTTTTAAAGGGGGAAGACTGTAATAACCCTAGCCTTTGATTAATGTTAATCCATGATTAATTATGCCTAATTAGCAATTAAGGTGAATTTTGAATTAAAATGCATGTGTGTGTGTGTGTGTTGCATTGTTGTGTTTATATCTGTTAGGCGTAGAAAGATCTGTTCACGTTTTAATTTCGATTTGCGAATTAAAGACCTTATCGGCATTCGAATAAAAAATTGACTTGTATTATGTGTTAGTTAGGATTTATCGAATTTTACGATAGCTTTAATTAAAATCTAGTTGGGAGCGATTAAATTAATGCCCACTAATTAACCCTATTAGGCACACTTTTGGTTTAAAGCCTTAGTGGCCTTATTACACTCCCTCTCACCCCTTTTATTCATTTTGATCACACTTAAGCCTATTAAGGGAGAAAAACGTGAGAGAGGGTGAGAGTAGGGGAATTGGTTCAAGATTTGGGGATTGAGCTCAAATTCAAGGTGATGCCTAGAATTGTTGCTAATTGAAGAAGACTTATAGAGCCTCAACCTCAACCTTGTAGATTTGAGCCTTTAGGTAAGAAACTAAACTCTTCTTTGAATAATTGAGTTAGATTCAACAAGATCATTAGTGAACTAAGTGAATTCATATGGGAATTGTACTAGAAATGGGCCATACCATGCATGCATGTACATTTTCTTGCAAATTGAGCATGATTTCAAAGGTTTCTTCCACGCATGTGCTAACTTCACCCACATTTTGGGCATTCATCTTGTTTTCCATTAAATTACCAAGCTTGATCATGTTTTGGAGCGTTTGATTCAAGAAAAGTTCATGTGTGTTGTGTTATAAATTGTTCTTGAGCTTCATGGTTGAATTTTGCACAATTGGTGTTTGTTTGGGCCATGATTTCTTGAAATGATTTTTAATACATGTTGTTTTATGAGTTATTAAGTGTTTTCCAAAATTTTGGCCAAGGAAAATGAGTTTTGGTTGTTCAAATGTTGAATTTCATGCTTGGAGATCAATCTGGATTTTCCAGAAATTTGGTCCATGCTCGAGCGTGAAGCCTGAGTATATGCACTTCCGCTCAAGCGTCGAGAGTCATGCTTGAGCGTGAAATGCATATACCCAGAAGTTTGTGTGTTTTGCAGTTCGCTCGAGTGAGGGAATCCATGCTCGAGTGAGGGTCTGAGTCTCACGCTCGAGCGTAGGTCGAGTGCTCATCGAGCGTGAAATTCTTGTATCCAGCACTTTTCATAAGTATGCAGTCCGCTCGAGCGGGAAAATTCATGCTCGAGCGGAGCTTCATTGTCTGCATTCCCGCTCAAGCTGGGAAACCCACGCTCGAGCGTGGACCTTAATCCAACAAATTTTATGAAATGGTTTTCAGTGTATTTTTGCATCCTCATTCCATCCTAGGCATTCCTAGGCCATGTTTAAGACTCCTTAATGAGGATTAAAGGTTAGAAACACACTAAGAGCCAACGAAGTAAGTTTTGTACAATTAGAACGTGTGTTTCAAATGTGTATTTGTTATGTGTTATGTAGGTCACGTGCTACGTACTGTTTGACCAAGTCTGCTCCCTCTGTCTGTCTCAAGGCCAACAGTGAGTAATAACTTAGTAAAGTTATGTTCAACTGTATTTATTTTCTGTGTGACAAATGAGATCTGTTTTCTAAAATGATGTGTTCTGTACAATGAATGATTGTCCAATTTTTGATATGCATTCGTGACATTCTTAGCCTCAAATAATAAATGTTATCTGTTCTGTTACGTCCCTTTACGGGTCAACTGTACGTCTCATGAGCAAACTGTTATGGATCCTTACGTCCCATTTATGGGTCAACTGTACGTCTCATGAGCCAACTGTACCGTCTCTGTGCACGTGAGTCAACTGTATGCCTTTATGGCCGTCCCTTTTATGGGTCAACTATTCTACTAGGGCTAATGAATGTATCACGTAAATTTAAGCATACCTCATGATTTCTGTATATGATCTGAACAAGTTATAATTTGATATGAAGCTGAATTGTGATTTCTGAATCTGTATGGGATCATTCATTGAAACCCATTTACTCTGTTATTGTTCACTGAGCTTTCGCTCACAGTTTATATTATATATGTAGGTGAGTCGGCGCGTGATCAAGGCCAGAGTTGATGGCCTTCATTTTTGTTTTTGTCAGCCAACCGTTGTGCTTCCTAAGGAGGTTCCGATTGAAGTCTAATTTCATGGCTGTTTGTGTACTTATGCTAGTCTCTGCGACTGTTTTGTAAAGTCAAGTCTTATGAAGTACACTTCTGTAAATGGTTTGTAAATATTGGTGTCCTTTGACTGGCTTGTTTATGTATGTATATAAGTTTCAAAATATTCTGTCCCATGTATGTTTATCACAGCTCATTGGACCTTGTCTATTTTGTATAATTGCTTCCATAGCCCCTTACTATAAGCTAATCTGTTCTGAGGCCTTTATTAATCCACGGGTTACTGACCGGTTAAGATGTTAAACCTACAGGGGCGGGTTTGGGTCGTGACAACGGGTCAATGGTGGAACTATGCGTGGGGGCGCATTGAAGAGACTTGGGAGGCCTTTGTTGATGCTTTCCAGGACAAGCACCTACCTGCTATAGTAATGGAGAAGTTGAGGGATCAATTCTCCAAGTTGGTGCAGTTGAATACACCAGTGACTGAGTTTTGAATACATCAATTCTCCAAGTTGGTGCAGTTGAATACACTAGTGACTGACTTGGAGAATTGAATACATCAATTTTCCAGGTCCACTTTTCCAGTACCGAGTTCGAGTTCTGGGAGAGGTGGTCAGGGAGACATCACTTGTTTCAAGTGTGGCCAGTTGGGCCACAAGTCTCTAGCTTGCCTACAGAGGGGAGGAGGGCAGTGAGTAGCTTTATCGTCGGCTCGTTCTCAAGGCCAGAGTTAGGACAGAAGCCAGCTGCTCACTTGTTATCAGTGTAGGCAGGCAGGGCACTTGAAGAGGTTTTGCCTACAGTTGGGTGGCACACCTGGTGCGTCTGGTTCGAGGCAGACACAGAGTCACCAGCCAGCACAATTGGCACAGGCCTCGAGGGCCAATCAGGGAGCCTCTTTGGCTCAATCAGTGCAACAGTCTTATGGTCCGAGAGGTGAGCTGGTAGATTAGAGGCCAATGGGGGGCGTGTATGCTGTTACCGCGCCAGATCTTGTACCGGCTCCATCTGTTGTGAAAAGTACCTTTTTGTTTTGTAACTCGGTTGCTAATATGTTGATTGACACGAGTGCATCCCATTCATTTATTTCATCTGCATTTGCATCTGTTTTGGGGCTGGAGTTGGCACAACTAGCATCTCCTATTTGTGTAAAGTCACCTATTAGTAGTGAGGTTATTCTAAAATAGAGGTGTCGGGGTTGTGACATAGAGGTCGTTGGTCGCCGATTACCTTTTGCATTTGTTTTGCTTGATATGACTAGTTTCGATGTTATTTTGGGTATGGATTGGCTATCGTCATACCGGGCTGTTATAGATTGCTACCGTCAGAGGGTTACTATATGTACCTTAAGCGATGATTGCTTTTATTTCTTGGGGGAGCGGGTGGATAGAGTTTTATCCCCAGTGTATGATCCACGTGGGCGGAGTGAACTTAGATGCCTTCTCACTAGCTTTTTAGTGAGTGTGATGAAGTCCGGGTTGAGTTGCCAAGAGTGGTTTGTGAGTACTTAGATGTCTTTCTCGAGGATCTTGTTAGTTTACTACCTCACCAAGAGATCGAGTTCTCTATTGATCTAGTGCCCGTCACGGCACCGATTTCTATGGCACCATATCGTTTTGCACCAGTTGAGTCGAGTGAGTTGAAGATTCAACTCCAGGAATTAGTAGATAAGGGCTTTATTCTCTCTAGTACTTCGCCTTGGGAAGCACTGACTCTCTTTGCTAAAATGAAAGATGAAGCCTTGCCACTTTGTATTGACTACCGAAAGTTGAACCGAGTTACGGTTAAGAACAAGTATCCAATGCCACGTATAGATGACCTGTTTGATCAGTTGAAATGGTCTCGTTGTTTCTCTAAGATAGACCTAAGATCAGGCTATCATCAGTTGAGAGTAAGGGAGGAGGATATCCCAAAGACAACATTTCGTATGCGGTATGGCCACTATGAGTTTCTTGTGATGCGTTTTGGGCTAACTAATGCCCTAACTGTGTTTATGGACTCGATAAATTGAATCTTCCGAGAATTCTTAGACCGTTTTGTGGTTGTCTTTGTGGACGATATTCTGATTTACTCACCCTCAGAGGAGGAGCGCAAGGAACACTTGCGAGTGGTGCTTGAGTTGCTTAGAGCCCATAAGTTGTATGCTAAGTTTGGGAAGTTTGAGTTTTGGTTGAAGGAGGATAGGTTCTTAGGCCATGTAGTATCCGGAGAAGGGGTAACTGTAGACTCACCCAAAATAGAGGCAGTGCAAGATTGGGCACAACCTAAGAATGCTTTGAAGATACGTAGTTTCTTGGGGTTGGCTGGATATTACCGTCGGTTTGTGAAGGATTTCTTCAAATTAGCTTCACCTTTGATTAGATTGACGAGGAAAGGGGTCAAATTTGTATGGAGTGAGACTTGTGAAAAATCGTTCCAAGAGCTTAAAGTTAGACTTACCACTGCTTCAGTCTTGATTATTCCGAAGAGGGGTTCGGGCTATTTAGTATATTGTGACACCTCATGAGAAGGTTTAGGTTGTGTGTTGATGCAAGAGGGGAAGGTAGTGGCCTATGGCACACGGCAGTTGAAAACCCACGAGAGGAATTACCCTACCCATGACTTAGAGTTGGCAGAGGTGATTTTTGCCTTGAAGATTTGAAGGCACTATTTGTATGGTGAGAGATTTGAGGTGTTTTCCGATCATAAGAGTCTGAAATATCTGTTTACACAGAAAGACTTGAATTTGAGGCAGAGAAAGTGGATGGAATTCATAGAAGATTATGATTTTGAGTTGCATTATCATCCCGGGAAGGCCAACGTTGTGGTCAATGCTCTGAGTAGGAAGTTTGTTAGTAGTGTGGCGTGTATTACCATCCAGGAATGGGAGATGTTGGGTACTCTTAGGGAGTTCGACTTGCACCTGGGCGAGTCTGTTGAATTTGTGGCCTTGTTTTCCATAGTTGTACAACCTACACTTGTGAACTGAGCGTTAAAGGCGCAGAAGAGAGACCTTGAAGTGAAATCCCTCCTGGAGAAGATCTCCAGTGGGGAAGGTGGAGAAGGGTTTGACTGTGTATCTCGACATGAGTGTGAGATGCCATCACCGTGTGTTTGTACTGGAGTCTTGCCGAGAAGATGTACTCCGAGAGTTTCACCATTCACATCTTGCGGTGCATCCAGGAGGCACAAAGATGTATCATGATCTGAGTCGCTAGTTTTAGTGGAGGGATATGAAGAAGGATGTGGCCGTGTTTGTATCGAAGTGCCTTACTTGTTAGCAAGTGAAGGTTGAACATAGAGGCTAGCAGGTTTGTTGCAACCCTTGCCTATAGATGAGTAGAAGTGGGAGCACGTTATGATAGATTTTGTTGTGGGCCTTCCGAGGACTCAATGGGGTAGTAATGCCATTTGGGTGGTAGTTGATTGGTTGACCAAATCAGCGCATTTTATTCATATGCACGTGAGCGACTCGGTAGATTTTTTTGCCAACTTGTATATCAGGGACATAGTGAGGTTACACGGGGTCCCAGTGATGATTGTCTCGGATAGAGATCCACGTTTCACAGCCCGATTGTAGTAGAGTTTACAGAGTGCCTTGGGCACTAGATTGACCTTTAGTACTGCGTATCATCCTCAGACTGACGGGCAGTCCGAGCGCACTATTCTGATCCTTAAGGATATACTTTGAGGTTGCGTGCTTGATTTCAAGGGTTTGTGGGAGAGACACCTGCCCTTAGTGGAGTTTTCTTATAACAACAGTTTCCAGTCGAGTATCGGCATGGCACCAGTTAAGGCCTTGTATGGCCGACCGTGTAGATCTCCAGTGTGTTGGGCCGAGGTGGGTAATGCACCTTTGTTGGGTCCAGAGTTAGTTCGGGAGATGACGAAGAAGATGACACTTATTGGTAAGAGGTTGGTTACAGCCCAAAGTCGTCAGAAGAGTTATGCTGACCGTAGGAGGAGACCTTTGTCCTTTGAAGTAGGTGATCATGTCTTTTTAAAGACATCACCTAGGTGGGGTCTTATGAGGTTTGGGAAGATGGGAAGTTATCCCTTCGGTTTATTAGCCCCCTTTAAGGTCCTTGAGTGGATTGAGGAGGTTGCCTATCGTTTGGCGTTGCCGCCACAACTTTCCGGAGTTCATGACGTGTTTCATATTAGTATGCTTCGGAAGTATGAGCCGGATCCATCGCATATGTTGGATTGGACTGACTTAGAGGTAGACGATGATGCCTTATATGAGGAGAGACCGATGAGGGTCTTGGATAGACGGGACCAAGTCTTGCGAGGCAAGACGATTCCCTTGGTGAAAGTTTTGTGGAAACATCACGGAGCTGAGGAAGCGACTTGGGAACGTGAATTGGAAGTCCGAGAGAAATATTCAGATTTGTTTGCTAATGTATAACTTTGTATTGAGAATTTAATAGTTGTTGATGAAAAGTATATAAACATTGTATATGTTTTACGTTATGGGAACATTGTATATGTTATGGACGTTTTGAAAACACGGATTCTATATAAGCATTATATATGCCATGTAAATTTCTTGACAATTTGGATTTTGGCCAACATTGTGAATGTTTTGGGGAATCGAAAATTTCATATTAATATGGGACTTGTGTATCGAGTCAATGAGGATGGATGGCTGGGAGTGGGTCATGGTGATTAACTTGTAAGGATAACTTTGTTTTGAAAGATCTAAGGTTGAATTTGAACTCTATTTGTAATTTCAGGGACGAAATTCTTTAAGGGGGAGAGGTTATAGCGATCCTTGATTTAACCCGGTTTTTATGGTGTTTCGGACTCGGGTCTTGTGATTTAATGCCATTATTTATGCCTTTTCCCCCTCCACTCTTTGAATTTGAATTTTGGAATGTCTTGGGCGTGTTTAGAACAGGTTGGTTGCTAGTTGGTCTAGAACCTTGCTATCCAGAATTTTGGTCTTCCACTCGACCGGGCCTTTTTGTGCTCGAGCGGGGTTTGCAAACATTTCGTACTTGTGCGTCATAAAAGAATGTTGGGGAAGTGTTTTTCACGCTCGAGCGGCGCTTTTTACGCTCGAGCGGGTCTGCGCTCGAGCGGTTGTCTGAAGTTTGTAAAAATTCTGGAAGTGTGTATTCTACGCTCGAGCGAGTCTTCTTGTGCTTGAGCGGGTAATGCCTTATTATTGTGTCTTGGCGCTCGAGCGGCCTTTCTTGCGCTCGAGCAGGACAAATTGATGTGTCTTACGTTCGAGGGTCAAACTCTCCGCTCGAGCGGACTGCGCATATATCAGATCGTAAAAGTGATTTTTTACATAACTTTTTCATCTCTTTTCACCCAAAACCCTAAAATTGAGACCCTCTCACTCTAAAATTTACCTTCTCTCTACATTTTGACCTAAATCTAGTGATCTCCTCACCCTCTTCCTTTGATAAAAAGATTGAACTCCTCAAGATCTTCATTTTCACCCGATTGGAAGTTGGTTTCGTCATTTCAAAGTTCCATTCTTGCTTGACTCATCTCGTTCAAGCTTCTACACTTGAGGTAGGGATGTTTTACACCTTAATATGGTTTTTAACTTAGGCATTTGTTGTTATGTATAAATGGTGAAATTTTGGAGGATTTGAGTAAAGCTAGGGTTTGAGTTCAAATTGAAAGAGGGGTTTTCCATGTTGGTTTTACAAAATGACTAAGGGGCTTGTCTATGGGATTCTCTAGTGTTAGTATGGTGAAAATTTAGCCTTTGGGTTGGTATTTGAAAAAAGGGGAAAAATTGCCCTAATTTGTGTTAAATAATTATTTTGTATAAATAATGAAATTGATATGGGAAATATGAAATTGGGAAGATGTGTGAATGGATGGTGTAATTGGATTTGATTAATCACTCACCTGTGGAAATTTGATAAATTATCTGTTATATAGATTGTACATCTATTTAGAAATATCTATTTTTGGGCTATCGGTGGCTATAATTGTTATAGAAATTGCATGAGGACTAGGTAAATTGAAACCTGCCATTTAAATTATGTCATTGAATATGACGGTACAATTGAGACATTGAATATGTGTTGTGGATAGTCATTGTATATGATGATGCTTTTAATACATTGTATATGTATAATTGTTTGGGAAGAGAAAGGGGATGTACTCCATTGTTTAGGAGGAGATATGGGATGAACTCCATTTAAAATCAAGTTAGCCGTCCAGGGTGAAAGTCTTGAAATCTTGTATATATATGGGTGCCGATTCCCTCGGATAAGAATTCTGTAAAATGGCAAAATAGAAGTGTTGGAGTGATGAATGTATTGAATTGTGAACCATTGAGTTGTAGTCTCATTTCGGTTGAGTAGATAATAATGAGCTTGGTTAATGGATTAACCCAAAATGAATGAATGGAAATGGATTGAGATATGCTTATCTATATTGAATGGTCATGGAAAGAATGTAAGTTGGTTATGAATATTGAAGATTTATCTGACGCTTATGTCTTAATTAAACCTCATATACTGTGTTTGTTTATCTCTACTAGGCTTTGGCTCACTCTACTTGGGAAACCATTTTCAGGTACTGGTGACATGCCACTTGTCACGACCCCAAACTGCCCCTAGTAGGATGGTGCCGTGATGGCCAGTAATCCAAGATTACCGAAGGCCAACTTTCAAAAATTCGCATACACAATCAGTATTACATATGGGGCTTACAAGTGATGAAGCATTATATATATAATCTAAGTAGTCCATAAGAGCCGTGCATAAGTCAAATGAAATGGCATACATCTTTACATAGCTTTACAACTTGAATATAAGCAAAATAAAATATATATTACATCTTAACTAAAAGGCTTTTCAAGCCGACATATACAAAATACATGAAATACAACTAAGAAGCATAATCTTCAAGATTGCCGACATAAATATTGCCGACATAACATGGATCAAGCATCATCTTGCAAATAACACATCTCGGCGTCACCGCCTTCATGCTTGTTACCTACATATATACATAGAGAGGGTGAGCTTGGATACTCAGTGAATGGTATAAGTAATAAAGGGGTAAATGAATGATTCCTGTGGTCCTTGTCAAAACAATACATATATATCATAACTTGCACAAAACAAAGCATGGGATGAATCAGGTTCATTAATCAAAACTTCTTGGATGTTAAAACATCAACATATACTTGGGGTGATGACATTCCGGACAAACAAATCCACCCGTTCATAGACCGTCGGTGGTGGCCATCTGTTCATAGACCGTCGATGGCCGAGATCTTTCAAACATGGTGCACAAATGCTTAAAGTCCCTTGGCACGTACGGACTATGCTTTTTTTTGGGTGAATAAAAATTTTTTGGGTGAATATGTACGGACTATGCTACTTGGGCTTAACGTCCCCTAGTACGGAAGGACGGTGCTACTTGGGCTTAACGTCCCCTAGCACGAAAAGACGATGCTACTTGGGCTTAACGTCCCCTAGCACGAAAGGACGATGCTGCTTGGGCTTAACGTCCCCTAGCACGAAAGGACTTGTGCCACAAATGCTTAAAGTCCCCTGGCACGTACGGACTATGCTACTTGGGCTTAACGTCCCCTAGCACGGAAGGACGGTGCTACTTGGGCTTAACGTCCCCTAGCACGAAAGGACGATGCTACTTGGGCTTAACGTCCCCTAGCATGAAAGGACTTGTGCCACAAATGCTTAAAGTCCCCTGGCACATATGGACTTCCCGAGAATGTCATCCAAACAAGGCTTATACTTGATACACGAAACTTATACTTGATACACAAAATAAGGGTAATCATTCATGCTTAACAAATACTTGTCAAAACAAAGCAAAGCAAAGCTTTATCAAAACTTATAACATAGCTTTATTAGAAATACCACTCACTTAGTTCTTGGGACGTCGAGATCAAGGCAAAGGTCCAAGTCCTACAAACACATGGCAAAGTCTACTGAATGTACTTCTCAAAACAAGTCTTACATGCATGCAAATGATCTCGGAAAAACATGCTGGAAGTCAAAACACTGTTTTACATGTCAGGAAGACATGCTAGGTACCAACTAGGTCTTTGCCGAGGTCCCACACCACCAAGTAGAGGTGTGGTTACCTAGGCTTCGGCGTGCGTCTCTATGCCGAGGTTCATACAAGGCAAACTAAAGGTGTAAGTGATCATGCAAGGTAGGCCAAGGTGAGATACGATGCTTGGCCTAAGTGTGAGGTCTAGGTAAGGGTGATATCGGTGACTACACTTCGGGAAGTGAAGTCTGGGAATCTGGGTTGCCACCCGTGAAGAACATGAATGAGATAAAATGCAAAAATCATAACTCCTTTATTAAAAATCTGGATTTTCATGCTATGAGTTTGAAAACATGGACCTGGGCACCCATACTTGAAGATCATATGAAAACAAACACAAAAACATGGATCTTGGCATGAGCTTTCGGATCAAAACATGACTTTTCTTGAAGAACACATGAATACTATTTTCTCTTTCTAAAACCGAACTTCAAAACAATGCATGGATTACAAATCATATTCAATCATGCAATGCAATAACATGATCATAAGGAACAACATGAGCAGATCAAGAATCTAACCTTAGAACACGGATCTAACGGTTCGATCTCTAGGGATCAAGCTTGAAAATCTACTCTCCCTCAAGAACTCCTCTTCCTCTCCTAGAGCTTCTCTTTCTTCTCCAAAACAAGGATATAACAAATGATAGGTTTCTCTCTCTGCTGGCTGACTTAACACTTAGCTCGGACACGTGGCGCTACCGGGTTGGTTCTCTTCAAAAAGGTGATTGAAAGACAAGACATGTGTAAGGCAAAGCGTATACGACAAGCTTGGCGGCAAGGGCACTTCGGCAAATAAAGACTTCGGCAAAGGACAAGGCATCGGCAAGGAAAGGAACAATGATCTCAGCTAGGAAGGACAACACTTGGCCAAGCTGTGCCACACCTTGGCCTAGATGTGCCACACCTTGGTCTAGGTCATACCAGTCCAGGAACAAGATCACTTGGGCTCAAGGATAACATCTCGGCCTAGATAATACACATCTCAGCCTTGGTGATGAACACCTCGGCCCAGATAATGACATCTTGGCCAATATGTTAGGGCAAAGGTGGAGGTCAACCAGAAAGGATTCCAAGATAGTTCTAGGCTTAAGGTGACCTCGGCTTGGAATAACTTAGGCTTGGCATGACTTAGGCTTGAGACAGGAAGGAAGGAACAAAGCATGCAACACACTTAAGCAAAACAAGGCAAGATTGGCAATGCAACTTAACATGGCAAAACATATAAATGTATGCAAGCATGACTAAGACATGAATGTGGGTTGTTACACCACCTCCAAGGACATAGCTTGGGAGGACTAAGGGCTGAAGGGTCTATTTTTATTTTATTTGTACTTAAATATTCATTCAAGTTGAGGGCTTTACGTGTATAGAGCTTAGGACTCTTTCTTTTGTTGTAACCAAGTGATATCTTGGAAAGTTGTAAGCCCCAGGGCATTTATCTTGTTATTATTAACTTGTATTACATGCTGTAGATTCAGAATGAATGTTTATGAATGTATAACGCATGTAATATCTTTTCGTAATAGAAACTCTGATGAATGAAGTGTATCATTTTATTGTGTTCATAGATCTTATGTAATGGATTATTTGTATTACATTTTGGGGGCGTGACAGGATTCATCATTTTAATAATGAACTGATACCCATGCATAGGTTGGACTTGCACTTTGCTTTCCACACAATTGAACTTGCACCTAGCATAAATCGAACTTACACTGCAGACAGATCAAATTTGCACTTTGCACATGTTGGACTTGCACTCCACACTTGACTTGCATCTTGCATAGATCTAATTTGCACCCTCAGACAGCTTTAATTTGCACCCGCCAAAAATTAGATCCATATGAAAATGACATTGAAAAAAGTGTCTTGAAAATATATAAAAATGATAAAAATTGTATTAATTTCAATAAAAATTCATAATTTAGTAAAATATGTCTTGTGTTCTTCAATTTTTTTTTTGTCATTTACTTGTGCCTTAGGGTACTTGTTAGCGAGACCCATTTTGTTTTACCAAAGTATTTTTTTTATTATAGAAAAATAGAAGACAAAATTTAACCAAATGTGGAAAATTGAATTTCTCATATCCTACTTTTTCAAACTATTTTTAATGCTAAAATATATATGACTATTTTTTTAGTGACCTTTCCTATTTGTATGGTTTGGGTTAATATTTGTATTAATTTTTATTGTCTGATTTGAGTTAATAAAAATAAAAAATAATATTTGTACGGTTTAATTATTATGTTTATTATTTAGTTTGACTACTATTTATATGGTTGAATATTATTATTTTCGTTTGTATGATTTTAGTTAATATTGTACAGTTCGAATATTATTATTTTTTATTTATAAAGTTTCAATTAATATTTGTATGATTTGAATATTATTATATTTTATTTTTATTATTGAATACTATTGTTATTTTTTATTTATATAGTTTCAATTAATATTTGTGTTTGTTTTCATCATACTAATTTGAAGTTTTTGAAAGCTTAATCAAACAGATTGACTATTAGTGTTTACATCTTCGTTTGGAGACTAAAAATAGTATTTTTTTAAGTAAAATTAATTTGAGATAATTTTATTATTTATATTAATTTGAACTATACATCTCAATATTGTACAGTTTGAATATTATTTTTTTTTGTTTATGAAGTTTCAATTAATATTTGTATGATTTGAATATTATTATATTATATTTTTATTATTGAATACTATTGTTATTTTTTATTCATACATTTCAATTAATATGTGTTTGTTTTCATCAGACTAATTTGTAGTTTGTGAAAAAAATAATTTCAAAGCTTAATCTAACCGATTGACTATTAGTGTTTACATCTTAATTTGGAGACTAAAAATAGTATTATTTTAGGTAAAAATTAATTTGAGATAATTTTATTATTTATATTAATTTGAACTATACATCTTAATATAATTATAAAAGTTTTTCAATTCAAAATATTAATAGAAATTACATTTGTATCGAACACATGTTAAACTTACACCCTATACAGAAAATACTCGCATCAGACAAAGGTTAAACTTACACCCAGACATCTCTATATATTTTTTTCAATTGAAAAGTGAAAAATAATATATTCTATTGAAATAGTTTTTGTAACAACCCTCACATTATCTTAGTAATGCTCGCACGCATATATATATATATATATATGATTTTGTCTTGTTAAGTTTGCATTGCAAACCTTGTCTTGTTTTGCTTAAGTATTACTTCCATGCTTTGTTTCTTGCTCGGTGTGTGTAACCTAGGCCACCTTTGAACCTTTTACACCTAGAACAACCTCGGAACCATTTTGGTTGAACTCCACCATCACCCTTGCATATTGGCCGAGATGTCACTATCTGGGCCAAGGTGTGCATCACCAAGGTCGAGATGTGTATTATCTAGGCTGAGATGTTATCTTTGAGCCAAAGTGATCTTGTTCCTGGATTGGTATGACCTAGACCGAGGTGTGGCACATCTAGGCCAAGGTGTGGCATGACTAAGCCAAGCGTCGAACTTCCTAGCCGAGATCGTTGTAACATTTCTTGCCGAAGCCTTGTCTTAGCCGATATCTTTTCTTGCCGAAGTGCCCATGCCACCTAGCGTGTTGTATACACTTTGTCTTACACATGTCTTGTCTTTCTATCACCTTTTTGAGGAGAACCAATCCGGTAGTGCCATGTGTCCCAGCAGAAGGCTAAATCAGCCGGCAGAGAGAGAAACCATATCCTCTCCATAACTTTGCTTTTATAGAGAGAGAAGCTCTAGGAAGAGAGAAGAAGGAGTTCTTGAGAGAGAAGTAGATCCCAAGCTTGATCCTTAGAGTTGAGTCGTTAGATTCGTGCTTTGAGGTTAGATTCTTGATCTATTCTTGTTGTTCTTATTGATTATCTAGCTGCATTGCATGATCTAACATGTTTCATGAGCCATGCATTGCTTTGAAGTTCGGTTTTAGAAAGAGAAAGTGATATTCATGTGTTCTTGAGGAAAAAACCATGTTTTGATCTGAAAGTTTATATCAAGATCTATGTTTTTGTGTTTGTTTTCACAGAGTCTTCAAGTATGGGTACCCACCAGGTCCATATTTTCGAACTCATAGCATGAAACCCAGATTTTTATAACAACAAGTTATGATTTTAGCATTCATATTCTTCATGTTCTTAAAGAGAGGAAACCTAGATTTCCAGACTTCAGTTCCCTAAGTGTAGTCACTGAGATCACTCTTGCCTAGACCCCACACTTAGGCCAAGCATCATATCTCACCTTGGCCTACCTTACATGATCATTTACACCTTTAGTTACCTTGCATGCACCTCGGCAGTCAGCCGCACACCGAAGCCTAGGTAACCACACCTCAGCCAAAAGGTGTGGGACCTCGGCAAGGACCTGGTTGATACCCAACATGTTTGGTCTCATCTTAATCCAGTTTTGAAAGGAAGCCGAGATCGTTTGCATCCATGTAGAGCTTGTTTTGAGAATGCATTTCATGTCCATCTTTGAGCATCTCTTCTTGTCTTCTCAAGCGCATTCAAGAGACTTTGCCATGTATTTGCAGTGACTTGGACCCTTGCTTTAACCCCGTCGAAGAGCTATGTGAGTGGTATTTTTAATAAAGCTATGTTATAACGCCTTGATAAAGCTTTGCTTTGCTTTTGTTTTGGAAAAGTATTTGTTAAGCATGAATGATTATCCCTATTTTGAGTATCAAGTATTAGCTTTGTTTTGGATGACATTCTTGGAAAGTCCGTACGTGCTAGGGGACTCTAAGCCTTTGTAGCACAAGTCCTTACGTGTTAGAGGACTGTAAGCCTTTGTAACACAAGTCCTTACGTGCTAGAGGACTCTAAGCCTTTGTAGCATAAGTCCATTCGTGCCAGGGGACTCTAAGCCTTTGTAGCACAAGTCCTTACGTGCTAGGGGACTTTAAGCGTTTGTAACACAAGTCCTTACGTGCTAGAGGACTCTAAGCTTTTGTAGCACCTTTGTTAATGTCATCCCTTGTATTATTGATGCTAGTAAGCATCCTTTGAAGCTTTGAAAGATTTGATAGACGAACTTGGTTCATCCCTTGATTTGTATAAGTTATGACATGTATTGTTTTGGAAAAGATCTCGGAGATCATTCATTCAACCTTTATTAATTATATCATTCACTGAGTATCCAAGCTCACCCTCTCCTTATATATATGTAGGTGATGAGCAAGAAGGCGGTGACGCCTAGATGTGTTTTGCGAAGATGTTTTGGATTCGTGTTTTGTATCATCTTGAATATTATGCTTCTTGGCTTGTATTTCATTGTATTTTGTATATGTCAGCTTGAGAAGCCTTTTGATCAAGATGTAGCATATACTTTGTTTTATTGTATTCAAGTTGTAAAACTATGTTAAGATGTATGTCATTTCATTTGACCTATGCACAACTTTTATGGACTAATTTGATTTAAATTTATTGCTTCCGCACATGTAAGCCCCATATGTATACTCTGATTGTGTGTGAATCTTTGTAAGTTGGCCTTCGATAATCCCGGATTACTGGCCACCACGGCACCACTCTACTAGGGGCGGTTTGGGGTCGTGACAGATTGGTATCAGAGCATGAGTTCCTTATAGTACATTATTCACACACTTTGACTCCTAAAGAGAATATGATTTCCATTAGAATTGATGTTAGGATTGCATCACAATACTTGCTACTTGACAATGTGTGCATTATCTTGGCATGACCATTTGTTACTTGCATACATATTATTTGTTCAGTTTGTTTTAAAGTCACATTTTACATCCTCCTAGCATCATGAGAAGAGGTAGACCTCTAGTTGGCCGAGATCAGTCCGAAGACAGATTGGACAGATTGGAAAGGTTAGTCGAAGGTTTGGTCCGTGAATTGAGGCAAAACAGGCAACAAAACACTAGTACCACCTCGACACAGGCCAAGCAGACAAATGGCCGAAATGCAGTTCCGCCTCCGCCTCCTCCAGTACCACCAGTGCCCCCACAGGCCACCTTGTATGGGGACAGCACGATAGCCTTGATTAGACAGTTTAAGAAAATGAAACCGCTGAGATTGTCTAGGGGTATAGAGCCGATGAAAGCTGTAGCACGGGTCTTGGAAATGGAGAAGCTGTTTGAGATTTTTCCCAGCACCGACGCCCAGAAAGTGTCATTGGCAGCATTCACATTAGACGATGATGCACGAAGATGGTGGATGATGACCCGAGAAAGCAATCCAGGTCTGACTTGGGCCAGATTTTTGGAATTGTTTTACAACAAGAACTTTCCCCTTAGTGTCCGCGATCACAAGACCACGAAATTTTAGACTTTGACGCAGGGTAACAGAACAGTGGCCGAATACGACCGTACCTTTACCGAATTGGCGAGATACGCACCCCACATGGTCAACGATGAATATAGGAAGGCTAGGAAGTTTGAAAGTGGGCTTCGTGGACCGATACAAGATCGAGTCAACATGGTGACTTACGTCGGAGTACTAGACAAAGCCATCCTGACAGAAGCTAACCTGAACAGATACCAGAACTCGGGAGAAAACCAGAGAAAGAGGCAGAACTATGACAATCGCCGAGTACCGTATGGGGCTAAGAAAAAGGCAAGTATGGGAAATTCCAGCAGCTCGAATCAGGAAGGTAATGTTAAGTTAACATGTTCAAGTTGTGGGAAGCCACATTTCGGGGTTTGTTGTTGGGCGTCTGGAGCTTGTTTTGAATGTGGTGAAGTAGGTCATCGTGTGAAGGATTGTCCCAAGACCAAAACTAATGATAACAAGAAAGACGGTAATACCTCGGGTTCCGCGTAGAAAAGTAATGTCGGGAAAGGACAGATGAGGCAAGGCAGAGTTTTTACATTGGTACCTGGAGACACTAAAAATGCTGAGACAGTAGTATCAGGTATACTCCCAATTTGCTCTCAAGATGCTTGTATGTTGATTGATTCGGGTTCTACACATTCATTTGTATCTGCTAAGTTTGCCGAGAAGTCAAATAGAGAACTAGAACCCCTTGATTATGTGTTATCTGTGTCTACTCCATCTGGGAGAACTATGATTGTTACATCCATTTATAGAGCATGTGTTATTGTGATTAAGAATGTAGAATTATTAGTTGATTTGATGCCATTGAACATAACTCACTTTGATGTCATATTGGGAGTGGATTGGTTAGTAGCAAATCATGCATCCATTAATTGTGTTTCTAAGAGTATCACATTGGAAACCCCAAACCAAGCCAAGGTTACGTTTTAGGGTAAAGGAATTGTATCCCCACCTTACTTGATCTCATCCATGAAAGCCTATAAGTTGATCTAGAAAGGGTGTCAAGGTTATTTGTGTAGTGTACGAAGTAATCTGAATGGAAATGTTGAATTGGCCGACGTCCCAGTTGTTAATGAATTCCCCATCGTCTTTCCAAACGACTTGCCTGGCCATTTAATTGTTAGAGAAGTAGAATTTACTGTCGAAGTTATGTCAGGAACCCAGCCTATCTCCAAAACACCCTATAGGATGGCCCCCGCCGAGCTTAAGGAAGTGAAACTGCAACTACAAGAATTGTTGGATAAGGGTTTTATTAGGCCGAGCACTTCACCTTGGGGAGCCCCAGTCCTGTTTGTTAAGAAAAAGGATGGTACACTTCGTCTTCGTATTGACTACCGAGAACTGAACAAGGTAACCATTAAGAATAAGTATCCATTGCTGAGGATAGAATATTTGTTTGATTAGTTACAAGGAGCACGAGTCTTTTCTAAAATTGACCTTAGGTCGGGCTACCATCAGCTTAAGGTTAAAACCGAGGATGTTGAGAACACTACTTTTCGAACAAGGTATGGCCACTACGAATTTTTTGTAATGCCTTTTAGAGTGACAAATGCCCCTGCAGCATTTATGGATTTGATGAACAGAGTCTTTAAGTCGTATCTAGATGAGTTTGTGGTTGTTTTTATCCATGATATATTGATCTATTCTGAAAGTAAAGTTGAGCATGAGGATCATTTGAGACTTACCTTACAAGTTTTGAGAGACCAGAAATTGTATGCTAAGTTTAACAAGTGTGAGTTTTGGCTTTCTAGTATTTCATTTCTGGGTCATGTAATTGATGAAAAGGGTATTTCAGTTGATCCTAGTAAGATTGAAGCCGTTGTAAATTGGCCGAGGCCAATTAATGTGTCCGAGGTTTGTAGCTTTCTGGGTTTGGCAGGTTATTACAGAAAGTTCGTGAAGGATTTCTCAAGGATCGCAATTCCGTTGACACAATTGACTAAGAAGGGAACGACATACGAATGGACCGAAGATAGGGAATCAGCCTTCTAGGAGCTGAAGACGAGATTAGTCGCAGCACCAATTCTCGTACTACCATCAGGTAATAAGGAATTTTAGATTTATAGTGATGCTTCGCATAAGGGTTTGGGTTGTGTATTAATGCAAGGGGGTAAGGTTATAGCATATGCATCCCGCCAGTTGAAACCACATGAAAAGAACTACCCCACCCATGATTTAGAATTGGCAGCCGTAGTATTTGCCTTAAAGATTTGGCGCCACTACTTGTATGGAGCCTCTTGTCAAGTTTTTACAGATCACAAGAGTTTAAAGTACTTGTTCACTCAGAAGGAATTGAATATGAGGCAGAGAAGATGGCTTGAGTTGTTGAAGGACTACGACATGCAAATTCAGTATCAGCCAGGTAAAGCTAACACCGTAGTCGATGCTTTGAGTAGAAAGACAGTTGGAAATTTGGCATGTCTAGCAATGATTTCAGTAGAGCCGACTGTTATTGAGGAAGTAAAGACAAGACAGATGGAGGATGAATTCCTCAAGAAGGTAGCCGATGAGATTATCACAAAGCCGAGACCAGGGTACACCATCGAAAATCAGGTGCTTAAGTTTGAGAGAAGATTGTGCGTGGCCGACATCCCGGAGTTTAAAAGAAGGATTTTGCAAGAAGCTCATGGTTCCAGACTTGCTGTTCATCCGGGGAACACCAAGATGTACCAAGATGTGAAGCAGACCTTTTGGTGGCCGAATATGAAAAGAGAAATAACCGAGTTCGTATCCCAGGGTTTGTATTGTCAACAAGTGAAAGCAGAGCATCAGAGGCCAGCAGGACTTCTTCAACCTTCATCAATTCCTGAGTGGAAATGGGAACACATCTCCATGGATTTTGTGGTCGGTTTGCTGAAGACGCGGAAAGGTATGGATTCGATTTGGGTTATTGTGGATAGATTAACTAAGTCAGCACACTTCTTGGTCAAGTTAAAACTACTTTCAATGCTGATTGACTTGCTTTGTTGTATATGAATGAAATCATTAGACTTCATGGAGTGCCGATGTCCATTGTGTCAGACATAGATCCGAAGTTTGTTTCTAGATTTTGGCAGAGTCTACAAAGGGCTTTGGGAACCGAGTTAAGATTTAGCACAGCTTTTCATTCCCAGACCGATGAGCAAACAGAGAGAACAATTCAGACACTTGAAGATATGCTCAGACTATATGTGTTGGACCTCAAGGGAAGTTGGGAAGTGCATTTACCATTAGTGGAATTTGCCTACAACAACAGCTATCAGGCTAGCATTGGCATGGTGCCGTATGAAGCTTTGTATGGAAGGAAGTGTAGATCGCCGATATGTTGGAACGAAGTAGGAGATAAAGCTTTGATTAGTCCCGAGCTGGTTCAAGTGACAACTGAGAAGATTAAGCTCATTCTGCAAAGAATCAAAACCGCTCAGAGTCGACAGAAGAGTTATGCTGACCAGAGAAGAAGGGAGTTAGAATTTGAAGTTGGGGACAATGTATTCCTGAAGATTTCTCCGATGAAAGGAGTTACAAGGCTTGGAAAGAAGGGTAAGTTAGCACCTCATTACATTGGGCCATTTGAAATTCTTGAGAAGGTTAATCCCGTTGCTTACAGACTTGCCTTGCCGCTAGAACTAAGTCAAGTCCACAATGTGTTTCATATTTCGATGTTGAGGAAGTATATTCGGGATCCACTGCATGCGATTGATCATTTTGAGATTGTAATTAATGAAGATTTAGGATACGAGGAAAAACCGATACGGATTATTGATAGGAAAGTGAAATAGTTGAGGAGTAAGTCGATATCAATGGTGAAAATTGAATGGAAGGAGCATTACGGCAAGGATGCTATATGGGAAATGGAAGAAGAAATGAGAATCTGACATCCCAAATTGTTTTTGGGACAAGGTAACTCAAGTTTGGGGACCAAACTTTTTAAGGGGGTAGGATGTAACAACCCTCACATTATCTTAGTAATGCTCGCATGCATATATATATATATATGATTTTGTCTTGTTAAGTTTGCATTGCAAACCTTGTCTTGTTTTGCTTAAGTATTACTTCCATGCTTTGTTTCTTGCTCGGTGTGTGTAACCTAGGCCACCTTTGAACCTTTTACACCTAGAACAACCTTGGAACCATTTTGGTTGAACTCCACCTTCACCCTTGCATATTGGCCGAGATGTCACTATCTGGGCCGAGGTGTGCATCACCAAGGTCGAGATGTGTATTATCTAGGCCGAGACGTTATCTTTGAGCCAAAGTGATCTTGTTCCTGGATTAGTATGACCTAGACCGAGGTGTGGCACATCTAGGCCAATGTGTGGCACAACTAAGTCAAGCGTCGACCTTCCTAGCCGAGATCGTTGTAACATTTCTTGCCGAAGCCTTGTCTTAGCCGATATCTTTTCTTGCCGAAGTGCCCTTGCCACCTAGCGTGTTGTATACACTTTGTCTTACACATGTCTTGTCTTTCTATCACCTTTTTGAGGAGAACCAATCCGGTAGTGCCACGTCCCAAATAGAAGGCTAAATCAGCCGGCAGAGAGAGAAACCATATCATCTCCATATCTTTGCCTTTATAGAGAGAGAAGCTCTAGGAAGAGGGAAGAAGGAGTTCTTGAGAGAGAAGTAGATCCCAAGCTTGATCCTTAGAGTTGAGCTGTCAGATCCGTGCTTTGAGGTTAGATTCTTGATCTATTCTTGTTGTTCTTATTGATTATCTAGCTGCATTACATGATCTAGCATGTTTCATGAGCCATGCATTGCTTTGAAGTTCGGTTTTAGAAAGAGAAAGTGATATTCATGTGTTCTTGAGGAAAAAACCATGTTTTGATCTGAAAGTTTACATCAAGATCTATGTTTTTGTGTTTGTTTTCACGGAGTCTTCAAGTATGGGTACCCACCAGGTCCATATTTTCGAACTCATAGCATGAAACCCAGATTTTTATAACAACAAGTTATGATTTTAGCATTCATATTCTTCATGTTCTTAAAGAGAGGAAACCTAGATTTCCAGACTTCAGTTCCCTAAGTGTAGTCACTGAGATCACTCTTGCCTAGACCCCACACTTAGGCCAAGCATCGTGTCTCACCTTGGCCTACCTTACATGATCATTTACACCTTTAGTTACCTTGCATGCACCTTGGCAGTCAGCCGCACACCGAAGCCTAGGTAACCACACCTCAGCCAAAAGGTGTGGGACCTCGGCAAGGACCTGGTTGATACCCAAAGATGTTTGGTCTCATCTTAATCCAGCTTTTGAAAGGAAGCCGAGATCGCTTTGCATCCATGTAGAGCTTGTATTGAGAATGAATATCATGTACATCTTTGAGCATCTCTTCTTGTCTTCTCGGCGCATTCAAGAGACTTTGCCATGTATTTGCGTGACTTGGACCCTTGCTTTAACCCCCGTCCAAGAGCTATGTGAGTGGTATTTTTAATAAAGCTATGTTATAACGCCTTGATAAAGCTTTGCTTTGCTTTGTTTTGGAAAAGTATTTGTTAAGCATGAATGATTATCCCTATTTTGAGTATCAAGTATTAGCTTTGTTTTGGATAACATTCTTGGAAAGTCCGTGACGCGTTAGGGGACTCTAAGCCTTTGTAACACAAGTCCTTACGTGTTAGAGGACTGTAAGCCTTTGTAACACAAGTCCTTACGTGCTAGAGGACTCTAAGCCTTTGTAGCATAAGTCCGTACGTGCTAGGGAACTCTAAGCCTTTGTAGCACAAGTCCTTACGCGTTAGGGGACTTTAAGCCTTTGAAACACAAGTCCTTACGCTAGAGAACTCTAAGCTTTTGTAGCACCTTTGTTAATGTCATTCCTTGTATTATTGATGCTAGTAAGCATCCCTTGAAGCTTTGAAAGATTTGATAGATTTAACTTGGTTCATCCCTTGATTTGTATAAGTTATGACATGTATTGTTTTGGAAAAGATCTCTGATGTCATTCATTCAACCTTTATTAATTATATCATTCACTTGAGTATCCAAGCTCACCCTCTTCTTATATATATGTAGGTGATGAGCAAGAAGATAGTGACGCCTAGATGTGTTTTGCGAAGATGTGTTGGATTTGTGTTTTGTATCATCTTGAAGATTATGCTTTTTGGCTTGTATTTCATTGTATTTTATATATGTCGGCTTGAGAAACCTTTTGATCAAGATGTAGCATATACTTTGTTTTATTGTATTCAAGTTGTAAAACTATGTTAAGATGTATGTCATTTCATTTGACCTATGCACAGCTCTTATGGACTAATTTGATTTAAATTTATTGCTTCCGCACATGTAAGCCCCATATGTATACTCTGATTGTGTGTGAATCTTTGTAAGTTGGCCTTCGGTAATCCTGGATTACTGGCCACCACGGCACCATTCTACTAGGGGCGGTTTGGGGTCGTGGCAGATTGGTATCAGAGCACGAGTTCCTTATAGTACGTTATTCACACACTTTGAGTCCTAAAGAGCATATGATTTCCTTTAGAATTGATGTTAGGATTGCATCACAATACTTGCTACTTGACAATGTGTGCATTATCTTGGCATGACCATTTGTTACTTGCATACATATTATTTGTTCTGTTTGTTTTAAAGTCACATTTTACATCCTCCTAGCATCATGAGAAGAGGTAGACCTCTAGTTGGCCGAGCTCAGTTCGAAGACAGATTGGATAGATTGGAAAGGTTAGTCGAAGGTTTGGCCCGTGAATTGAGGCAAAATAGGCAACAGAACACTAGTACCACCTCGGACAAAGCCGAGGCATAAATGGGTCAAATGCGCTCCGCCTCCCTCCTCCAAGACACCACCAAGGCTCCCCCATAGCCAGCCTTGTATGGGGACAGCACGATAGCCTTGATTAGAGAGTTTAAGAAAATGAAACCGCCGAGATTGTCTGGGGGTATAGAGCCGATGAAAGCTGAAGCGTGGGTCTTGGAAATGGAGAAGCTGTTTGAGATTTTTCCCAGCACCGACGCCCAGAAAGTGTCATTGGCAGCATTCACATTAGACGACGATGCACGAAGATGGTGGATGATGACTTGAGAAAGCAATCCAGGTCTGACTTGGGCCAGATTTTTGGAATTGTTTTACAACAAGAACTTTCCCTTTAGTGTCCGAGATCGCAAGACCACGGAATTCCAGACTTTGACGCAGGGTAACAGAACAGTGGCCGAATACGACCGTGCCTTTACCGAATTGGCGAGATACGCACCCCACATGGTCAACGATGAATATAGGAAGGCTAGGAAGTTTGAAAGTGGGCTTCGTAGACCGATACAAGATCAAGTCAACATGCCGACTTATGCTTGAGTACTAGACAAAGCTATCCGCGTAAGCTTAACCCTAACAGATACTGAATCCCTGAGAAAACCAGAGAAAGAGGCAGAACTATGACAATCGCCGAGTACCGTATGGGGCTAAGAAAAAGGCAAGTATGGGAAATTCCAGCAGCTCGAATTAGGAAGGTAATGTTAAGTTGACATGTTCAAGTTGTGGGTAGCCACATTTCGGGGTTTGTTGTTGGGCGCCCGAGCTTGTTTTGAATGTGGTGAAGTAGGTCATCGTGGTGAAAGATTGTCCCAAGACCAAAACTAATGATAACAAGAAAGACGGTAATACCTCGGGTTCCGCGCAGAAAGTAATGTCGGGAAAGGACAGATGAGGCAGGGCAGAGTTTTTGCATTGGTACCTGGAGACACTCAGAATGCTGAGATAATAGTATCAGGTATACTCCCAATTTGCTCTCAAGATGCTTGTATGTTGATTGATTCGGGTTCTACAAATTCATTTGTATATGCTAAGTTTGCTGAGAAGTTAAATAGAGAACTAGAACCCCTTGATTATGTGTTATCTGTGTTTACTCCATCTAGGAGAACTATGATTGTTACATCCATTTATAGAGCATGTGTTATTGTGATTAAGAATGTAGAATTATTAGTTGATTTGATGCCGTTGAACATAACTCACTTTGATGTCATATTGGGAATGGATTGGTTAGTAGCAAATCATGCATCCATTAATTGTGTTTCTAAGAGTGTCACATTGGAAACCCCAAACCAAGCCAAGGTTACGTTTCAGGGTAAAGGAGTTGTATCCCCACCTTACTTGATCTCATCTATGAAAGCTTATAAGTTTATCCAGAAAGGGTGTCAAGGTTATTTGTGTAGTGTACTAAGTAATCTGAATGGAAATGTTGAATTTGCCGACGTCCCAGTTGTTAATGAATTCCCCATCGCTCTTCCAAACGACTTGCCTAGCCATTTAGTTGTTAGAGAAGTAGAATTTATCGTCGAAGTTATGTCAGAACCCAAATTATCTCCAAACACCCTATAGGATGGCCCTCAACTTAAGGAATTGAAACTGCAACTACAAGAATTGTTGGATAAGGGTTTTATTAGGCCGAGCGCTTCACCTTGGGGAGCCCCAGTCCTGTTTATTAAGAAAAAGGATGGTACATGTAGACACCCCATTTTTCACTGTCCTCAAGACTTGGACGTCACCACTTGAACACTCGGTGATCATCCATGTTCGTGTTTGTTTGGAGTTCCCGGAGTTCTCGGCTCACGCGCCTTGCCTCAGGACCTCCGAACTTGACCATTTTGTGTCTGGTTTTGCACCAGACACCTATGTTTTGCCTTAGAGGGGCAGGGAATGCTTTGTGAGGCATTCCCGTACACCCCCGGCCGTGGCTAGAGGCCACCGGCTGGCTGTAGTTGCCGGTCGGCACTATTGTGCCGGTCGGCACTATTTTGTGCCGGTCGGCACTCATTTTGGCAAAATGACCATTTTGCCCTGCCGACCACTTCACTTCTTTTGCTCGAGATATTTTCAGACAACAGATGTTTTTGTTTCCTCCATACACGTGTATGGAGGGATGAGCCCCTTTGGTGACTTAGCTTGTAAGCTTTGTTGCCTATAAGGAGAAGCTCTCTTCTCTTGGCTCAAGGGTTAGAAAAATTAGAGAGTTAGACATTTTAGACAGAGAAGAAGCTCTGGTTTTAGGTTAGAAATCCTATATCTATCCTATCTCTCTTTTCCTTGCTTATTTTGTACACTAGGTGCTTTAGTTCATACTATTGCACACAAGCACCTAGTGTTTCACCTTCCTTTGGTTGTTGAGGGTCCAAGGGCTTGTTCTTAGTGTTCTTGACTAGTTTGGAGCTCAAGGAACCAACAACTTCAACATTTGTGAAGAAAAGCTTCAAGGGTAAGAAACTTGCTTTATTTACCCCATTTTTGCACCTTGTTTTTACCTAGCTTAAAGTTGTTTTTGTACTTAGTATCTAACACATAAAAGTTCTGATTTTTAACCCTCTTTATTGTTTATCAAGAGTGTTTTGCACTTTGGGGAAGTTTGACCCCCTTTAGGCCTTGAAAAGGGCTCTTTTTGTGCTATTTTGTGAGAGCTCTGAGACTTTGGTGTTATTTCTCCACCACTGAAATCTTGAGGGATTGTAGTGGTGGAGATGGTGCCATAAAGTCTCCAAAAGGAGAGGGCCACCCCCTTTCCTTGATGTCCTTGAAAAGGGCAAGTTTGGCCTCTTGAGAGAGCATAATGTTTGATTGTTTGTTGAGCATGTCTTGGCTGCATTTTATGTTTATTATGCCCTAATATGACATTGCCAAGTGTTGGTTTAGGTCCCTTATGCATGCTTAACATAGTTGCCTTGTAATGCCTTTTGATCCTCTAACATGCCTAGGTTGTATGCCTTAGCTTCTAGCATGTTTTAGGCTTGCATTTGTGAATGTTTTGTGCTTATTTTGACATGTTTTAGCTCTGTCCATAGTCCTTTGGGTTGATCTTGGCATGCATTATATAGCCCGTTTGCATTTTAGGCTTGCTAGCCTTTGAGTATGCATGTGTAGCATGCCTTGCTTGGATCATTTTGGTGGTTTAGAACCATCTAGCATGCTATTTCAGTCCCTTTGGTGTGCTTATATGCTTGCCTAAGTGGCTTCTTTAATGCTTTTAAGAGTATGAGTTAAATGCCCCATGTTTTGGCTTTAATGCATGCCTTTGATTCATGTCATCTAGATGCCATCTAGGTGGTCCTTAGGCTTAGTTTTATGTGTTAAAACTCTGTTTTTAAATATTTTAGTATTGCCATGTGTGGTTGTGCTAAGTGTGGTTCAAAGCCCCATTGATTTGCTTTTGAACCTTAGACCATTTGCATGCTTTGTTTGGCTTGTTTGGTTGCATGATTTGGCATCATGTTTTGCATGATTTTGAGCTTTACAATGTGTGTTTATTGTCCTTGTTTGGTATCTCCAAGTGTGCTTGGGGTTGCCATGTTTATGCCTTGGGTTTGGACCATAACACTTGCATGTGTGTGTGTGTGTGTGTTTAGTCTCCATTTCTAGGCACTTTGGCCACTGATTTTAGGACTATTTGAGTTGCCTAATTCATGTATAAGACCATCCTTTCATTGGTTTGCATGCTTGCCTTGTATGCTTGCTTGTATGCTTGCATAGGTATATTGCATAGTCCATGTTGCATGATAGATAACATGACTAGATTGCATTGCATCAACATGCATTCCTTGTCCCTTGACTTGGTGATAGGGATTGGGACTTCGATTTGTTTGGTTTGCATGCATTTGAAATCAAAGTTGCACACTTTGTTCCTTGGGCCATCATGCATGGAAATGCGCGATTGGTGGTCCGGGAATCGAGGCACATGCCCTTTTGAGTCAATAATATGATAAGGGGTGTGTATAGTGCATAAATACCTTGAATCACATTGCCATGCATGTTGTTGCCCTCTCTGGCGCGTGAGTTGGTGTTCTGAGTATTATGCCTACCGGCACTATTTAGTGCCGATTCGATCAATTGCCACGATAGCTTCATCTAGTGCGGTGGCCTCTTCTTATTGGGTGGTGCTCTACCTCAAATGGTGATCCCCAGTGTCCTGAGAGGCACTCCTGGGACTTTGGCAATTTTTAGAGGAGGATAGCAGAGAAAACAGAGGCAAATCATGCATGGTAGTGCGATTCAGAAGCAAAGCGAAAAGTGCACGCGATGCATCCGCCCTCATCCCGAGGCGATTTATCGTTTAATTAGATTAATTATTTTATTTAATTAATTTAGTTGATTTGTAATATTTTAATTAGCTTTAGTTAATTAATTTGTATATTCTTTCGGTCCCTCAGCGAGGGCAAAGTTGTAATAAGTGTGTGTGAGTGGGTGTATGTCTTCCAATCCCCATTTCTTTCTCCTTTTATTTACCCGCTTATGTTGGTAGATTAGGCACATTCAAATTAGCATACCTTATGCTATCGCATGCGTGCATTCATGCATTTGTTTACATGATCGGGCTCGGCACATCATGCAAACGCATCGTACTTTCAATTCCAAATTGAATACGTGGTAGTTGCATTTCATGTGCCATGTTTAGGTTAGCCGAGCCTATTCTAAATTGCATCCTTGCTTGTGTTGCATTAGCCACTTAACATGAACTAGACATGCATGTTTGCTAACTAGTTTATTGTTTTGCACGAGTGCGATGTAAGTATTTTACGCTTAGCATACCACATGCGCGTGAATGTTGCCATGACAAGATATGCTTGCCATGCTAAATGCTTACATGATGAACTCGCTTGAATGCTCGTGGGTGGAGGTTGGATTGCCCGAGTTGGAACAACTCGCTGAAATCAGATTTTAGCCTACTTGCGAGTAGCAAAATCTAACACGTTTTTCGAGACAAAACGGATATGCAATGTTTATTTCCAAGTTAGGCAATCTAGTCTATACTTTCTTGCTGTGCGCAACATAGCAATCATAGGCTAATAACCGGAATAAGAATTCAAAACGTATTCAAAAAGGATATCACGTTAGTAGAGGCCGGTCTTCGACCGGGCGAAGGGGTGCTCATAGTCGACCTTCCCGATCGCATCCAAGCTCTTTGTTAAGACCACTTTGGTGATGATTTACGGATGGCCTTCTAAGACCGAGTCGTGGTTTCCTAAATTTTCCATTTTAAAATATTTAGGTGGCGACTCAGAATCCGGCAAAGCAATCCATGTTTGGCACTACTTTTCAAAATCTGTTTTCAAACGATTTGCGGATTTGGACTCTTTGGTTCAAGATTTAGAACCGTGACAATCGAGTCCGAATGTAGTGACCTTATATGAACGAACGGGACTTAACCCCCGTGCGCTCGGGGACATCTATAGTACACTTCGTCTTTGTATTGACTACCGAGAACTAAACAAGGTAACCATTAAGAATAAGTATCCATTGCTGAGGATAGAATATTTGTTTGATCAGTTACAAGGAGCACGAGTTTTTTCTAAAATTGACCTTAGGTCGGGCTACCATCAGCTTAAGGTTAAAACCGAGGATGTTGAGAACACTACTTTTCGAACAAGGTATGGCCACTACAAATTTTTAGTAATGCCTTTTAGAGTGACAAATGCCCCTGCAGCATTTATGGATTTGATGAACAGAGTCTTTAAGCCGTATCAAGATGAGTTTGTGGTTGTTTTTATCAATGATATATTGATCTATTCAAAGAGTAAAGTTGAGCATGCGGATCATTTGAGACTTACCATACAAGTTTTGAGAGACCGGAAATTGTATGCTAAGTTTAATAAGTGTGAGTTTTGGCTTTCTAGTATTTCATTTCTGGGTCATGTAATTGATGAAAAGGGTATTTTGCTGACCCTAGTAAGATTGAAGTCATATAAATTGGCTGAGGCCGATTAATGTGTGCGAGGTTCGTAGCTTTCTGGGTTTGGCAGGTAATTACAGAAAGTTCGTGAAGGATTTCTCAAGGATCGCAATTCCATTGACACAATTGACTAAGAAGGGAGCGGTATACGAATGGATCGAAGATAGGAATCAAATTCTAGAGTCAAGACGAGATTAGTCGCAGCACCGCCTCATCGCCATCGTGTAATGAGGAATTTTAGATTTATAGTGATGCTTCGCATAAGGGTTTGGGTTGTGTATTAATGCAAGGGGGTAAGGTTATAGCATATGCATCCCGCCAGTTGAAACCACATGAAAAGAACTACCCCACCCATGATTTAGAATTGGCAGCCGTAGTATTTGCCTTAAAGATTTGGCGCCACTACTTGTATGGAGCCTCTTGTCAAGTTTTTACAAATCACAAGAGTTTAAAGTACTTGTTCACTCAGAAGGAATTGAATATGAGGCAGAGAAGATGGCTTGAGTTGTTGAAGGACTACGACATGCAAATTCAGTATCACCCAGGTAAAGCTAACACCATAGTCGACGTTTTTAGCAGAAAGACAGTTGGAAATTTGGCATGTCTAGCAATGATTTCAGTAGAGCCGACTATTTTTTTTTGTTATAGAGAGCCGACTGTTATTGAGGAAGTAAAGACAAGACAGATGGAGGATGAATTCCTCAAGAAGGTAGCCCATGAGATTATCACAAAGCTGAGACCAGGGTACACCATCGAAAATCAGGTGCTTAAGTTTGAGAGAAGATTGTGCGTGGCCGACATCCCGGAGTTGAAAAGAAGGATTTTGCAGGAAGCTCATGGTTCCAGACTTGCTATTCATCCAGGGAACACCAAGATGTACCAAGATGTGAAGCAGGCCTTTTGGTGGTCGAATATGAAAAGAGAAATAGCCGAGTTCGTATCCCAGTGTTTGTATTGTCAACAAGTGAAAGCAGAGCATCAGAGGCCAGCAGGACTTCTTCAACCTTTATCAATTCCTGAGTGGAAATGCGAACACATCTCCATGGATTTTGTGGCCGGTTTGCCGAAGACGCGGAAAGGTATGGATTCGATTTGGGTTATTGTGGATAGATTAACTAAGTCAGCACACTTCTTGCCTATTAAAACTACTTTCAATACCGACGACTTTGGTTTGTTGTATATGAATGAAATCGTTAGACTTCATGGAGTGCCGATGTCCATTGTGTTAGACCGAGATCCAAAGTTTGTTTCAAGATTTTGGCAGCGTCTACAAAGGGCTTTGGGAACCAAGTTGAGATTTAGCACAGCTTTTCATCCCCAGACCGATGGGCAAACAGAGAGAGCAATTGATAGCTTGAAGATATGCTTAGACTATGTGTGTTGGACCTCAAGGGAAGTTAAAGTGCATTTACCATTAGTGGAATTTGCCTACAACAACAACAATCAAGCTAGCATTGGCATGGCGCCGTATGAAGTTTGTATGGAAGGAAGTGTAGATCGCCGATATGTTGGAACGAAGTAGGAGATAAAGCTTTGATTGGTCTCGAGCTGGTTCAAGTGACAACTGAGAAGATTAAGCTCATTCAGCAAAGAATCAAAACCGCTCAGAGTCGGCAGAAGAGTTATGCCGACCAGAGAAGAAGGGAGTTAGAATTTGAAGTTGGGGACAATGTATTCCTGAAGATTTCGCCGATAAAAGGAGTTACAAGGCTTGGAAAGAAGGGTAGGTTAGCACCTCATTACATTGGGCCATTTGAAATTCTTGAGAAGGTTAACCCTGTTGCTTACAGACTTGTCTTGCTTCCAGAACTAAGTCAAGTCCACAATGTGTTTCATATTTCGATGTTGACGAAGTATATTCGGGATCCACTGCATGCGATTGATCATTTTGAGATTGTAATTAATGAAGATTTAGGATACGAGGAAAAACCGATACGGATTATTGATAGGAAAGTAAAACAGTTGAGGAGTAAGGCTATATCAATGGTGAAAATTGAATGGAAGGAGCATTAGGGTAAGGATGCTACATGGGAAATGGAAGAAGAAATGAGAATTAGACATCCAGAATTGTTTTTGGGACAAGGTAACTCAAGTTTGGGGACCAAACTTCTTTAAGGGCGGTAGGATGTAACAACCCTCACATTATCTTAGTAATGCTCGCATGCATATATATATATATATATATGATTTTGTCTTGTTAAGTTTGCATTGCAAACCTTGTCTTGTTTTGCTTAAGTATTACTTGCATGCTTTGTTTCTTGCTCAGTGTGTGTAACCTAGGCCACTTTTGAACCTTTTACACCTAGAACAACCTTGGAACCATTTTGGTTGAACTCCACCTTCACCCTTGCATATTGGCCGAGATGTCACTATCTGGGCCGAGGTGTGCATCACCAAGGTCGAGATGTGTATTATCTAGGCCGAGATGTTATCTTTGAGCCAAAGTGATCTTGTTCCTGGATTGGTATGACCTAGACCGAGGTGTGGCACATCTAGGCCAAGGTGTGGCACAACTAAGTCAAGCGTCGACCTTCATAGCCGAGATCGTTGTAACATTCCTTGCCGAAGCCTTGTCTTAGCCGATGTCTTTTCTTGCCAAGCGTTCTTGCCACCTAGCGTGTTGTATACACTTTGTCTTAGATGTCTTGTCTTTCTATCACCTTTTGCGGAGAACCAATCCAAGAGTGCCACGTGTCCCAAAGAGGCTAAATCACCGCAGAGAGAGAAACCATATCATCTCCATACCTTTGCCTTTATAGAGAGAGAAGCTCTAGGAAGAGCGAAGAAGGAGTTCTTGAGAGAGAAGTAGATCCCAAGCTTGATCCTTAGAGTTGAGCTGTTAGATCCGTGCTTTGAGGTTAGATTCTTGATCTATTCTTGTTGTTCTTATTGATTATCTAGCTGCATTGCATGATCTAACATGTTTCATGAGCCATGCATTGCTTTGAAGTTCGGTTTTAGAAAGAGAAAGTGATATTCATGTGTTCTTGAGGAAAAAACCATGTTTTGATTCGAAAGTTTATATCAAGATCCACGTTTTTGTGTTTGTTTTCACGGAGTCTTCAAGTATGGGAACCCAGGTCCATGTTTTCGAGCTCATAGCATGAAACCCAGATTTTTATAATAACAAGTTATGATTTTAGCATTCATGTTCTTCATGTTCTTCAAGAGAGGAAACCCAGATTTCCAAACTTCACTTCCCTAAGTGTAGTCACCGAGATCACTCATGCCTAGACCCCACATTTAGGCCAAGCATCGATCTCACCTTGGTCTACCTTACATGATCACTTACACCTTTAGTTACCTTGCATGCACCTCGGCAATACCGCACACCAAAGTTTAGGTAACCACACCTCGGCCAAGAGGTGTGGGACTCGACAAGGACCTCGTTGATACCAAAGATGTTTTGTCTGGCCTTAATCCAGCTTTTGAAAGGAAGCCGAGATCGCTTTGCATCCATGTAGAGCTTGTTTTGAGAATGCATTTCATGTCCATCTTTGAGCATCTCTTCTTGTCTTCTTGAAGTGCATTCAGTAGACTTTGCCATGTATTTGTAGGACTTGGACCCTTGCTTTAACCCCGGCGTCCGAAGAGCTATGTGAGTGGTATTTTTAATAAAGCTATGTTATAACGTCTTGATAAAGCTTTGCTTTGCTTTGTTTTTGGAAAAGTATTTGTTAAGCATGAATGATTATCCCTATTTTGAGTATCAAGTATTAGCTTTGTTTTGGATGACATTCTTGGAAAGTCCAGACGCGTTAGGGGACTCTAAGCCTTTGTAGCACAAGTCCTTACGTGTTAGAGGACTGTAAGCCTTTGTAACACAAGTCCTTACGTGCTAGAGGACTCTAAGCCTTTGTAGCACAAGTCCATACGTGCCAGGGGACTCTAAGCCTTTGTAGCACAAGTCCTTACGTGCTAGGGGACTTTAAGCCTTTGAAACACAAGTCCTTACGTATAGAGAACTCTAAGCTTTTGTAGCACCTTTGTTAATGTCATCCCTTGTATTATTGATGCTAGTAAGCATCCCTTGAAGCTTTGAAAGATTTGATAGACGAACTTGGTTCATCCCTTGATTTGTATAAGTTATGACATGTATTGTTTTGGAAAAGATCTCGGATGTCATTCATTCGAACCTTTATTAATTATATCATTCACGGAGTATCCAAGCTCACCCTCTTCTTATATATATGTAGGTGATGAGCAAGAAGACAAAGGACGCCTAGATGTGTTTTGCGAAGATGTGTTGGATTTGTGTTTTGTATCATCTTGAAGATTATGCTTTTTGGCTTGTATTTCATTGTATTTTATATATGTCGGCTTGAGAAACCTTTTGATCAAGATGTAGCATATACTTTGTTTTATTGTATTCAAGTTGTAAAACTATGTTAAGATGTATGTCATTTCATTTGACCTATGCACAGCTCTTATGGACTAATTTGATTTAAATTTATTGCTTCCGCACATGTAAGCCCCATATGTATACTCTGATTGTGTGTGAATCTTTGTAAGTTGGCCGTCGTAATCCTGACATCGCCACCACGGCACCACTCTACTAGGGATGGTTTGGGGTCGTGACAGTTTTATTATTTACATTTGTACAAACTTTAATACATTTGATTTTAATTGTTTAAATATTTTAAAATAATGAATTTTTGAAAGTTATTTTAATTTATTTTTATTTTATTTTTACAAAAAGTATTTAATAGTAGTCTTAGTTGAAAGAAATAATTTATACAAAAATTAAATTTATACTTTATAAGATATAAATATTTTGTCTAAATAAAATAAAATAAAGTAAAAAAGAAGAGTGAGAAGAGCGTGTGTGAGTTAAAGCATCCATAGTGGAGCTGTTAAGGGGTGTGTTAGTGACAGCTGTTAATATTTTGGCTAGTGAAAGGCTCGAATGATGCTCCAATGGAACCGTTAAGGGGTGTGTTAGTGTTAGCCATTAGTGTCAGCTGTTAATTTGTTTGTTAACTGCAGTGAGCCTTCTACCCACACAGAGAGAGAGGGAGAGAGAGAGAGAGGGAGGGAGGGAGAGAGAGAGAGAGAGAGAAAGAGAGAGGGGACACTGGGAAGTGTAGTGGGGTCGTTTGGCCGGACGTCTGGACCCTTACTGTTTTGTTGTTGTTTTGCTAGGTTGTTATGGATTCAAATTTTGGGTTTCGTGATGAGGAATGTAGCGATGATAGTCAACAGGTGCAACAACAGCAACCAATGAGGAATTCTGGATTGGTGAGGTATCAATCTGTGCTGAGTTCCTATCTTGCAAGGCTCATCAACACTAGTGGTGGTGTTGGTGGTGGTGGAGAAAATTGTGATCAATTTGTCAATCCTCGGCCTCAAAGTCCAGAAACAGACCAAATGTTTGCCAGATTTATGTCGTGTGGTGGTACACAAGACTCAACTCCACACAATCTACATGATATTGGGCAAAATTCTTTAGCAAATGAAGCTTTCCAACCACAATTTGTTGCAAATTTGAAGCAAGAAACTGACAATGTTCATCATTATCATCATCATTATGAGCAGCAACAGTAGCAGCAACACAATAGTGGTTATTTTATCTATTATATATATATATATATTATTAACACGAAAATTGCTTCTTCGCTCGAGCGAGGTTTCTTGCGCTCGAGCGAGGTTTTTTGTGCCCGAGCGAGTTTTCTAAAATTTGCTTCTTAACTTGAGCGAGATTTCTTGCGCTCGAGCGAGCTTTGAGTGTTCTCAGTATTTTGCCCAGACGCAGAATTTCTGGGAAGGTTGAGATCTTCACTCGAGCGAGGGTGTGCGTTTGTAAAACTTCTGAAGGTATGTATTTTGCACTCGAGTAACGCTTCTTGTGCTCGAGCAAGGTCACTTGTTGTGTCTGGTCGTTTGAGCGACAACTCCTTCACTCGAGTATTGCTCGAACGAGCCTCGCGTATATCGTCATAATAACATTTTTTTATATCACTTTTGATGCCTTTTCACCCAAAACCCTAATCTAACTCTCTCTCTAAAATCCACCATCTCTACATTTTGACCAAGATCCTTTAATCTCTTCACCTAGTGTCTTTGGAAGAAGGGTAGAGCATCTTGAGGACTCCATTTTCATCCGATTGAAGTTGATTTCCACTTTAAGTTTTTCCTCTATTCACCGGGCAAAAAATGATTACATGGTAAGAATTTCTGTATGTAAGAATTTTCCATGAGGAAGCAAAGAAGGTCTCCACTTAAAATTGAAATGCAGTCGTGTAGAGAAAAAGGCATCTACAATGTGCATCGACTTTCCTAGATCTATTCCTCAATAGGACACAAATTACTGTGGGCTAAGCAAGGTAAATTTTGATAAATCCTAATAAAAAGGCATCTTTAGAACTGATTAGTCAAAGGCATCATATTACAATACACATCACAAACTTATGAAGATATTTTTGATATATATATATATATATTAATTTCAAACGGAATCCTATATGGGGCTCATGAGATGTTTATCATGCTCTTTTCATGGTATTATTTTTTAAGGAGGTTTCTCTTTGATATATATCTTTTACTCTCTTTTGGTTACCTTACCTTCTTTGTTGATGTTTTTCATTTTCTTTATCATATGTTTGTATGCGATCATGTTTGGTCTAGATATGTGTGGCTACATGCATCAAGAAAGTCCATGCTATTCTTTTTCATGTGTTTTTCATTGTTTTTATTATTCTTTTGTTTTTTAAATTTTGATAATGACCAAAAATGCTTATTGATGAAGCTTGAAGATTGGGATGACAAAATTCTTTCATGATCCTCAAGATAAGAAACTAGAGGTAGTGAATATTTAGTTAATAATTCATTTAATTTTTCCCTAAATTTATTTGACAACTGAGAATATGGGATAAGTAACGTCCCCAAAAATGATATCGATAAACCATTCATAAGATCTATGAACAAAATGAAAAGGTTATACTTTCATTCATCAGAGTTCGTATTACAGAAGATATTACATGCATTACACTTTCATAAATGTTCATTCTGAAACTACAGCATGTAACACTAATTGTTAGCAACAAAATAATTGCCCTACGAGCTTACATCTTTCCAAGATATCTCTTGGTTATAACAAAGAAAGAGTCCTAGCTCTATATATATAAAGCCCTTGGCTTGAATAGACATTTAACACAAAATGAAATAACAAAATGGAGCCTTCAGCCCCTAATCCTCCCAAGCTATGTCCTTGGAGGTGGCATGTCACCTATAATCGAAATTGGTTTCAAGTAGGGTGAGCCAAAGCCCAAGAGAGATATGCTAAAACAATATATGAGATTTAACTAAGATATAAGCATCGATAAATGTGCAATATTCTTAACCAACACATATTCTTTCCAAGACCGCTCAATAGAGATAACCATACTTCGATTCATTTCCATTCATCCATTTCGGTATATAGTGATCCCGCTTTCCTTTTCTTTAATGGTTGTATCCCACTTAGGTTCCGTGGAGTTGGTTGTTGTGTATACCTTGTTTATATCCTTTACCCCTCAGATTTGAGTCTTGGGTTGTGTTGGGTGTTTGAAACAGTTGGTTGAGCTTAGGAATCAAGAGAAGTTGCCTGTGTTTGGCCTCAGCTCGTGATGTCGAAGCGGGCTTTTGACGCCGAGCGGACCCTTCATTTGTTGGTCCGCCGAGCTGAGTTTTGGCGCCGAGCGTGAATATCACCCATCCAGTTTTTTCTGTAGTTGGACGCCGAGCGGGGTTTGGCAGCCGAGCGAGTCATGAGTTCCGCTTTGAGCGGGGTTTGGCCGCCGAGCGGGCGATCGTTAAAGTCTGAGTTTTGACTTTTTTCAATCACTTTTCCACTTCTCTTCTCTCATACTTTTCAAAAACACCATTGTTGAGCTTCTACTCTAGAGCTCTATCTTCTCTAGGTATTGATCTAGTAGGAGTGATTTCTCACCTTGGCCTTTACAAAAAGTTGTTGATCGTCGAGGGTTATCTTTTGATCCTAAAAGTTCGTGGTTTGGAACATTTTCGCTTTTCTTCACCTTCTTGGTTGGGAGTCATCTTTTGAGGTAGGGATATCCTACTCCTCTCTATGAGTTTTGTCTTTTAATTTTAGTATTTTGAGATGTTAGTTGGTTTGGTAATTTTGTGTAAGTTTGGGGCTTTGTGTAGATATACAAAAGTTGGGGTTTTGTTTCTAATAAACCTAGATGCATGATTGGCTTAGAAGGAAATGAGATTAATATTGATCTATCAAAGAAAATGGAACCTAAGGGTTGTAATGTTAATTATGGAAAATACCCTAATTACATTGTTGAATTAATCAGTGAAATTAATTGTGAGAAATGAGGAATTGAATTGGAAATGTTGGGATTGGGAGTGTATGAAACTAAGGGTGTAGTTGGATTATCTATCGCTTCACCTAGTTGGAAATGTTGATTAAATATCCATTTTGTGCTTTTATTTCGCTTAGAAATCGCTTTTGGGCTATCGGTGGAGGATAGTCTTGATTGTTGTAGACAATGCATGATGATTAGGCAAACCGAAACTAATCATCGAATGTGTCATTGAGTATGACGCTGAAAGAATACATTAAATTTTATGTATTGAGTGATGATGTGTATAATTGTTGTTTATATGCATCGTGGTTGTGCCGGAGGAGATAGGGATGTACCCATGGTTTAGGGGATGATAGATGGACCTCTAAACCTGATGTTGTTTGGGAGGAGATAGGATGGACTCCATAGATAGAGCTCATATGCTTATCTAGTGATGTGTTGACACCGCCATACGCTTGTCATTGGAAGTGTGATATTGCTCTTATGGATATCTATGGAAGTATTGATATAGCTCATAGGCTTATTTGTTGATGTGTTGATATAGCTAGTATGCTTATCTATTATGAAAACGGGAAAATGTTTGATATGAGTTACTATCTTATATAAGTTGTTGGCTAGGTTCTGAACCATAGTTATGAATTGAGAATTGTGAAAAATGGAAAATGAGATGCAACATGGACTTGTATGTCATGAAAATGGAAGGAGTTGTCGCCGAGCGACTCGACACAACGAAAGTGACCTCACTCGAGTGCAAGAAGCCGCCGAACGTAAAATGCAAAGCTTCAAAAATCTTACAACGCAAGACACTCGCCGAAGAAGAAGTCTCGCCGAGCGAGAATACATACCTTCGTATTTCATAGACGCACACCCTCATTCAAGCAAGAAGCCTCGCCGAAGCGAGAATACATACCTTCAAGTATTTCACAAACACACACCGCCAAGTAAGAAACCTCGCTGAGCGAAGGAACAATAACACAAGGCTCGCCGAAGAAGAAGCCTCGCCGAAATAAGAACTTCATCTTCCCCATAAATGCTACGCCCGAAGGAAACCTAAGAACTCCTAATTTCGCCGAAAGAAGAAACCTCGCTGAGCGAAGAAGCAAAATAAAAAGCTCGCTTGAGTGCAATAAGCCTCGCCGATCGAAGGGCCAAAACTGGGCAACAACAATATAACCCAACCAACAACCAACCTGCTCCAAACTCGCCCAACAAGTTCGAAAACTCAAATACAAAGGGTCAAAGGAAAAACAAGACATGGATACAATATTCCACCACGAACCCGAAGTTCGAATACAACGAAGGTCGTCAAAACCGGATCGCTATAGAATTATTTTAAAATATTAAAAACATTAAAATTAGAATGAGTTATGATTATCGAAGACAATAAAAATCAACCCAATTTTTATGAATAACTACGTATTAAGAGTGCATAAATTACGCTTAATGATTCAAAAGCACCTCTACAAGCTCCTCAAGAGGTTGGGATCATAAACCATCATCTTCCATGCCTAATTAAAGCTCCAAAACCCTATCCTTTGCTACCCGATACAAAACCTAAAATCCTCATAACTTTACCAAAATTCTCACCCACAACAACTTATTAAATTCAGCCCCTAAGAACCCCTATTGAATGGTAAAGGTCATCCCCACTTGTTCTACATCATATGTGTTGAAAATTTACACTCAAGGATCCATCCACTACACTTATCCAATCTAATTAAACTTTCACCATCTACCCCAATAACCTACTTATGAGCAACCAAGGTGTGATAACAAAATGGTCACTTTGAATATCTCTTGGATAACCATAACGAGAATGTAGCCAATTGTTCAATTAGCATGGTGCAATAAAAATATTTGTTCTAAATATATATATGGACAAAATGGAAGGAACTTCGCTAACAATTTTAAATTCAAATAAGTGTTTACATCGGCAACTATTGGGAAACATGAATACCGAAATGGATTTCCTGAGTTGGAGGAGAGAACCTTCTCAGATGAGCACAAAATTGTGCTTTCTTAGAAATTGGAAATCAATCCAAACAGGCCCTAAGCACACGCCTGCTTTTAAGTTCTACATTTCTAAGCATTGAAGGAGATATGAGATATTAGCAAAGTTAACTTTACTTCATGAAACACAAGTTTAATAAACTTGGAAATACAATTACAAATAATTGTAATCATAAGATTAAGATCCAAAACTCTTGACTAGCAAATATTGAATCAAGAAATTAATTTAATTACAATAAACCAAAACCAAAGAACTGTGATCCACAAACTAGATCAAACGCAATTGTGTACAAACAAATCAACAAAAATCGAAAGTAAAAGAAAACATTGGAATTGAATAAAAAAGTGTATGATTATACAATAAAAAAAAAAAGCAATGATTCTCGAGCTACAAAAACCGTGATCAACTACGATAATGTAACACAATATAGAATGAGAATAAATCAAAAACTAACAAGCCACAACTTCAAGGAAGAGAAGCCTAACACAAT